>LPNX010348263.1:233211-267993 GCA_001517045.1 Pseudotsuga menziesii
ATTAAAAAATACCCTGCACCGACAGTACATGGAGTTACACCCCGACCCACCATCACTTACACACGGACAGTAGGTAAAAATGTTATAATGGGTTGGAATTAGAATAAATGTACTTAGAAATTTTATAGGTTGGTAAACTAACTTACAAATTTTGGTTTGTGTGATGTCTCCGAAAATGAGATCCGATCCTCTTGTTCAGCGCCAGGGAACACCATCAAGCAACCGAAAAAGAAATATAGATTTTTCAAAAGCCACTAATAGTGGAAGTAAAAGGGTGGATAAAAAGAATTCGTGTATAGGGGGGATGCATAGAATTAATGTATAGGGGGGATATATATATGTACCATTTTGTTTGTATACACACATATGTACAGTATATTCCACTATTTTGTATTATGGCCATGGAATGCCATTTTTTAAAACATTATATGTACAAATAATATAAAGCAAGGTTCAGATTTATATCTATGGTTGACTTGATATGGGAACATGATATTTATTCTATGCCTTTAAGTTATGCTTAACTATGTCTTTGATTAATTATGTGTTTAATTAGAATGATACGTAATGTGTGGTTCACCTATGTGATATTATGATATTGTAAGCCTTATCATGACATATCCTACTAACTATTTGAAGATCTCCAATACTCCAAGGAAGAATGTATGACTCATCAAACTAAGATAAATGAACCATTAAGTAACCCACCTCTAATATGTAAATATGTCACATATCATCCAAGGGCTAATCATACACCATGTACCCCAAGTCTCATGAAGCACCCCTAAACATGGTGTAAAATAATTTGTAGTAACTTAGAAAGATAATACTCCCTCTTATAAGGAAAGTGTTTTCACCAATACAAGTTAGATCCCATTGAAAATACACAGACCTACCATCTAGTTATATCCCAACATTTCAAACCTCCAAGAATGTTGACCACTTGTGAATATGAAGGAACATAATTCTACATCATCAACAACTTTCCAAAGTCCATCTTCCCTCAAGTCAACACCATGGGAGAAAATCAGTAGACACCACATCATAAGTTGTCTAGGACATCCTACAAAGATAATCATAGCTCCATACAACACCAATACAAATGAATTGTATCTATGAAAATCACAAAGATAGAAAACTTCAGAAATCCATCCTTAATGAAATACCAAGATCATGGTACAATCAACAACCCATGTAGGGATATCATCAAATTTTTAACATTGTAACCAATCTCACACATCTTAAAACCTTTGAGAATTGACACACTAACCTGAGCTAGGTCAAGTCTCTCTTTCTAAGAGAATTTCCAAGAAAGAGTATCATCAAGGTCAGTTCCCTCTACCTAAGAAATTCCAACAACCCTATCTCTATAGTCGAACAAAATCTCATCATTTTCAAGCATAGAATCAATATATAGGTTCTAAACCTATCTTCATGGAATCTTACCATGCATTCTCTACATATGCCTCCACAAAAAATAGATTTCCCATCTTTCCTTTTCGTGTAATGTACAAGTGCCACTTGATCAACAAGAAACTTGTAAAGACCACCCTCTCTCAACAAACAACAATCATTGATGGTGCACTATTTTCCTTCAAATGGAACTTTATAACATACATATATCATATAAGGAATTCTGTCAAAACATTCTTATTCAAACAAAGAAAAAATAGAACATCACTCAAATTAAGAACAACACCAAAGGAATTTGGAAGGAAATGGAGCCATCTCATCGCACGTGATAAGTAGCATCATAACCAAGATACACACTCAGACCTCCATCTTTCTCTTGAAACATGTTTAATAATGACTTATCATATGTCATACATCTTAAAGCTCCAAAGTCCACATACCATCCAAGTCTAGACACAATATTAACATATAAACAAGACACCATAGCCATATCCATGTTAAAAAAAACAACAATATGAAGAAGAAAAAACATTTTTTAGGCTCCAAGAGATTCTCTCAAGAAACTTAGGGTATCATAGCCAACAATATCAACAAATTCATGCACCTAACCTAAGAACACAACAATTGGAATACCAAATACCTCTTTCACCTATATAGTGATCCCAACCAAAAAAAACTATGATGCCATGCAGAAACGTTTTGAACTAGGGAAAATTAATGAGACTTCAGAAATTAGCATATGTGTATCACCAATGCAAGAGCTGTCCCACCAATGCAATAGTTGACCCACCAATGCAAGAGTTGCATTCAAGGAAAGTGAGAAAAACCCTAGTTTATGAAATCAATGCACAATGTAGTCACTAAGAAATGCAAACATGGTGGATATCCCCCCCTAGATGTAGTCGCATGCCGACAAACCAACAAATTCGATGGTTCATAGATCCAACATTCAGTTGTTGATTTATGTCCAGTTGAAAGTCGCCTCAAAATGTGGTTCATGGACACTTGGTGACATTCAGTCTTGGAGAGAAAAAACAAACGGAGCAGTATAATTGCATGTCGTAGGATCCTGCAGGTGTGTATGGGCAAGCCTGATATAAGAACACTACTAGTATTTGCACGGTGGAGTTTTTTGCAGAGTTGATCCACCAATGTAAGATTTGCTTTCAAGGAAACTGAGCAAAACCCTAGTTTATGCAATCAATACACAAAGTTGATGGTCTAGTTCTCCTTCCAAGCGACTGTATATAGGGGGCCCTCTCCACCAATGCTACATGTCATGTTCATGATGGTCCAGTTATTTCATTCAGAAACTCCATTATGATGTGGAGTGTATTTGGTGGTGAAATGTCTCTGAATTCCATGCTTCTTGTAGAAATATGTAAACTCATGTGAATTGTATTCACCTCCACCATCTAATTTGATATGATCTGAGCACTTTAGAGACATTGTCTTTGCCACTGTTTCGGTCTACTTTCTTCTTTATTTATTCTCATTCATAATGGACATACCTAGTGTAGTAGTTACATTGAATATTGGAGTTATTGGTCCATCTCTTGCCTCTCCCCCTATGAACTTGAGAGTTGTGAGAGTGCTCTGGGTGATCTGAATGTTCATGATTGGTTTTGTCCTATGTATGAAGAGACCCTCTGCCTCTTCTTCCTCTACCTCATCCTCTTCTTCCTCAACCTCTGTTGAGAGAATCTTGGGTGCTGAAAGCATTGGTCTATGACTCTTCTTCTTGATTGAATCGAGCTTCATGAGATAGAAGGGATCCAGTCAACTCTTCTAGGGTAAATCAGGGAAGATCTTTTACTTCCTCTATGGTAGTCTCTACCATAGATTTTTTTTTTGTGAGACACCTTAGAATATTTTGAACTACTACCTTGTATTCTTAATGTTCTCCATAGGTTTGAAATTGGGTTACAATGCCTGAAACACTAGTCATAAGATAATCTATAGTTTCTATTTCCTTCATTTTCAAACTTTTAAATTGATTTTGAAGAGTTTGCAATCTTAATGTTTTTACTCGGTTTTTTCCCTTGTAGGTCGATGCAAGAATATTACAAGCTTGATGTGCATTGGTAGCTCCTGAAATCCGTGGGAAAATGGACTCCTCGATGCAACTTTGGGTCAACCATTTGGAAAAATGGACTCTATATTGCCGCACTTTAGATAAATGAATAGTGCATTGGTATCACACTTTTTTCTGAATAGAAAGTGTGTTTCCACTGCACTTTGGTTGAGCAAAGGGTGCGTTGGGGAAAAGGTGTCATAGTTCCCAATAGGGACATGGTGTGTTGGCGATCCAAGAGATAAAAACAAATACACCCGATTCATTGATGTGTTCTAGCCAACCACAACCTCCATGTGTGTGTTCTTTCCACTGTGAAAAGGCTTACCCAACACAAAAGGAATGGATCAGGCCATACGCTCTAATACCATGTTATATATAAGCAAACAAATAAAGAATAAATGATGGAACACCAATGGGCATACTGTTTTCCGTCTCTTTAGAGTCAAGTTTTTATAGTATTACATCACAATAATATCTGAGGCATAGGATTACATTAGAACAATACCATGGGGCAATATATTGAATTCTTCACAAAACCTACATAAAAATCTCATTCTTTATTGCCTAAATTTGCAAATGGATAAGTGTTTAGTCATATACAAGAATCAAATTAATTGTTGAGTTTTCCATATCATTCTCCTACAATTCCATGCTTTTCCATTGGATCCCCTAATATTTAAAAGGTAATAAAAATATGAAAAATATTCATACAACACCATCAGTAAGGTAATATTGAATAGGTATGTGGAGAACCTCCTGCAATGAACAATCAAAATGCACAATATAGCAGAAATATTGAAGCACAAAAGAGATTTTATTGATCGCAGGCCACTTCGAGGGGGAAACCTCCTTTGATCAAGCTCAATACAAAATAACTCTTCGATCCTTTCATTACCCTCAACACTACTTATATACTAAGTCTAATCTAAAGAACTATTACCCCCCATGATTGTGGGATAATGCAACATAATAACTAGACAACTTAACAACTATTACTTACTCCCCATGAATGTGGGATAATACAACATACTGATGGGACGAATTACAAAGCATATGTGTCCGATAAAAAATACTAACAAAATAAAGAGGAGGGTTGACACGGGTCCTTAACATCCCCTTCCTATTAAAAAAAAGATGTTTCCTCAAAGATTTAGATGTAGAAACTGTTGCTGAATTTGAAGGAGCGCTTCCCATGTAGCATCCTCTGGTTGCATGTTGTGCCACTGAATTAAGACCTCTGTGATGGACCAAGAGAGAAGTTGACAAGTGTGCTTATTGAGGATGGAATCCGGATCTGAAATGATGGATCCTTCATTATCCCGTTTTGGTAAAACAATTTGTGCTCTGATGTTGGTGCCAATCACTTACTGAATTCGAGAAGAAGGAGGAAGTGCCAATTTATAAGCAACAGACCCAATCTTCTAAAGAACTGTATATGGATGAGAGGTATTTGTAGAGAGTGTTTGATTCCCATTGAGTTTCAAGGAGGATTGTTTGTAAGGATACATACGAAGAAAAACCATGTAACTGACTTGAAAAGTGCACTCAGAACAGTGCTGATCGGCTTGGTGTTTCATGCGGGTTCTGGCCATGTGAAGATTGTCCTGCAGAAGGTGAAGAATCTGATGTCAGTTTCGAAGAACCATGTCAACGGCCTGAACTGGTGAACTGTTGGGGGTGTATGGAAGGATTATTGGAGGTGTGTGACCATAAACTGCTTCATATGGAGTCATTTGAGATGCAGTATGGTAGGAAGTATTGTACCACTATTCAGCGAGAGGGAGCCACTTTGCCCATAGATGTTGTTCTTTAGAGGTGAAACAACAAAGATAATTTTCCTAATAGTTGTTGATGACTTCATTCGGACCATCTATTGGTGGGTGATAAACTGAACTCATATTTAGTTTGGTGTCAGTAAGGAGAAAATGACTTGTGAAAGGTGCGTTGCGGTCTGAGACAATGGAAGAAGAGATTCCATGAAGATGGAATATCTTGTCCATGAAAATTTGTGTGATTGAGGAGGTGGTATATGGAGGTCTGAGAGCACAAAAATGATGATTTTTGGAAATCCGATCAACCACAACAAAAATTATAGTCTTCCCTCCATATTTAGGGATCCCTTGAATGAAATCCGTCGAAATATATGTCGAAATCCTTGTAGGGATGGGAAAAGGTTCAAGCAATCTAGAAAGGAGTGTAGTTTCACCTTGGTGGCGTTGACAAGGAGCACATTTGGAAACCATCTGTTGAATTTCTTGTTTCATTCCCTTCCAAAAGAAGTGACATCGGGCCCTCTCATATGTTTTCATGAACCTAGAGTGTCCTGTCGATGGAGAATCATGGAGTTCATAAAAGATTGCATGTTTAATATCTGTGCTCTGGGGAAGCACCAGATGACCATTGTATCTCAGAGAAGAGCCATCCTAAGAGAAATGCAGTACCACAGAAGGGTTAGTGGCCGATGGTTGGATGATTTCAGATAATGAGGAGTCATTGACATAGCCTTGCTGAACAGAGTGTAACCAAGTTGGAATATGCAGAGAAATAACTGAAAGAGAAACATGGGCATCAAATGTGTGGAAAAGAGCATCCATCACAAGATTGTCCTAAGCCTTCTGATAGTCATAATACTTGAGTTTGCTAACCCATTTTTGCTATGTTGGGGATGAGACCCATTGTTACAAGAAATATTTCAAACTCTGTTGATCCGTCTTGATGCCGAAATGATTCTCTAAGAGGGATGGCCACCACTTTTGTACTGTGTGCAACATAGTCATCATTTCCTTCTCATATGTAGAGGTGGATAAATTCTTTCCAGAAAGGGATTTGTCGGTGAATGCAATGGGATGTTCATCTTGAAATAGGACAAACCCAAATCCATTGTTGTAATCATCACTCTCAAGAGTGAAGAGTTTGGAAAAATCAGGCATCTGAAGGGTGCATCAAAATGAAAGATCCAAGGGAGTAGTTGAGACTGCTGAAGGTTGGATATGAATGAAATGGAGCTGAGCGATGACACCATGTGAATTTGTCTTAAGGATATTTTCCATGCGATGGGAACTAATGATGCTGAGAGAACCTGGTTGTAAGCCATTGAATGTGTGTTTGTTCCCATTGACTGAAAATTGCAGCCACAGATCAGCAAAATCCCATAAGATGGGTCCAAGTGTGCATAATCATTGAGTTCCCAAAATCACATCAAATCCTCCTAGAGGCATGAAAAACGTGTTAGAGTGCAAGTTATAATATCCAATAGAGATACACACATTGCGACACTTTCCTTTGCAAGGTAAGGTGCTCCCATTGGCAACCATGACTTGAAATATGGAGCAAGGATGGACAAAACTATTAGCTTGTTTGGCAATCTGAGGGTCAATGAAGTTATGGGTGCTACCAGAATCAATGAGTATTGTAAGAGGAATCTTCTTAAAGAAACCCATGACTTGCATGGTTTGTGGGGTGGTGACTCAGGCTAGTGCATGGAGAGATATCTCTGGCTGTTCATCATGAGAATGAGGGTCAACAGGTGGCTGCTGAATGTCGACTTGATCGTCTACTGGATGCTGAACAGCTTCACAAATTTCAAGTGTAGGCAGAGAAACCACATCCAAGAGATAGGGCTTTTGTTCAGTGCATTGATGTCCACGGGTGAATTTCCCATCACAATTATAACAAAGTCCTTTTTCCCTACGTTCTCGCATCTCAGCTTCAGTCAGATTCTTGATAGGAGTGGGTCTAGGAGTTGGAGGGATTGGACGTCTTTGGGAAACCATATTGTTGAATGGAACAAAAGTGTATTTGGGGCATTGTTGAGCCCTGATCTTGTCCTCTGCCAACTTATCCCACCCTAGGATTTCCATCATTGTGTTGGGACAGAACATGTTAACCTCAGATCGAATTGTATCCTGAAGATCACTGATAAAACAACTCTTGTAGAATGCATCAGAAAATCCTTCTATGTGCTTGACTAATTTCTCAAATTCTGTTTGATACTCTCTCATAGTTCCAATCTGGCGAAGTTGGGTGAGTGCTCCTGTGAATTCATCAAAACCACTAGGGCCAAATCGGTGCAAAAGGAGTTGGAAAAAATCTATCCATTGGGTTTCTTCATGTTCCTTGATGTACGAACAGAACCATTGAAGGGCTTCACGTTCCAAATGAAATGATGCAAGTGGGACTTTGGTGACATCAAAAGTGTTATGCATATTAAAGTATTGTTCTACCTTGTGTATCCATCCACTTGGATCATCACCATTGAAGCGAGGGAATTCAATATTCGGCCTACAAAAGTTGCTAGAAGTAGAGAACGTAGTGCCAACAGAAGACTCAGGCTATTGTCGGTTGCTCATGGCTGAATACTGAAGATGGAGGTCGAGAAATATTTGGTCCGAATCTTCGAGTTTGGTCTTGAGGGTGACAATTTCTTCTTCCATTTATCTATTTCCTCCTGCACAGGTGACAACCATAAGCAAGTTTTTTTTTTTTAAATTAGAAATTGGTGGAAAAACAAAAACAAAGAGGGTTTTAGAAAAGGAAAATTTTGAGTTGGGAAAAACGCGAGCTGGTAACTAAGTTGTGGACACTTTTTGAGGGACAAGGAAACCAAAAAAGTGAAGTTCAAAAGTGGGGTGAAAAAGGGAGATGGAATTTCGGGTTTCGAGAAGTCGACTTGGGATAGGGTCCTCAATGAATGAAATATGTAGAATGGAATGATAGGGGTTATAGTGAATTTTCAAGGGAAATGGAGCTAAATCAAGGAATATATGGATGAAAAACATTTTTTTTTTTTGCCTAGAAGAAATGATCTATGGTGGTGCTAGAAAGCTGTGCTTTATGAACTTGAATTGGAGTTAATGATTTGTGACAAGTTTGGAATTCTGCGTGTTATCAACTGTAAATAGATATGGACCCCAGGTATATTCGACTTCCTAATGGTTCAAAGGTAGTCACTCAGCCACCAAGGCTGTCTCAGGCTTGAGTATTGGGGTAGTACCCCTAACTTCATGGCACAGGTAAAACTGCTAACCGCTTGGCCAAAAATGACAGCTCTTTGGTTTTCCTCACGGATGCGAATCTAGTCAATCTGGTGGGGTTCGTTGCCCTTTTTGCTTGGCAGGTCCTCTCAATGGCCAGCTACTTCGGGGTTCCTATGGTACTCCTCACAATGAGTTTTAGGGCTATTCCCAAGTACTTCCCACAGTTAAGCGGATAGGGTTTATTCCCTGATCCGAATGAAAAATACTGCTTCAAGAAGAAGAACTACTGCAATAATCACAGTGCTAGAAAAAATGTGGCAGAAATTCCATCCAATTCTCAAAAACCCGATCTATATTGCTCAGAATCACTATTATAACCTATTTCTAGAACTGGAAAAACCACTTTGCTTCTACCCACGAAGTCAGAATAGAAATCTGGGCACTTGGTCAAAATATTTTTGCTCTGTAATTTCCGTGGCCGTCACCGAAATTCTGAAAAATTGCTGATTTTAAATCCATGATATCTCCACTTTTAGAACTCCAAATGAGATGATTTTTTTTGAAACTACATATTTTTGAAAGAGGAATTCAGATATCAAACCTGTTTCTTCTGATTCTATGCAGAAAGTTTCAGAAATTGATTTAAAATTCGCCACCCAATTTTGCCCTCATTTTTTTTTTCAAAGAAAAAAAAATTTCCCACTTGTGCCAAGGAAAGTGCTCTGATACCAGATGTGGAGAACCTCCTGCAATGAACAATCAAAATGCATGATATAACAAAAATATTGGATCACAAAAGAGATTTTATTGATCGCGGGCCACTTCGAGGTGGCAACCTCCTTTCAACAAGCTCAATACAAAATAACTCTTCGATCCTTTCATTAGCCTCAACACATACTTATATACTAAGTCTAATCTAAACAACTATTAGCCCCCATGAATGTGGTATAATGCAACATAATAACTAGACAACTTAACCACTATTACTTACTCCCCATGAATGTGGGATAATACAACATACTGATGGGACGACTTACAAATCATATGCGTCCGATAAAATATACTAACAAAATAAAGAGGAGGGTTGACATGGGTTCTTAACAAGGTAATAATAATATGAAAAATATTCATACAATACCATCAATAAGGTCTAGGATTGATGCTTGATGGTTAAGTGTAGGAAATCAAATTCTCGGCCAAGGTTTGAATTCCCAAGAAATTGTTTTTACTTATCATGGGCCATCTATTGGAGCAAATTCATTGTTGCATGTAGTTGTTGTTAGGTGCAAGTATTGTGTGACATTATTGGAATAGATACCCCACTAATGTATAATTATCCTAAGATTCTTTATTGAATGTTTTAATCCGACTACACATCACTATAGTATTCCTGATTGGGAATGTCTTTGTCTCAATAAATTACTGTCAAAAGAAATACATCCATTTAATGATGTCATAGCCTAGCTTAGCATATAAGGATGCTATATTTGCACTACCAGATTATTAGTTTCCCACAATCCCATTCATTCCTAATCATCCAAATCCCATGGAAATATAACAAAACTGGATAAACCCAATGATTTCATATCAATAATGTGCCACCTAATTGAAATCCAAAAGGTCTAAATTGAAAAACAATGTCCATATAATATTATTTTGTATTAATATTATAAATCAGATAAACTGCAGGATTATTGTAAATAGAAGTATTTATATTAACAATAAGAGCATAAATTATCAATAACACACATACAGAAATATACACTCAAATACTTGTAATTCTATTAAATTTTTTTTTAACCATGGAAATAGTAACCTCCCAAGAGTATATCTAACAACCCGCAAACCACATATAACAGTAACTTATAACTTATCAAAACCAAGACATCTCATTAAAAATATTTATGATCTCTTTAGAATGGATTAAGGAGATGAAATATCATAATAAAGTAGGCCAGTCCATGATAACATATTAAGAATAAATAAACTATAAAAGCTTCTAAGGATCAAACATATTAAATTCAAAGATGGAAAAAATATTTTTGAAAGATCGTTGGATAACTAAAAAATGGCATCCATTAATTGACGTATCCAAGATCTTTTTCCACAGTCCAGAGAGGAAAGTGGAGTTGAGCTTGAAGGAATCGTTGGTGATGTACTGAGAGATCTTCCATAGTTGTTGTATTCTTCTATCACATCCCCACCCCTCATCCCAATGATGGATAGGATGCTACCTACATTGCTGTGTTGCTATCAAACTGGGAAATCTAGCCCCATGAACATAAACATAAAATGCCTTGAAGTAAATACATAAACATTCATATGTATAATTCATTAAATTGTGGAAGAAAACATATTCATTCCTATTCAAGAATTCAACATCTTCATGATAATCTACAAAACAAATATAGTTGCAGAAGCTTCCCTGTAACTAGCTATGTCGCTGCAACGTTCCATCCAACCATAGGCCAGTGTGCTCATCAATATCTCAGCATCACCGCCACCCCCAAGCTAGGCATGATTTACACAAGGAACTAGGGAACAACAAGCTTACACATAGCAAGACCATACGCCCACAATCAAGCCAACACACCATTGTGTTTCACATACTCTTAATCCTGACCAATAAACAATTGGGTTTCATGGGATACTAAGGAAATAAGCCAATAGCACATGGGTTCCTTGGACTTACTCAGCCAATCCAACCCTTATATCAAAACACAGTCATTCAATTAACAATTAAGTTCCTTGTACTTTCTCAGCCAAGCCAACCTTCACACCAAAACAAAGCCAAACCCACTAAAATATGGGTTCTTCAGACTTACGCGGCCGAGAAACCCAAGGATGCACTTCACATCAAAAATACAATTGCTGGGTATGGACAAAAACGTCCTAGAAGCCAAAACAAAAAATTAAACAAGGGTAAAACAACCCTCTGATAGAAAATTTGATTTCAGAGACATCGAGGGGCTTCATGTGGGTAGAAACGACCTCTTGAAACACCCAAAATGTGGATCTATATTCCCGGAAATTGAACATAACAAAAAAAAGATGAGTTTGCAACCAAAACAGGATGGAAAAAGGGGGAAAACACCTTGTGAGAGAAATACAATTTCAAAAAATGTTTATGGGCATTGTATGAGATGAAACAACCTCCATACATGCCCAAATCGTGGGTCTCCTTTTCCCATTCACTGAACAACAAAAAAGCAGGTTTTGGAGCTTGGATAAATTAGGGAAAATGCATAAAAATGTGAGGGAAGCTCCCAACTTGCTCATAGGGGAAAAACGGCCTCATCAAACCCCAAAATAGTGTTCCCCTTCTTCCCATTCGCCCAGCAACATAGAAAATGAATTTTGGGCATGGAGAAGTGAATAAAATGACAGGGATCATGAAGGAGAGAGATAAACCATCTTCCTGCTGCATGAGAGAGAAAAATTGTGAATGAGAATGGGTGAGGAATGAAACATGTGGGTGAATAATGGCTTGGGAATTCATTTCCAAGCATTTACTTTCCCAAGAAGTCAAAAAAACGTTTTCCAAAAATGGGTGGCTTCCCAAATTCGAATTTGACTCACATACTCTTCCCATCCCCATGCATTAACTTTCCTAACCAATTTCTAAATGAATGGGTATAAAATACAAAATGGCTAGTTGACATCTTTATGGGTTCTCCCTTAGACATTTGGATTTTACCCATTGGCTCAAAGGCTTGAATATTCCCCCCTCCCTATTCCTTGTGAAATCATTCCCCCATCTCTTTAACGTTGTGGCACATAGCTAGTTGCGGTATTTTTATTAATTGCATAATTACATGATGTCTCAAATCATATTGTGCCTGGATAGCACATAAACTGTTGGCATCAATTTTAATTGCCGAAACATAAAACACTAAATCCATGGTGGGGCAAGTTTCCTTGAGCTCCACAACATGATTTATTAACATTATTTACATCATATGTAATTCAATACCATGGGGTCAAAACCGGGGTGTTACATCTTCCTTAGCCAACCCTGTAGCAATGTCTCTTTCTGGAGTTCCGTGTTCATTTTGTAGTTTTGCAGCTTGGGAAATATTTCCAAGAGTTTTTAAGCACTTTTTATGAGCTTGAAGATATTCTTTCCTTGCACTGTTATCTTGCAACATCATCTAGCACACATTTGAGAGGGTTCCTTCAATATCAAGAACGCTTATTTTTAAAATAGCGTCAATAAAGAATTCTTAGTTGGAATGTATAAATGATTTCAGATTAACGTTAGAATAATTCTTTATAGTTAGCTGTTGTTTCATATTTAGTAGTAATTTTAGTAGTGAAAAAGCACCTGTAGCTGCAGTGACAAGAGCCTTTATAAAATGCCATTTATTTTTTAACCATTCAGTTATAAAATGCACTTCACATATGAACCATTCAACTCTAAAAGGAACACCCAAATATATGTCTTTCTTCCCAAGCTCCGTTGACACTTGTATTTCATATATGTAACCAATTGTGTGCAGCGCATTGACTCCATAAGATGTACTGTTGAACCGTCAAACCTCAGATCTAGCTTGTTGTATAAACCCTTCTTTGTCACCTTGTACATACTGATTAAGACGATATTTCAAAATGGAACTATATACTATACATATATCATATAAGGAATTCTCTCAAAAAATTCTTATTCAAACATGGAACAAATAGAACATCACTCAAATCAAGAACAACACCTAAGGAATTTGGAAGGAAATGGATCCAACTCATCACACATCATAAGTAGCATCATAACCAAGATCCACACTCATACCTCCCTCTTGCTCTTGAAACATGTTTAATAATGACCTATCATGTGTCAGATGTCTTAAAGCTCCAATGTACACATACATCCAAGTATATAAACAATCTTAATATATAAAAAAGACACCATATCCATATCCATCTTAAAAAAAACAATATGACGAAGAAAAAACATTTTTTAGGGTCCAAGAGCTTCTCCCAAGAAACTTAGGGTATCACACCCAACAATATCAATAAATTCAAGCACCTAACCTAAGTACACAACAATTGGAATACCAAATCCCTCTTTCACCTATAGAGTGATCCCAACCAAATAAAACTATGATTCCAGGTAGAAAAATTTTGAACTAGGGAAAATTAATGAGACTTCACAAATTAGCATATGTGTGTCACCAATGCAAGAGTTGGCCCACCAATGCAATAGTTGACCCTAGTTTATGAAATCAATGCAGAATGTAGTCATTGAGCCATGAAAACATGGTGGAGAGGCCCCCCTATATGCAGACGCATGCCATTAGACCAACGAAGTCAACGCTTCATAGATCCGACATCCGGTTGCCGATTTATGTCTAGTTTAAAGTCGCCTCAAAATTCAGTTTAGGGACACTTGGTGACATTCAGTCCCGAAGCGAAAAAAAAATGGAGCAGCATAACTACATGTCATTGGCTCCTATAGGTGTGTATGGGAAAGGCTGATATGTGAACACTACCAATATTCGCACGATGGATTTTTTTGCAAAGTTGACCAACCATTGCAAGAGTTGCATTCAAGGAAACTGAGAAAAACCCTAGTTTATGAAATCAATACACAATGTAGAGAACGGGCGATGAAAACATGGTGGAGAGGCCCCCCTATATGTATTCTCATTCCAGGAGACCAATGGAGTCAACGGTTCATCGAACTGACCTCTAGTTGATGATTTATGTCTAGTTGAACATCGCCTCCAAATTTGGATCAGAGGCACTTGGTGACTTTTGGTCTTGGAGCGAAAAACCAAATAGAGAAGCATAATTGCAAGTCGTTGGCTCCTGCAGGTGTGTATGGGCAAGGAAAATATGGTAACACTACCAATAGTCACACATTGGATTTTTTTGTAAAGTTGACCCAATAATGCAAGATCTGACCCACGAATCTAATTAAATGTGCATTAATATAAAAAAAATTATTAAAAGTAAATTGCAACGACTCTAGAGAATGTTATTTTTTGTATTCTATTTGGTGGTATCTAAAGACATAGTTAGTTTTTGGCGCCTCCAATGTGCCGTAGATCGTGTTTGTGTCCTAGGAACACAAAAGGATAAACACTAGTACTCTCATCAGATAATAAAGAGAACCCAATGAAATTGTGCAAAGATTATTTATAGATAACTAACCTGAGGGTGTAGGATCATGTTCATATTGTCTAGTATATTGTGAATAGTTGGATGTCTGTAAATTTTATTTATCAATCATAAGTTAGTATTGAAATTGTATAGGTAAATGGTATTGAAATTGTGCTTTAGCACACACTTTAAAGTTTAACTAACGCACATAACAATCTACCAACACTAGAAAATCTAGTAAAACCTGACAATGTACTCACTCGAGTAGTCCATCTGGATCATATCTGTTGCCGATGGTGACCATCAATCTCTCATGCTCTAAATGAGGTAGTAGGTATCATACATGTGCACTAGTTTTGTTCAAAAGTGTGTGAAGCTTGTTGTTTATACTAACTACCAAGTTTGTGAAGTGGTATACAATAGCTCCTAGTCTATAATCTTGATATACATACCCACCCTTCCTTTTTTGTTGTGATGCTAGTGTCAAGTGCTCCCCTTTTATAAACATCGAGATAGTTGGGAATTCAATATTTTCATTATTTGTAATAGGTTCCAGAATGGTTTGTTTCCCCTCTAAGAAACGAGCCAACCAATAGTCAGAACCTCATTCATTATTTTTTGGGGCAACCACTCCATATATCTAACCTGTGAAAGGAAATAGGTCGAGCAAGAAATACATTTATTAAAAAATGTCTTGCATGTAACAAAAATAAAATTTCCTTAAATATAAAGGCTTGTAGTGATTTAAGTACTACAAATTTACTTGTTTGTACCTACTTGTAGGTACTACAAATTTACAACAATACCATGGGCCAATACGATTGAATTCTTCAGAAAACATACATAAAAATATCATTCTTTAATGCTCAAATATGCAAATGGATAAGTGTTTAGTCATCTACAAGAATCAAATTAATTGTCAAGTTTTCCATATCATTCTACTACAATTTCATGCTTTTCCATTGGATCCCCTAATATTGAATTGGTAATAATAATATGAAAAATATTCATCCAACACCATCAATAAGGTAATATTGAATAGGTAATATTAATATGAAAAATATTCATACAAAACCATCAATATGGTCTAGGATTGATGCTTGATGGTTAAGTGTAGCATCAATAAGGTGTTAAATTTTTCATATGCTTAGGTAAAACATCAGTATTGCATTTCATTTTCATGACAAAAGCATATAAACAGGATCAGTGAAAGATAGACAAGGACAACCATAAAAAAGGAACACAAAGATTTATCCTGGGAAAACCCTAAAGGGAAAAACCCAGGAAAAGCTTCCTCAATATATATGCCCAAAAAGATAAAAGATAAAACCAGCAAGGAGATCAAAGCCTGATCCCCCTCCTTCTCCAGCTACTTCTCTTCTCCACTAATGCGCTACACAAGTGAGAGTGTGTGTGTCAAATGAGGAGCACTACCCCTCTATTTATATTCATCCGTTCACTTAAGTTAACTCATTTGACATGTAGGCTCGAGTTACACATGTAGGCTCAAGTAACCACACTGGGGTGCTGATGACCCACCTTTACAATTAGAGGGGACTACCTCATGACTCTTATTAGTTCTTCCAATTAGGAGCATTGGGGTACAATGTAATACAAGTGGTTCTCCCGGTAGGACCATCGGGGACCACAAAAGATACATATAGAATATTCTTCGAAGTTACAATATTTCAACACTCCCCCTTAATGAGAAGGGTATTCTACAACAACATCATCAACAATAGTAGTAGAGATAGGGGACATAATCAACATCAGCAGGGTAACACATCTATAAATCATTGGAAGCTTTTCAACATCATGTAGTCTTCATCTTCAATCCTCAGTCTTCATCATCAGCAACATCTTCAGTCTTTGATCACCAACATCTTCATCATTTTGATCTTTCAATTAGTAATGAAATCTTCAGCACTTGGACCTTTCGATCAGCAACATCTTTAGTATTTTGACTGTTCAATCAGCAACAACATCTTCAGCAGTTTGTCCTTCCGATCAGCAACATTTTCAGCATTTTGACTTTTCAATCAGCAACAACATCTTCAGCACCTTGACCTTTCGATCAGCAACAACATATTCAGTACTTTGATCTCTTGATCAGCAATATCATCATCAACACTTTGCCCTTTTGATCAGCAGCAACATCATCATCATCATATTCTGATCTGTCAATCATCATCACATTCTGATCTTTCGATCAGAAACATCATCATCATACTCTGATATTTCGATCAGAAACATCATAATTATAGCGTGTCATCATCATACTCTGATCTTTTAGATCAGTACGCCATCATCATCATACTCTAATCTTTCGATCAGTATGTCATCATCATCATACTCTGATCTTTCGATCAGTACATCATCATCATCATACTCTTATTTTTCGATCAGTACGGCATCATCATCATCAGCAACAACCTGCAATCCACAACTCAAAGACAAAAAGTATTTGGATCACTTTTGGACTTAAAGTCCAGGGATGATACAATCCAACCACATTCTCGACAACCTAAGTTATCGGATTGATTACGGGAGAATCAGTCCCTATCAATTTAGGACTAAGTCCAAGGACGATGCAATCCTACCACATTCTCGAGGACTGAAGCCACCGGATCTATTATGGATAGATGTCCCAGGATGATACAATCCTACCTCATTCTCGATGACCGAAGTCACTGGATACAATTACGGGATAAGCACTCCCTATCACTTTAGGACTATGTCCAAGGATGATGCAATCCTACCACATTCTCGATGACCGAAGTCACTGGATACAATTACGGGATAATCACTCCCTATCACTTTAGGACTTGAGTCCAAGGATGATGCAATCCTACCACATTCTCGACAACCAAAGTCACCAGATACAATTACGGGATAATCACTCCCTATCACTTTAGGACTTACGTCCAAGGATGATGCAATCCTGCCACATTCTCAAAAACCGAAGTCTTCGGATCTATTATGGACAGATGTCCCGGGATGATACAATCCCTCATCATTCTCGAATACCGAGGTCTCCGGATCACTCTAGGGAAAGTTCCCAGGGATGATACAATCCCGTCACGTTCTCGAGGACCGAGGTCACCGGATCTATTATGGACAGATGTCCCGGGATGATACAATCCCTCTTCATTCTCGAAGACCGAGGTCTTCGGATCACTTTAGGGCAAGTGCTCAGGGATGATACAATCCCACTGCAACATCACTACTCCCCCTTTTGGGGAAGATCTTTTCGAACCACACTAGTCTTGTCTTGAAAGTGTTCGAACTCTACTCGAGGCAGAGGCTTCGTCAGTACATCATCATCTACATCTTCAGTATGTGAATATTGAACTATCACCATCTGTATCTCTAGTATGTGAATACTGAAAGCATCATCATCTATATCTTCAGTATAGAAATACTGAAAGCATCATCATTTCTATATTCAGTATATAAATACAGAATCACCATCATCTGTATCTACAATATCATCATCTGCATCTTATCTTGTATGTAGAAATACCGGATTTCTACATGTTACGTCGGAACACAGGGTTCTTTGTCATCACAACTATGGTTATCACATAGAATCATTGTAGTGTCCATCTTCAGGTCAAATAGACCTGATATCAACTTCTGAAGCCATATGGCTTCACAACTTAGTAGAGCAATCTGCTATGTATTCTGCTTCAACCGTGCTAAGAGAAACATTGGACTGTTTCCTGCTAAACCATGAACTCATAACAGACCTCAAACAAAAGCATATACCTGATGTGCTTTTCCTGTCTGAGATACTTCCAGCCCAATCTCCATCTGTGTAGCCATACAATCTATACTCATGGCTACCATCATAGTATAGACCAAAGTCTATAGTCCCTTTCAGATATCTCATCACATGTTTTGCAGCTACTAGGTGAACCCATCTTGGTTGAACAAGATATTGACTTAAGGTGTTCATAGCAAAAAAAATGTCGGGTCTGGTATTTTTTAAGTACATCAATGACTCAATGATCTGTCTGTAGTGAGTCACATCCACTAACTCTAATGTCATCAGCTAACAGCTTCATGTTGGAGTCCATGGGTGTGGCCATGACTTTGCATTCCAACATATTGAATCTCTTCAATATCTCTACCACATACTTTCCCTGGTTGAGAAAGATTCCTTCTGAACTTTTCCATACTTCCAGACCTAGGAAATAATGCATTAACCCAAGGTCTTTCATCTCAAATTATTCTACTAGTTTCTTCTTGATTTCCATGATCTGTTTCTCATTCCCTGTCAAGAATAAGTCATCCACATATAGTAATAAAATGACAGGTACATCTTCTACAACCTTGTAGGAAAGTTTAGGATCGAATTTACTCTTGGAAAAGCCCATGCTCATCAGGAAACTATATATTCTTCCATACCAAGCTCTGGGAGCTTGCTTCAGGCCATAGAGGGCCTTCTTCAACTTGCATACTTGATTCCATCTATCTTCAACTTCAAATCCTCATGACTATTCAATGTAAAACTCTTCCTCAATCATACCATTAAGGAAGGCTTGTCTTTACTTCATCATGGAAGAAACTACCATGATAGTTTTGAAGGAAGTGTACCTTGCTTCCTGGAGTAAGTGTCTCTTCAGAATTAATTCCCTCTTTTTGATAGAAACCTCTAGGCACAACTCTTACCTTACTTCTATCAGCAACATATCCTATCTTGCAAATCCATTTGGAAGATACCACATTCTTGCTTTCTGGTTTGAGTACTATATCCCAAACATCATTCTAGTATCATAACATCTTCTATGAGATTGTCTTCTTAGGTCATCAACATATCCTTGTCTTCTACATTCAACCTTGAAGGCTGGAGCCCACTTTAATCTTGGTAAAGTCTCGATCCATCGCAAAGCTATCCATCATGTCATACCATGTCGAACTCAGATATAATTTTCTGTAGTCACTCCCCCTGAAGTGGAGTATCATCTTCCCTCTTCATTCTGTACAGGTGGTTCTATGCTTGATATATACTGGTCAATAGAGTATGTCATGTCATAGTCTATTCTTTCTGGGGAGAATCATGAACCTTGCTTTGTACACTTGTTCCATCATATTGTATACATCATTCCCCATGATCAACTATTATTCTTTGATCATAGCTTCTTTCATAGCATTCCTTTCTTCATCTTTAGTTATCTCTTGTACCCATGGTGGTCTTCATCCTTCAAGGTGGATCTACCACTCTCTGAAGCTCTTTCTTTTGTCATGGTGTCTCTGACCCTGGGAGCTTCAGATTCATGTTTATTGGAGTGAATCTTGAATTGTCATCACTTGTTCTTCGGAACAAGTCTCATCCTTCTTTTCTTGTAGGAGGTTGTACATGACCTTTCCTACAATTCAAATGCACCAGTTGCATGGTTAGAACTATTTCATAAAACATATGCATAACGACAAATTCTTATGCATCATGCAACTGTTTAGTCAATACAACATTCATCCATATCTCACATAAACTTTCTAGATGCCTTCCATCTCCACCATGAGATTATTGAGATTGTGCACTAATCCAATATGTCAGCAAAGAGGTTTGATAAGTAGCAATGGAGAGTTGTATAGCACCATGAGCTACTTACCCATCACATGCATATTAGTAGTATACAGTCATTAATGCAAACAATCTATCATGCATAACACATCAACTGAATATAATCAAATGCATAACAAAACAATATCATTAAATGACAATTGAATACTTATCTTTTGTTTGTTTCATGGGTAGACTCCTTCTTGATCAATATTCTTCATCATATTATTCATGAAATCATCATTTCTTATCCAGATGATAAGATGGATAATAGGTTCTTTAAGAATTGAGTTCTTCATATTCCTCATCGCTTGAGGGATCTTCTTTGAGAGCTTGATCTTCAATTGCTTCCATCTTTCTTCTTCTTATGAGACGAGCTTCTTCTTCTTCCTAAAGTCTGTTGAAAGTAATTACTTCCTTCTAGCACACATTCTTTGCATGAATGAATCCCATGATCCTGGGAGGCCATTCAAGGTGGCTATCACCACTTCTGCATTCTCCACTTCTTCTTCTACTGCTTCAAGTTGTTCTGCATTCTGGATCTTCACATTCTTCAACTGTTTTCTCAAAGCCATCTTCTGATTTAAGTTCTTATCTTCAAATAGCTTGGTCAAGGAATCAAACATATTTGGTGTCTTTTGGGAGATGCTTGTGGTACAAGTTGATTCATTACTAAATCAGCAATGATCTTCTTGGCCTTGACCAAGTTCTTCTTGTGTAAGGCTTCTAGCCTCATCTCCCTCTGGAACTAGAACCTCTATACTCATGTAGGTGTCCAAACCATTTTACTCAGAAAGATCATATACTTCTAGGCTTGGAATTTGTCAACTTCACCAAGCTTATCATCAAGCTGATGTGATATATCACTTTGAAATGAGAACCTCAAATGAAAATATCAAGGGATTAAATCTTACCGATTTGAGGTGTCCATCTTGGTTCCGAAGCTCGCTGATCTAGGGTTTGTCATAGAAGCCCTAATTTTCAAAAATTGGAATCTTTCAGATATGAATGGATAGATAGATATATCTCTTCAAATGGAGCTCTCCATTGTACTCCTTTTCTAAAAACAATGGAGGGAAGCTCCCGGAACAGGAAGCCCTAGATTTCCAATTTCTTCTGCAGAAATTCCTGTTACTGTTTCTGTGATATCTCCGAAATTACTGATCCTCTATGTCTGAAATTTTGTACTAAGGTAACCTCACATGTCCCTGATATAATAACACATGTTTCATTAGAATTGGTTTCACCATTTGGGACTTATGATCCTTTTCCCAAGGTGACCTGTTACAGGACTGTTCAGAACAGTGAAGTTGTACGGCATTCCACGTGTCACTGGTTCATATTCTGAGTCTGATATTCAGAACACCTAAATTAAAGTCCATTCCATTTCTGGAACATCTTTAGGAATTCCATTTGGACCTTTGTAGCCCAAGATATTGCAATTCCCCCCAGGTGTCCTGTTTAGTGATGAATTCTGAAAGAGGCTGGAACCCTAACTTGGAGAGAACATATCTCATGGAATACAGTGAATCTGAGGATGAATTTTGGAGACAGTTTTCACTAGGATTTTATCTTTGGCCCCTACAATTTGCAGCTCCTGATCCTTCTCCAATATCGGAATATAGCGAATGTACCAAAACGTATCAGTTTTAAACTGAGGGTTCCTGGTAACTGACCAGGTGCCTCCATTTAGAGAATGGTAGTAGCCCTTATATCCGACCCTAAGTCAGAATGGCTGGCACTCACATCTGACCTTGATTCATCAAAAATATGGTAGCGCTTACATCTGACCCTAAGTCAGAATGGCCGGCACTCACATCTGACATGGAAGGAAACAATCCTCTCACCATGACAGAATGGCAGTATCCCTTACATTTGATCATGTAGGAACCAATCCTACAGTCACATCAGAATGGACAGAACTCATATCTGATCATGTGAGAACATATCTCACAGTCATATCAGAATGGCCCTCAGTCCTAGACCAAGTATTCCTGGTAACTGACTAGGCACCTCCATTCCAAGAATGGCAATAGCCCTTATATTTGATCATGTAGGAATCGATCCTACAATCACATCATAATGGCTAAGCACTCATATCTGACATGGAAGGAATCAATCCTCTCACCATGACAAAATGTCTCAGCCCTTACATCGAACCTACTCGTCAGAATGGCTTACGGACTCATCACTTCCCCTTGGAAGGAACCTCGATCTGGAGAACACCAAACTTCTCTTGAAGTACTCAAACTTCACTCTGGCCAATGGCTTCATCAACACATCAGCTATCTGTTCGTCCATCGCAACATACTGAAGTTTCAATGCTCCTCTGTACACCATATCCCTGATATAGTGATACTTGATCTCGATAAGCTTCAACTTGTCATGGAACACCGTGTTCTTCGACAACTTCACACAACTCTGGTTGTCACAATGTATACAAGTAGCATCCATTTGTAGATCAAGTAGCTTCCTCAGCCATACTGCCTCACAACTAGCTGAACAAGCTGCGACATACTCTGCTTCAGCTATACTCAGTGCCACACAGGATTGCTTCCTTATAAACCAAGAGATCACACCTGATCCCATACTGAAACAACATATTGAAGTGCTCTTCCTATCGATGGCACTACCTGCCCAATCTGAATCAACATAACACTCCAAGTTAATCTTCTGATTTGCATTATACTTGAGCCCATAATCAACTGTACCCCTCTGGTACCTCAAAATATTCTTTGCAGCAATCAAGTGAACATGTCTCAGATCTTTCAAGTACTGGCTCAAGGTGTTCACAACAAAGCAAATATCTGGTCTCGTGTTCGTCAGGTACATCAAGGACCCAATCATCTGATGATACATCGTGGCATCAATCGCTTCTGATGAAGCATCACTCAATAGCTTTAGGTTCGATGCCATGGGTATGGTCATGGCCTTGCAATCCATCATCTTGAATCTCTTCAGGATCTCTACCATATATTTCCCTTGTCCTAGGGAAATCCTCTCTACACTCTACCACACCTCCATGCCTAGAAAATAATGCATAATACCCAAGTCCTTCATTTCAAACTTGGCAGCAAGCTTTGTCTTCGTATCAGCAATCAACCCATCGATACCTATTACAAATAGATCATCTACATATAGTAGGAGCATCACTGGGTTGCCATCTTCAACCTTGTAGTAAAGGTTGGAATCCACTTTACTCTTGGTAAAGCCCAAATTGGATAGAAAGCTGTCAATTTTTCCGTACCTTGTCCTAGGTGCCTATTTCAAACTGTACAGGGATTTCTTCAATCTACATACATGAGACTCCTTGTCATGTGTCTCAAAACCAAGTGGTTGTTCCACATACACTTCCTCTTCTACTACACCATTCAAGAAAGGATTCTTGACATCCATTTGGTGTATATTCCATTTCATTACTGCAGCCAGAGCAAGTACTGATCTGATTGAAGTGTATCTGGCTACAGATGCAAAGGGTTCTTCATAATTTATTCCTTCTTTCTGGGAGAAACAACGAGTAACAAATATTGCTTTATATTTCTCTATGCTACCATCTGCAGCATGCTTGATCTTGTAGATCCATTTAGAAGTTACAACTGTCTTCCCTTCTCGTCTTCGGACAACATCCCAAACATCATTCTTCATAATCGATTGATATTATTTGATCATAGAATCCTTCATTCTTTTCGTTTCACTACTTCTTCATAATTGGAAGGTTCTTTATTGATGAAATCACATAGTAATGCTACATATCCGAAGCAAGACCTTGTCCTCTTTCTTTCTCTATGATTCTCATCTGGAGCCCCATATCTTTCTGCACCTTGGATAGCTTCTCATACCCAAGCAGGTTTCCTCTTATGAGGATTCTTCTCTGGAGGTGGATCTACAAGTTCTTGAGGTTCTTCAAATTCTTGATCTTCTTCTTGTATCATGAATTCTAGGTGCTTCTGCTTCTACAGGTTCTTCAGCAGGTCTCTTTCTGGATTTTTTGTAAGCTGAGTCTTCATCAAATGTCACATCCCTACTAATGTTTATCTTCTTGAATCCTGGGAAGTATATTCTGTAAGCCTTCGAGATTTCAGAGTATCCCACAAATATAGCCTTCTTTCTTGAAGGATCTAATTTAGTCCTCTTCTCTTTTGGAATGTGTATGTACACTGGAAAAACCGAATATTCTGAGATGGCTGACTTCTAGTTTCTTGCCAGAAAAGACTTCTTCAGGTGTCTTGTTCTCGAGTACTCTGTGTGGAGTACGGTTCTATACATACAGTGCTGTTCTGGCAGCTTCTTCCCATAGATGCATAGGAAGATCTTGATCATGAAGCATAGCTCTTGCAGCTTCCATGATAGTTTTTTTCTTCTTTTCTGCAATCCCATTTTGTTGTGGATTATAAGGAGTGGACAACTCCCTCTTAATCCCCGAGTCTTTGCATAACTCTTTGAATTCATTTGATGTCAATTCTCTGCCATTATTTGATCAAAAAGGTCTTGATCTTCTTTTCTATGTGATTCTCAATCAAGGCTTTCAATTCCTTGAACTTGTTGAATACTTCATCTTTGTTCTTCATGAAGTAAATCCATGTCTTCCTAGAAAATTCATCAACAAAAGAAACATAGTATACATACCCGCTTAGTGAGCTTGATGACATTGGACTGCATACATCGGAGTGAATGATTTCCAAGATTCCTTTTTGTTTGCTCTTGCTACTTGGAAATGTCTTCTTTGTATTCTTTCCTTTCGCACATCCTTTGCAGACCCCATCATGTTTTACTTGAATTTCTGGAAGACCTTCAATATCTTTGGTTGCAAGTGGTAGTTCTCTGTAATGCACATGTGCAATCCTTCTATGCCAAAGTTCATTTGGCTCTACTGTGTCATGGACCAAGGCTTGTTCTAGATGGCCCTTCAATTTGTATAGATCTCCTTCTTGTTCCCCAATCACTACTACATCATTAATAATCTTTCCCTTTGGACACATGATAACTTGGCTATCTATAAATGCAACCCTCATGGATTTTGCATCTAATGCAGATATGGAGAGAAGGTTCTTCTTGAGTCCCAGTGCAAATAATACATCTTGCATCTTCATAGACTTTCCAGAGTCTAGCTTATAGGAGGATTCCCCACTACCTTTTATTGGATATTGGTAGTCATCTCCAATTTTCACCTTGTGAGGTGATTCATGTTCTGAAAGTTTTACAAAGGACTCTTTGAATCCTATCATATGTTTGGAAGCCCCACTGTCTATAAGCCAATCATTACTTCCATGTGTGATGTTTCCCGTGAGAGCAGAAATCAAGACATATTCTTCATCACTTGAAGAGTTTTCACTTTCATATCGGGTTCTCTTCTTGGATGGTTCATCATCCTCTGCAACATGAGCATGATGTCTTCTCTTGTTGCCATTTTTCTTATTTTGTCTTTTAGGACAATCTTTTGCAAAGTGTCCTACTTCATCACATGTATAACATCTGCTTCTAGAAAAATCTTTTCTAGGGTTAGTTTTATAGAAATGCTTACCTCTGGAATGATGAGAACCTATTTTTCTTTTCTTGGAATTAACTGTGAGGGATTGATATTCACTTCCCATCTTTTCTTCTCTAGCTGATATCCGAGCTTCTTCTTGAGAGAATTCTTCCCATGGTCTGCTGAACTTGACTAACTTCTTTCTTGCACATATCCCTTGAATAAAGGAGTCCCATGATCTAGGGAGACCATTCAAGGTGGTCATCACAACCTCTGCATTCTCCACTTCTTCATCTACTTCTTCTAGTTGTTCCTTGATCTGAGAGACCCTTGTAAAGTAATATTGGATGGTCTCAGCATTTTGGATATTTACATTCTTCAGTTGGTTTGTCAGATTCATCTTCCGGTTTATGTTCTTCCCTTCAAACAATTTGGTTAGGGCATCAAACATAACTTTAGGTGTCTTTAGGGAGGACACCTATGGTATGAGGTGATCCTTGATTGAATCAACAATGATCCTCTTTTCCATAACCAACATCTTCTTGTGTAAGGCCTTAGCCTCATCTCCCTCTAGAACTAGAACCTCCTCATTGATATAGGAGTCCAACTCATTTTCTTCTAGGACTAAGGAGATCCTATACTTCCAGGCTCAGAAGTTATCAGCTCCCTCAAGATTTTCATCAAGCTTGGTATGATGAGACATTTTAACTAAGAACCTCAAATGGAAATACAAAATATTTAGATCTTACCAATTCAAGATGTCGGATCTGGATTTGGAGTTGAAATTCTGTGGTGCTGGTTCAGGAGCAGATTAGGGTTTTTCTTTTCCGGAGTTCTGTCCAAAAAAATTCTTTGATATTGATCCCTAACTTTGATTTTGAGGACGAGATCAATATAGGCCTAGGCTCACTGAAAAATTCCACTTCTATAGAAATCCCTAATTTCCGACAGGAGTGTCGGGTCCAAAACTGAAAAATCTCAGAATTGGATTCTGCTTCGACAGAAAGATGCACCCTAGGGAGGAGAGTTATTCCATCCTTATTTTGTTAAAAATTTGTGGAGAGAGATCCACAACTTAGGAAGACCGAGTTCCCACAGCTGCACAGTGTCTTGTTCTCAGGTTAGCTCTGATACCATGTTAAATTTTATCATTCAAGCTAGCATTATGTTAGGATCTTTAACAGAGAGAATAACAAGTACAACAATTAAACACAAGAGACAATGAACACAGTGTTTTTCCTTGGGGAAACCATGAATGGAGAAAACCCCACAACTTCCTCAGAGATAGAATCAACACCAAAAGTAAAACCCCAAAACAGTAAGATGATCTCCCGACAGTAGTAACCTCTTTCTTTCTAGCCCCAATGTCTTCTTCTTCCTCAGCTATGCGCTACAACAGAGTGTGAGTTAGTGTGTACTAAATACAGAGTCTAGCTCTCTATTTATACTAATTCTCAACATGTCTAAACCCTACTAGGGCCAACTTCTCTAGGATATTCTAATAACCCTAGTGCCCAGGAATTGCGGGGACTTTAACCCTTGATCAATAGGAGGGTTACCCACAATAACCTGACATGACTTGTTTACATTATAGAACCTCTCGATAGGAACATCAAGGCATGACATGACTCAATTACATTACAAATACATCCTGGAATAAACATTAGGTTACAATACATAAGAAATACAAGTGAATACATTCCAAAGTTACATATACATCAACATTTAATTAAAATGATACTTAATGTGTGGTTCACCTATGTGATATTATGATATTACATACCTTGAGTGGAGACAGTAGGAGACCCTGCATATAATTTTTCAACTCTACATATGTTTCATACTTTAAGCTGAGTCCATCCTCAAGATTGTGGTGTCTCAATGGAATCTAGGTTATTTTTTCTTAATAAATAGTTTGTTCTAGTCATTTTTTGGATAGGCCGACTATTAGTTTTTTCTTTAAGGGAATGTATTATTGGTTTCTAGGATTTGCATAATATTAACCCATCATCTTTGTTAAATATTTTTATGTGTTTTTCAATCTCAATGGCTTCTATTATTTTCCTTTTGTTGTAATGATCTTCTAATGCTATGACTTTTGCATCCTCCATGCGTATTTGGTGTTTTGTTTTTAAAGAGTGTACTACTAATGTTGATTTCTTTCTTTCCTGTTTTATATCAACACAATGTTCCTTTATTCTAGTTTGTATAGAACGAATAGACTCTCCTATGTATACATCCTCACATGAGCAAGGTACGAGGTAGACACCCTTCTTTTGCATGGGGTTGATCCTATCTTTTTCTTTATCTAAAATGTTTCTTAATGAATTTTGAGGATGAAATATAGTTTTAATTTGTTTATTTTTTAACACATTAGCAATTTTTTTGAAAGTATCCATGTTAAAAAAACAACAATATGAAGAAGAAAAAAAAATTAGGGTCCAGGAGCTTCTCCTAGGAAACTTATGGTATCAAACCCAACAATATCAACTAATTCAAGCACCTAATCTAAGTACACAAAAATTGGAATACCAAATCCCTCTTTCACCTATAGAGTGATCCCAAACAAAAAAAACTATGATGCCATGTAGAAAACTTTTGAACTAGGGAAAATTAACGAGACTTCATAAATTATCATATGTGCTTCACCAATGCAAGAGTTGACCCACCAATGCAATAGTTGACGCACCAATGAAAGAGTTTCATTCAAGGAAACTGAGAAAACCCCTAGTTTATGAAATCAATGCACAATGTAGTCACTGGGCCATGCAAACACAGTGGATAGGGACCACTATATGTAGTTGCATGCCAGAATACAAACGAATTCAATGGTTCATAGATCTGACCTCTGGTTGTCGACTTATGTCCAGTTGAAAGTCTCCTAAAAATGTTCTTCGGGAACACTTGGTGACATTCGGTCCTGGAGAGAAAAAAAATGGAGTAGCATAATTGGATGTTGTTGGCTCCTATAAGTGTGTATGGAAAAGGTTGATATAGGAACACTACCAATAGTCGCATGACAGAGTTTTTTGCAGAGTTGACCGACCAATGCAAGAGTTGCATTCAAGGAAACTAAGAAAAACCCTAGTTTATGAAATCAATACACAATGTAGACAACAGGCCATGCAAACATGGTAGAGAGGGCCCCCTATATGTAGTCGCACGCTAGGAGACCAACGAAGTTGATGGTTCATATATATGACCTCTGGTTGATGATTTATGTCTAGTTGAAAGTCACCTCAAAATGTGGTTCATGGACACTTGGTGACTTTCAGTCGTGGAGCCAAAAAACAAATGGAGCAACATAATTACATGTCGTTGGCTCCTGCAGGTGTGTATGGGAAAGGATTATATGGTAACACTACCAATAGTCGCAAGTTGGAGTTTTTTGTAGAGTTGAACCAACAATGCAAGAGTTGCAAGAGTTGCAAGAGTTAACCCATGAATGTAATTAAATGTGCATTAATATAAAAAAAAATCATTAAAAGTAAATTGCAACAACTCTAGAGCATGTTATTTTCTGAATTCTATTTGGTGGTGTCTGAAGAAACCATTAGTTCTTGGCACCTCCAATGTGCCATAGACCGTGTTTGTATCCTAGGAACACAAAAGGATAAACAATAGTACTCTCATTATAATATAAAGAGAACCCAATGAAATTATGCAAACATTATTTATAGGTAACTCACTTGAGGCTGTAGGATCACTTTTATATTGTGCAGTATACTGTGAATAGTAGGATGTATGTGAACGGTATTCATCAATCATAAGTTAGTATTGAAATTTTATAGGTGAATGGTATTGAAATTGTGCTTCAGCACACACTTTAAAGTTTAAATAATGCACCTAATAGTCTACCCACACTAGACAATATAGTAAAACCTGATAATGCACTCACTCGAGTAGGCCACCTGGATCATATTTATTGCCAATGGTGACCATCAATCTCTCATGCTCTAAATGAGGTAGCAAGTATCCTACATGTGCCCTATTTTTGTTCGAAAGTGTGCACAGCTTGATGTTTATACCAACTACCAGGTTTGTGAAGTGGTATACAATAGATCCTGGTCTATAATCTTGATATACATACCCACCCTTCCTTTTATGTTGTGCTTCTAGTGTCAACTACTCCCCTTTTATAACCATCTAGCTAGTTGGGAATTTAATATTTTCATCATCTATAAGATGTTCAAGAATGGTTTGTTTCCCCTCTAAGCAGCTAGCCAACCAATAATCAGAACCCCATTCACTATTTTTTGGGGAACCAACTCCATATATCTCACCTATGAAAGAAAATAGGTCGAGCTAACAATACATTTATTAAGAAAAGGTCTTGCATGTAACATAAATAAAATTTCTTTAAATGTAAAGGCTTGTAGTGATTTAGGTACTACAAATTTACTTTTTTGTGCATGCTTGTACGTACTACAAATTTACAACAATACCATGGGCCAATACTATTGAATTCTTCACAAAACCTACATAAAAATCTCATTCTTTGATGCTCAAATATACAAATGGATAAGTGTTTAGTCATCTACAAGAATCAAATTAATTGTCGAGTTTTCCATATCATTCTCCTACAATTCCACGATTTTCCATTGGATACCCTAATATTGAATTGGTAATCACAATATTAAAAATATTCTTACAAAACCATCAAAGAGGTAATATTGAATATGTAATAATAATTTGAAAAATATTCATGCAACACCATCAATAAGGTCTAGGCTTGATGCTTGATGGTTAAGTGTAGGAAATGAAATTCCCTGCCAAGGTTCAAATTCCCAAGAAGATTATTTTTGCTTCTCATGGGCCATCTATCTCGAGAAAATTGGTTGTTGCATATAGTTGTTGCTAGGTGCAATACTTGGGTGATTTTGTTGAAGTAGATACCCCACTCATGGCTACTTAGCGTAAGATTATTTATTGAATGTTTTAAGCAAGCTATGCATCACTCTAGTACCCCTGATTGGGAATGGCATGCTTGCTTTGTCACAATAAATTAATATCAAAATAAAATAGACCTCTCACTCTTCTTATCTAGATGTGCAATAGAAAATAAAACTCTTAGATGTGCAACACTAATTTTAATGCCACTCCATGCTTCTTTAGGAATGTTGTCCTATACACTCATTGTGGGTGATCTGTTGAGCAAGTAAACTGGTCATGCAACAAATTTATCCCAGTACTCATATGATAGCTTCTTATGTGACACCATGCTACATGTCATGTTCATGATGGTCCGGTTATTTCCTTCAACAACTCCATTATGACGTGGAGTGTATTTGGTGGTGAATTGTCTCTGAATTCCATGCTGCTTGCAGAAATATGTAGACTCATGTGAATCATATTCACCTCCACCATCTGATCTAATCTGATCTAATCACTTTAGAGACATTGGATCTACCACTGTTACGGTCTACTTGCTTCTTTATTCATTCTCGTTCATAGTGGCCATACTTCTTGCAATAGTTACATCGAATATTGGTCTTATTGGTCCATCTCTTGCCTCTCCCCCTATGAACTTGAGATTTGTGAGAGTGCTCTAAGTGATCTAAATTGTCATGATTGGTTTTTTACTTTGTATGAGGAGACCCTCGGCCTCTTCTTCCTCTATCTCATCCTCCTCTTCCTCAACCTATGTTGAGGTAATCTTGGGTGATGACACCTTAGAATATTATGAACAACTGCCTTCTATTCTAAAGGTTCACCATAGGTTTGAAATTGGGTTACAATTCTTGAAGCACTAGTCATAAGCTAATCTACAGGTTTTGTTTCCTTCATTTTCAAACTTTCAAACTGAATTCAAAGAGTTTACAATCTTATTTTTTTTACTCGGTTTGTTCCCTTGTAGGTGAATGCGAGAAGATTACAAGATAGATGTGCATTGGTAGCTCCTGAAATCCGCAGGAAGATGGACTCCTCGATGCAACTTTGGGTCAGCCATTTGGAAAAATGGACTCTGTATTGTCGTACTTTGGATAAATGAATAGTGCGTTGGTATTGCATTTTTTTTAATAGAAAGTGCATTGGCATCGCACTTTGGTTAAGAAAAGGGTGCGCTGGTGCAAAGGTGTCATAGTTCGCGATAGGGACAGGGTGTGTTGGTGGGCCAAGAGATTAAAAAAATACACCTGATTCCTCGATGTGTTCTAACTTCAATCACAACCTCCATGTGTGTGTGTTGTCCACTGTGAAAAGGCTTACCCAAGACAAAAGGAGATCAGGCCATACGCTCTGATGCCATGTTAAATATTAGAAAAATAATGAAGAAGAAATGATGGAACACCAATGGGCATACTCATTGACTTCTCTTTATTAGAGTCAAGTATTTATACTATTACATCACAACAATACCTGAGCCATAGGATTACATCAAAAAAATACCATGGGCCAATACTATTGAATTCTTCACAAAACCTACATAAAACTCTCATTATTTAATGCTGAAATCTAAAAATAGATAAGTGTTTAGTCATATACAAGAATAAACTTAATTGTTTAGTTTTACATATCATTCTCCTACAATTCCATGCTTTTCCATTGGATCCCCTAATATTGAATAGGTAACAATAATATGAAAAATATTCATACAGCACCATCAATAAGGTAATATTGAATAGGTAATAATAATATGAAAAATATTCATACAACACTATCAATAAGGTCTAGGCTTGATGCTTTATCGTTAAGTGTAGGAAATTAAATTCCCGACTAGGGTTTGAATTCCCAAGAATTTCTTTTGCTTATCATGGGCCATCTCTTTGGAGCAAATTGGTTGTTGCATGTAGTTACTATTAGGTGCAACTCTTGGGTGAATTTCGTGGAGTAGATACCCCACTAATGGTTACTTAGCCTAATATTCTTTATTGAATGTTTTAATCCAACTGCACATCATTGTAGTACTCCCCATAGGGAATGGATTTGTCTCAATAAATTACTCTGAAAAAAAAAACATCCATTTAATGATGTCATAGCCTAGCCTACCATATAAAGATACTATATTTGCACTACCAAATTATTAGTTTCCCACAATCCCATTGATTCCTAATCATCCAAATCCCATGGAAATATAACAAAACTGCATAAACCCAATGATTCCATATCAGTAATGTGTCACATAATTGAACTCCAAAATGTCTAAACTGAAAAACAATGTCAAGATAATATACTTTTGTATTAATATTATACATAAGATAATATTATGAAATAGATAAACTGCAGAAGCATTGTAAATAGAAGGATTTATATTAACAATAAGAGCATAAATTATGAATAACACACAGAGACAGATATATAGACTAAAATACTTGTAAGTTTATTAAAAATATTTTTTTTAACCTTGAAAACAGTAACCTCCCAAGAGTATATCTAACAACCCACAAACCACATATAACAGTAACTTGCAACTTAGCAAAACCAAGACGTCTCATTAAAAATATTTCTGATCTCTTTAAATAGATTAAGGAGATGAAAGATAATAATAAAGTAGGCCAATCCATAAGAACATATTAAGAATAAACAAACTATAAAAGTTGCTAAGGATCAAACATATTAAATTCAAAGATGACAAAAATATTTTTTGAAAGATTGTTCGCAAACTGAAAATGGCATCCATTATTTGATGGATCCATGATCTTTTTCCACGAGCCTGAGAGAAAAGTGGAGTCGAGCTGGAAGGAGTCATTGGTGATGTATCGGGAGAGCTTTCATAGTTGCTGTATTATTCCTTATCCAACCTTGGATCACTATCTCTTTCTAGAGTTCCATGATCATTTGTAGTTTCACGGTTTGGAAAATATTTCCAAGATTTTTTAAGCCCTTTGCATGAGCTTTAAGATCTACTTTCCTTGCACAATTATCTTGCAACATCATCTGGCACACATTTGAGAGGGTGCCTTCAATATCAGGCACGTTTTTTTTTAAAATAGAGTCAATAAGCAATTCTTTGTTGGAATGTATAAATGCTTTTAGATTATTATTAAACTAATTCTCTATAGTTAGTTGTTGTTTCATATTTAGTAGTAATTTTAGTAGTGCAAAGGAACCTGTAGCTACAGTGACAAGAGATTTTATAAAATGCCATTTATTTTTGAACCATTCAACTATAAAATGCACTTCTTATCTAAACCATTCAACTCTAAAAGGAACACCCAAATATATGGCTTTCTTCTCAAGCTCGATTGACACTTGTCTTTCGTATATGTAACCAATTGTGTGCAGCGCATTGACTCCATAGTATGTACTATTGAACCGTCAAACCTCAGATCTAGCTTGTTGTATAAACCCTTCTTTGTCACCTTATACATGCTGATTAAGACAATATTTCAAAATATGTGAGATATTTTCTTCTCTTTCGTAGTTCTCTAGTAGTTTATTGGTATCTATTTGTCCCCCTTTAGTAGACATCATGAAACAAAGCATTGAAATTATTGAAAGCTGGCCTATATACTATTCAAATAATTCGCTTCCAAACAACATAGAAAAAAATTATTCTGTATATATCAGTGTTCCCATTAATACACCCGCTTTTCCAAGTATGCCATATGATGTTTGTTGTGCTGGATCACCAAGAACTTGGTAAGCTTCTCCCAATATCTAAAAATTGTCTGCCGCTTGAGGATTATTTGGATTTTTTTAAGGATGAACTTCCCTAGCCTTCATGTAATAATATTTCTTGATCTCTCTTTTAGTGGCCGTTGGAATAACTCCCAACATGTCGTAGTAATAGATTTCCTTAACCATTTTTACAAATATTGAGTAAATTCAAGAATTCCAACAGAATCAGCTACGAAAGGTATGTCTACGAGCTCTACTTGATCGAAATATAAACAACAGGTGAAATCTGGCCGATGCAATAAAAAACACAATAAACCATGAATATTTCTTGTTATGAGATAATTGATTAAAAAGTTAGCTATTAATACATTAGTTCCATGGAGTTAATTAAGGAAACTAAGAAAAAGAATGTCTACCAAGATAATTCAAAACCATCAAATATAGTAGTTACTTCACCTTTATGGAAAATTATGGGTGCTGTATCTTTTGACCGATGATGAGTTGGTGGACTATGGGGCATAACTTTTTGAATCCCGGTCATTTTTTGTCACAATGTTAGACAACTAGAGAACACTTCGGATGATGCCCCAACGGAAGGAATATTAAGTGTTATATATATATA
>LPNX010348263.1:268038-281653 GCA_001517045.1 Pseudotsuga menziesii
ATTTTTTTTCGTAGGTTTACTAAATAAAAAATTAAAATCAAATTAAAATTATTTTAAAAAAACCTAAGTGGTTCGAAATGTTTTTACATGTTTGATATATTTTGGTTTAAATGAATCTATGTTTATCATAAACTAGCCTAGATCCAAATCCTAGGCTCTATCAAGCGCCGAGAGGGATCAAATGTCCCAAGGTGCAAACCTCCTTGAGTGCAATACCTGAGAAGAGGTTTTCATGTCATGATATTTGATCCCTCTCGGCGCTTGATAGAGCCTAGGATTTGGATCTAGGCTTGTTTCAGTCTTGAGTGGTGACACAAAACTGGAGTTTTATCAACATTGTAAGGTACAGGTTAAGTTGAAAACACAGATATAATTATCACGATTATCTCAATGTAAGTAATAAGTATTAAGGATTGAATAAATTGTTAAACTGGAAAATAGAGACAATAATTTTGAAATGATTAAATAAATGAAAATATGGTTCACATCATGATCATTCTCAATCTATCTTCTTCATCTTTTTTATCTTCACACTTGGTAGTTTTGACATCTTCTCATATTGATCATACGAGAATGGAGGTTGAAATTGTCGACCTACCAAATCTTTAACTCGAGATATTATTGTAATGTCATAGCCTGCCTCTCTTTCTTTTCAATATTAATAGTAGTTTTTTCTAATGTCAATCCTTGTGACTTATGGTTTGTTAAACCCAAAGCGTGTTTCAATGGAAATTGTTTTTTATTACCTCTTTCAATAGATGTAATAGGAACAACTTGAGGAAATGATTCATCCCATGGTACCCCCACATAATTATCAAATTTTATTAAAACATACGTGGGTGGTTCTGGAGGCGAACTTCCATGGTTATATACAATTTGATATATAACTCCAAGAGCACCAATGATGAGTCTTGTATTAGTCCATATGGCTATCAATAATTCAAGTTCCAACCCTTTTTCATCTCCTTCCATACAATAGTTGCTTCTTATAGATGTAGCAATACTGGTCGCAATGGGACAGTTTAGGCCTCCTATTGTTATGACAGTATACATCATCATTTTTCACAAACAAATGTATCGCCTTATCGATTGAATTTTTCATTGAAGCATCCAAGGAATTATCTATATGAGTCATCAATAATTTCCAATCCTCTATTATTGGAATTGCACATCTAATATTCATTAACAAATTATGAAAAGATATTTGTTCATTGCTTTGTCAATTCGGTCGAAACACAATATCGAGGGTCACAACCGTTGTGAATGTGTTCGACAATTCTTCTGCAATAGCCTCCGATGCATATACAGGCTTATCCATGACACGTGGAAATTGTCCCAAATCACCGACCAATATAATTGATCTTCCACCAAAAGGTATATTGTCATTTTCGGGGAAGGCTTGGCGAAGTCTAGAATCCATTCTGATTAAAAGATTTTTTCCGATAAAACTCATTTCATCGATCAAAATATATTTAACATTCCTCAACTCTTCTTGTAAGTTAATTAAACTCGGTCCTCATAAATGATTAATTTCTTTGATCGGTAGATGAAGTGAAGAATGATCTGTTGTTGCGGATATGTTGAAAGCTTCCACCCATGTAGGAGCTAGAAGAAGTAATGGACTTTTCCTTGGATGCAAAATATTTTCAAGTGTATTTTTAATGGGTCCAATCAAATACAACTTTCTTGTACCAACAGTTCCTTGGATTATCATGCATAGTGGATCAACACCTGTTCTATAATGCTCAAGGATAACATTGTATGTGATTTTTTGCTTATCCACCAAACTATAAACTGAGTAATACTTTGTATGTTGATTAGTAGAAATATTTTTCAATTTTTGCATTTCAGAGATGAAATGAATTGCATGACTAGAGGTATCCTCATCTACAAAAAGCAGTGTTCCAATCATTCATACGTTCAAGATCCCTATGTCCAAGAATCTAAAAATCACTATAATTTAGAAATTGATTTTTATATAATCCATATATGATCTCCCTTCATGCTTCCTGGAATATCTTTGTGGATTTGAATTCCCAAGAAGATATTTTGCTTCTCATGGGCCATCTATCTAGAACAAATTGGTTCTTGCATATAGTTGTTGCTAAGTACAATTCTTGGGTGACTTTGTTGAAGTAAATACCCCACTAGTGGCTACTTAGCCTAAGATTATTCATTGAATGTTTTAAGTGACCTACACATCACTGTAATATCCCCAAGTTGGGAATGGCGTGCTTGTTGTGTCGCAATAAATTATTGTCAAAAGAAAAATATCCATTTAATGATATCATATCCTAGGCTAGCACATAAGGATGCTCTATTTGCATTTCCATTAGTTTCCCACAATCCCATTCATTCCTAATCATCCAAATCCAATGACAATATAACAAAACTGGATAAACCCAATGATTTCATATCAATATGTGCCATAAAATTGAAATTCTAAAAGTCTAAACTGAAAAATAATATTATTTTGTACTAATATTATAAATCAGATAATCTAAAGATAATTGAGAGCATTGTAAATAGAAAGATATATATAAACAATAAGAGCATAAATTATCAATAACAAAGAGACATATCTATACTAAAATACTTACAAGTTTATTAAAAAAAAACTTTTTAACCATGGGAATAACCCAAGAGCCCATGGTCTCTTTAAAATGAATTAGGGAGATGAAAGATCATAGTAAGGTAGGCCAATAGGGTAGGCTAGTTCATAATAACATATAAAAGTGATAAGGTAGGCCAGTTCATAATAAAAAAACTATAAAAGTTTCTAAGTATCAAACATGTTAAAATCAAAGATGGAAAAAATCTTTTTTGAAAGATAGTTGGCAAACGAAAAAAGGGCATCCATTGATTGACGGATCCATGATATTTTTCCATGGCCTTGAGAGTAAAGTGGAGTCAAGATGGAAGGAGTCATTGGTGATGTATCCAGAGAGCTTGCATAGTTCTTGTATTCTTCCATGGCCAAGCTTGGAGCACTGTGTCTTTCTACAGTTACATGTTCATTTTTTAGTTTCACAGTTTGAAAAATGTTTCCAAGGGTTTTCAAGCCCTTTGCATGAGCTAGAAGATCTTCTTTCCTTGCACTGTTATCTTGCAACACCATCTAGGACACATTTGAGAGGGTGCCTTCAGTATTAGGCATGCTTAATTTAAAAAGAGAGTCATTAAACAATTCTTTGTTGGAATGTATAAATGCTTTCAGATTATCATCTTAATTGCTAAAACATCAAACACTAAATTACTAAATCAGATTATCGACGATTTTAATTGCTGAAACATAAAACACTAAATCCATGGCGAGGCCTTTTCCTTGATCTCCACACCAAGATTTATTAACGTTATTTACATCATATGAAATTCAATACCATGGGGTCAAAACTGGGGTGTTACATCTTCCTTATCCAAGAGGCCCCCCTATATGTAGACGAGCTAGAAGATCTTCTTTCCTTGCACTGTTATCTTGCAACACCATCTGGCACACATTTGAGAGGGTGCCTTCAATATCAGACACGCTTAATTTAAAAAGAGATTCATTAAACATTTCTTTGTTGGAATGTATAAATTCTTTCACATTATCGTCTTAATTGCTGAAACATAAAATAGTAAATCACTAAATCAGATTATTGACGATTTTGATTGCTGAAACATAAAACACTAAATCCATGGCGGGGCCTTTTCCTTGAGCTCCACACCATGATTTTTTAATGTTATTTACATCATATGCAATTCAATACCATGGGGTCAAAACTGGGTGTTACATCTTCCTTATCCAACCCTGGAGCATTGTCTCTTTCTGGAATTCCATGTTCATTTTGTACTTTCACAGCTTGCAAAATATTTCCAAGAGTTTTTAAGCACTTTGTGTGAGCTTGAAGATATTCTTTCCTTGAACTGTTATCTTGCAACATCATCTGGCACACATTTGAGAGGGTTCCTTCAATATCAAGAACGCTTATTTTTAAAAAAGAGTCAATAAACAATTCTTTGTTGGAATGTATAAATGCTTTCAGATTATCATTAGAATAATTCTCTATAGTTAGTTGTCATTTGATATTTTGTAGTAATTTTAGTATTGCAAAAGCACCTGTAGCTGTAGTGGCAAGATATTTTATAAAATGTCATTTATTTTTTAACCATTTAGATATAAAATGCACTTCGCATATGAACCATTCAAATCTAAAAGGAACACCCAAATATATGGCTTTCTTCCCAAGCTCCATTAACACTTGTATTTCATATATGTAACCAATTGTGTGCAGCGGATTGACTCCATAAGATGTACTGTTGAACTATCGAACCTCAGATATAGCTTATTGTATAAACCCTTCTTTGTCACCTTGTACATACTGATTAAGACGATCTTTCAAAAACTATATACTATACATATATCATATAAGGAATTCTCTCAAAAAATTCTTATTCAAACATGGAACAAATAGAACATCACTCAAATCAAGAACAACACCTAAGGAATTTGGAAGGAAATGGATCCAACTCATCACATGCGATAAGTAGCATCATAACCAAGACTCATACCTCCCTCTTGCTCTTGAAACATGTTTAATAATGACTTATCATGTGTCACACGTCTTAAAGCTCCAATGTACACATACCATCCAAGTCTAGAAACATTGTTAATATATAAACAAGATACCATATCCATATCCATGTTAAAAAACAATATGAAGAAGAAAAAACATTTTTTAGGGTCCAAGAACTTCTCCCAAGAAACTTAGGGTATCACACCCAACAATATCAACAAATTCAAGCACCTAACCTAAGTACACAACAATTGGAATACCAAATCCCTCTTTCACCTATAGAGTGATCCCAACCAAAAAAAAAAATGGTGCCATGTAGAAATGTTTTGAACTAGGGAAAATTAATGAGACTTCATAAATTAGCATATGTGTGTCACCAATGCAAGAGTTGGCCCACCAATGCAATAGTCGACCCACCAATGCAAGAGTTGCATTCAAGGAAACTTAGTGAAACCCTAGTTTATGAAATCAATGCAGAATGTAGTCATTGAGGCATGCAAACATGGTGGAGAGGCCCCCCTATATGTAGACGCATGCCAGCAGACCAACGAAGTCGACGGTTCATATATCCGACCTCTGGTTTCCAATTTATGTCCAGTTTAAAGTCACCTTAAAATATGGTTCAGGGACACTTGGTGACATTCAGTCCCGAAGAGAAAAAAAATGGAGCACCATAACTACATGTCATTGGCTCCTATAGGTGTGTATGGGAAAGGATGATATGGAATCACTACCAATATTCACACAATGGATTTTTTTGCAAAGTTGACCAACCAATGCAAGAGTTGCATTTAAGGAAACTGAGAAAAAACCTAGTTTATGAAATCAATACACAATGTAGACAACATGCCATGCAAACATGATGGAGAGGGCCCCTTATATGTATTCTCATGCCAGGAGACCAACGGAGTTGACGGTTCATCGATCCGACCTCTGGTTGATTATTTATGTCTAGTTGAACGTCGCCTCTAAATGTGGTTTGGAGACACTTGGTGACTTTCGGTACTGGAGCGAAAAACCAAACAGAGAAGCATAATTGCATGTCGTTGGCTCCTGCAGGTGTGTATGGGAAAGGAAAATATGGTAATGCTACCAATAGTCACACAGTGGAGTGTTTTGTAAAGTACACCCAACAATGCAAGAGCTGAACCATGAATGTAATTAAATGTGCATTAATATAAAAAAAAATATTAAAAGTAAATTGCAACAACTCTAGAGCATGTTATTTTTTGTATTATATTTGGTGGTATCTAAAGACACCATTAGTTTTTGGTGCCTCCAATGTGCCATAGATCGTGTTTGTGTCCTAGGAACACAAAAGGATAAAAATTAGTACTCTCATTAGAAAATAAAGAGAATCCAATGAAATTGTGCAAACATTATTTATAGATAACTCACCTGAGGGTGTAGGATCATGTTCATATTCTCCAGTATATTGTGAATAGTAGGATGTCTGTGAATGGTATTCATCAATCATAAGTTAGTATTGAAATTGTATTGGTAAATGGTATTGAAATTGTGCTTCAGCATGCACTTTAAAGTTTAAATAATGCACATGACAATCTACCCACACTAGAAAATCTAGTAAAACCTGACAATACACTCACTCGAGTAGTCCATCTGGATCATATTTGTTGCCGATGGTGACCATCAATCTCTCATGCTCTAAATGAGGTAGGAAGTATCGTACATGTCCACTAGTTTTTTTCGAAAGTATGTGAAGCTTGTTGTTTATACCAACTACTAGGTTGGTGAAGTGGTATACAATAGCTCTTGGTCTATAATCTTGATATACATACCCACCCTTACTTTTTTGTTGTGCTGCTAGTGTCAGGTACTCCCTTTTTATAACCATTGAGCTAGTTGGGAATTCAATATTTTCATCATTTGTAATAGGTTCAAGAATGGTTTGTTTCCCCTCTAAGAAATGAGCCAACCAATAGTCAAAACCCCATTCATTATTTTTTGGGGCAACCACTCCATATATCTGACTTGTGAACGGAAACAGGTCAAGCAAACAATAAATTTATTAAAAAAGGTCTTGCATGTAACATAAATAAAATTTCCTTAAATATAAAGGTTTGTAGTGATTTAGGTACTACAAATTTACTTGTTTGTACCTACTTGTAGGTACTACAAATTTACAATAATACCATGGGCCAATACTATTGAATTCTTCATAAAACCTACATAAAACTCTGATTCTTTAATGCTCAAATATGCAAATGGGTAAGTGTTTAGTCATCTACAAGACTCAAATTAATTGTCGATTTTTCCATATCATTCTCCTACAATTCCATGCTTTTCCATTGGATCCCCTAATATTGAATTGGTAATAATAATATGAAAAATATTCATCCAACACCATAAATAAGGTAATATTGAATAGGTAATATTAATATGAAAAATATTCATACAACACCATCAATAAGGTCTAGGCTTGATGCTTGATGGTTAAGTGTAGGAAATGAATTCCCTTCCAAGGTTCGAATTCCCAAGAATATGTGCTTCTCATGGGCCATATATCTCAAGAAAATTGGTTGTTGCATATAGTTGCTACTAGGTGAATTTCTTGGGTGACTTTGTTGAATTAGATACCCCACTTGTGGCTACTTAGCGTAAGATTCTTTATTGAACGTTTTAAGCGAGAGCATCACTCTCATACTCCCGATTGGGAATGGCATGCTTTCTTTATCGCAATAAATTAATATTAAAATAAAATAAACCGCTCACTCTTCTTATCTAGATTTCTTAAAAGTTCATTAGGTACATGAGAAAATGCAACAGAAAAAAGAAATCTTAGATGTGCAACACTAATCTTAGTGCCACTCCATGCTTCTTCAGAAATGTTGTCCTAGACACTCACGGTGGGTGATCTTTTGAGCAAGTAAACAGAGCATGCAAGAAATTTATCCCGATACTCATATGATAGCTTCTTATGCGACACCATGCTACATGTCATGTTCATGATGGTCCAGTTCTTTCGTTTAGAAACTCCATTATCATGTGGAGTGTATTTGGTGGTGAATTGTCTTTGAATGCCATGCTACTTGTAGAAATCTGTAAACTCATGTGAATCATATTCACCTCCACCATCTGATCTTAGCAATTTAGAGACATTGTATCTGCCACTGTTCTGGTCTACTTTCTTCTTTTTGCATTCTCATTCATAGTGGCCATACTTCTTGCATTAGTAACATAGAATATTGGACTTATTGGTTTGTCTCTTGCCTCTCCCCCTATGAACTTGAGAGCTGTGAGAGTGCTCTGAGTGATCTGAATGTTCATGATTGGTTTTTTCCTCTATATGAGGAGACCCTCAACCTCTTCTTCCTCAACCTCTGTTGAGAGAATATTAGGTGCTAAAAGCATTTGTCAATGACTCTTCTTCTTGATCGAATCGAGCTTCATGAGATGAAGGGATCTAATCCACTCTTCTAGGGTGAACTAGGGAAGATATTTGCTTCTTCTATGGCGGCCTCTACCATAGAATTTTTTTTTTGTGAGACACCTTAGAATCTTCTGAATGACTACCTTCTATTCTAAAGGTTTTCCATGGGTTTGAAATTGGGTTACAATGCTTGAAACACTAGTCATAAGCTAATCTACAGTTTCTATTTCCTTTATTTTCAAAATTTCAAACTAAAGAAGAAGAGTTTGCAATATTAGTGTTTTTACTCGGTTTGTGCCATTGTAGGTGGATGAAAGAAGATTACAAGCTTGATGTGTGTTGGTAGCTCTTTAAACCCACGGGAAAATGGACGCCTCAATGCAACTTTGGGTCAGCCATTTGGAAAAATGGACTCCGTATTTCTGCACTTTGGATAAATGAATAGTGTATTGGTATCTCACTTTGTCTAAATAGAAAGTGCATTGGCACCGCACTTTGGTTGAGAAAAGGGTGTGTTGTGGAAAATGGGTCATAGTTCCCCATAGGGACAAGGTGTGTTGGCGGTCCAAGAGATAATAAAAAAAATACACCTGATTCCTCCATGTGTGTGTGCTTTCCACTTTGAAAAGGATTAATCCAAGACAAAAGGAATGGATTGGGCCATACGCTTTGATACCATGTTAAATATTAGAAAAAGAATGAAGAATAAATGATGAAACACCAATGGGCATACTGATTTCCTTCTCTTTAGAGTCAAGTATTTATAGTATTACATCACAACAATACTTGAGCCATAGGATTACATCAAAACAAAACCATGGGCAAATACTATTGAATTCTTCACAAAACCTACATAAAAATCTCATTCTTTAATGCTGAAATCTGCAAATGGATAAGTGTTTAGTCATATACAAGAATCAAATTAATTGTTGAGTTTTCCATATCATTCTCCTACAATTCCATGCTTTTCCATTGGATCCCCTAATATTGAATAGGTAAAATAATATGTAAAATATTCATACAACACCACCAATAAGGTAATATTGAATAGGTAATAATAATATGAAAAATATTCATAAAACACCATCAATAAGGTCTAGGATTGATGCTTGATGGTTAAGTGTAGGAAATGAAATTCTCGACCAAGGTTTGAATTCCCAAGAAACATTAGAGGAAATTTCAACTCAAAATGGGCCTTTAAACCATAATTCAAATCACATGTCATCATGTGTTACCCAATGAAATTGCTTTAAATTTGAAATACCGTATAGGTCTTAAACAATTTTTTAATATAAATTTGGGACATATCTTCCTTTTTTTTACTCAAATTTCAATCGAGAGAGCTCCCTGGATGCAAAATTAAATTCCGCATACAACGAGTACCCACTCGACATACTTTTCACGGGCCCTGCTACCCCAAAAACAAGGAATACCTGAAAAAAATGTGATGATGACATCATCCTCATGTTTTGATGACATCATCATCACGTTTTTTCAGGTATTCCTTGTTATTGGGGTAGCGGGGTTCGTCAAAAGTATGCCGAGTGGGTACTCGTTGGATGCGGAATTTAATTTCACATCCAAAAATCTCTCCCGATCGAAATTTGAGTAAAATCATAGGGAGATATGTCAAAAATACGAACAAAAAAAGTAGTTTTTTTCTTTTCTTCCTCCAAAATTAATAGATATTATTTTATTATTTTCCACTATTATTTTATTATTTTTCTTAGGAGGCCCATTTTGAGTTGAAATTTCCTCTAATGTTTATTTTTCTTATCATGGGCCATTTATTGGAGAAAATTGGTTGTTGCATGTAGTTGTTGTTACATGCAAGTCTTGGGTGACATTCTTGGAGTAGATACCCCACTAATGGATATTTAGCCTAAGATTCTTTATTGAATTTTTTAATCCAACTACACATCATTGTGGTACTCCCGATTGGGAATGGATTTGTCTCAATAAATTACTGTCAAAAGAAAAACATCCATTTAATGATGTCATAGCCTAGACTAGCATATAAGGATGCTATATTTGCACTACCAGATTATTAGCTTTCCACAATCCCATTCATTCCTAGTCATCCAAATCCCATGCCAATATAACAAAACTGGATAAAACCAATGATTTCACATCAATAATGTGCCACATAATTGAACTCTAAAACGTCTAAACTAAAAAACAATGTCCAGATAATATTATTTTGTATTAATATTATGAATAAGATAATTTTATAAATCAGATAAAGTGCAGGAGCATTGTAAATAGAAGGATTCATATTAACAATAAGAGCATAAATTATCAATAATACAAATACATATATATAGACTATAATACTTGTAAGTTTATTAAAAATAATTTTTTTAACCATGGAAATAGTAACCTCCCAAGAGTATATCTAACAACCTGCAAACAACATATAACAGTAACTTGTAACTTAGCAAAACCAAGACGTCTCATTAAAAATATTTCTGATCTCTTTAAAATGGATTAAGGAGATGAAATATCATAATAAAGTAGGCCAGTCGATAATAACATATTAAAAACAAACAAACTATAAAATTTGCTAAGGATCAAACATATTAAATTCAACGATGACAAAAATATTTTTTGAAAGATCGTTCGCAAACCGAAAAATGGAATCCATTAATTGAATGATCTAGGATATTTTTCCATGGCCCTGTTAGGAAAGTGGAGTCGAGCTGAAAGGAGTCGTTGGTGATGTATCAGGAGAGATTTCATAGTTGTTGTATTCGTCTTTCATGTCCCCAACCCTCATCCTGATGAAGGAGAGGATGCTACCTACACTGTTGATGTTGCTGTCAAACTGGGAAATCTAGCCCCATGAACATAAACATAAAATTCCTTGAAGTAAATACATACACATGCATATGTATAATTCATTAAACAGGGAAAGAAAATACATTCGTTCACATTAAAGAGTTCAACATGTTCATGATAATTTACAAAACAAATATAGATGCAGAGTTAAATACACAAAATAATTAACTGAAGAAGAAGCTTCCCCTCAACTAGCTATGTCGATGCAGCGTTCCACCGAACCATAGGCTATTGTTCCCATAAATCTCGCAGCATCATTGCTACGCTTGAGATGGGCATTATTTGCACAAGGAACTAGGGAACAACAAGCTTACACATAGTAAGACCATCCACCCAGAGTCAATCGAACACACCTTTGGGTTTCATAGACTGTTAAGCCCGACCAATAAAGAATTGGGTTTCATGGGATACTAAGGCAATAAGACAATAGCCCATGGGTTCCTTGGAGTTACTCAGCCAAGCCAACCCTTACATCAAAACACAATCATCTAATTGACAAATAAGTTCCTTGGACTTTCTCATCCAAGCCAACCTTCACACCAAAACAAATCCAGACCCACTAATAGATGGTTTCTTTGGACTTACGCGGCCAATCCAACCCAAGGATGCACTTCACAACAAAAATACAGTTGCTGGATATTTCCAAAAACGTCCTAGAAGCCAAAATGAAAAGGAAACAAGGGAAAAAAAACCCTTTGATAGAAAATTTGATTTCAAAGACGTCTAGGGGCTTCACATGGCTAGAAACGACCTCTTCAAACAACCAAATTGTGGATCTATCTTCCCAGCCATTGAGCATAACAAAAAAAAGGATGGGTTTGCAACCAAAACGGAATGGAAAAGGGGGGAAAACACCCTGTGAGAGAAATACAATTTCACAAAACGTTTATGGGCATTGCAGGAGATGAAACGACCTCCATACACACCGAAATCGTGGGTCTCCTTTTCCCATTCACTGAACGACACAAAAACAGGTTTCCTGGTTGGAGAAATAAGGGAAAATGTAGAAAAATGTGAGGGAAGCTCTCATCTTGCTCACAGGGGAAAAAATGACCTCTTCAAACCCCAAAATCATGGTCCCCTTCTTCCCATTCTCCCAGCAACATGGAAAATGAATCCTGGGAATAGAGAAGTGAAGAAAATGATAGAGATCATGACGGAGAGAGCTCAGCCATCTTCTTGCTGCATGAGAGATCCCAAATGTGAATAAGAAGGGATGAGGAATGAAATATGTGGTTGAATAATGGCTTGGGCATGCATTTCCAAGCATTTACTTTCCCAAGAAGTCAAAAACACATTTTCCAATAATGGATGGCTTCCCAAATTCGAATTTGACTCACCTGCTCTTCCCATTTCTATGCATTAACTTCCCCAACCAATTTCTAAATGATTGGTCCTAAAAGACAAAATGGGTAGTTGACAACTTTATCGGTTCTCCCTTAGAAATTTGGATTTTTTCCATTGGCTCAAAGGCTTGAATAATTCCCCCTCCCTATTCCTTGTGAAATCATGCCCCCATCTCTTTAACATTGCGGCACATAGCAGTTGTGGTATTTTTATTACTTCCATAGTAACATGATGTCTTAAAACATATTGTGCCTAGCTAGCAAATAAACCATCAGCATCAATTTTATTTACCAAAACATAAAACACTAAATCCATGCTGGGGCCATTTCCTTGAGATCCACACAATGATTTATTAGCGTTATTTACATCATATGCAATTCAATACCATGGGTTCAAAACTAGGGTGTTACATCTTCCTTAGCTAACCTTGGAGCAATGTCTCTTTCTAGAATTCCATGTTCATTTTGTAGTTTCACAGTTTGGAAAATATTTCGAAGATTTTTTAAGCCCTTTGCATGAGCTTGAATATTTTCTTTCCTTGCACTGTTATATTGCAACATCATCTGGCACACATTTGAGATGGTGCCTTCAATATCAGGCACGCTTATTTTTAAAATAGAGTCAATAAACAATTCTTTGTTGGAATGTATAAATCCTTTCAGATTATGGTTAGAATAATTCTCTATAGGTAGATGTCGTTTCATATTTAGTAGTAATTTTAGTAGTGCAAAAGAAACTGTAGCTGCAGTGACAAGATATTTTATAAAATGCCATTAATTTTTAACCATTCAGCTATAAAATGCACTTCACATATGAACCATTTAACTCTAAAAGGAACACCCAAATATATGGCTTTCTTCCCAAGCTCCATTGACGCTTGTATTTCATATATGTAACCAATTGTGTGCAACGCATTGACTCCATAAGATGTACCATTGAATCGTTGAACCTCAGATCTAGCTTGATGTATAGAACCTTCTTTGTCACCTTGTACATACTGATTAAGATGATCTTTCAAAATCCGTAAGAGTTTTTCTTCTCTTCCGTAGTTCTCTAGTAGGATATTGGTATCTATCTGTCCCCCTTCAGTAGACATCATGAAAGAAAGAATTGAAATTATTGAAAGCTAGCCTATATTATTGAAAGGTGAAATATGGCTGATGCAATAACAAACACAATAAACCATGAATATTTCTTGCAAGGAAATACTTGATTAAAAAACGGTTATTAATACATTAGTTCCATGGAGATAATTAAGGAAACTAAGAAAAAGAATGTCTATGAGGATACTTTAGAACCATCAAATCTAGTGGTTACTTTTCCTTTATGGAAATTTACGGGTGCTGGATCTTTTGACCGATGATGAGTTGGTGGACAATGGGGAAGAGCTTTTTGAATCCTGGTCATTTTTTGTCACAATGTTAGACAACTAGAGAACACTTCTTACGATGCCCCAATGGAAGGCAGATTAAGTGTTATATAT
>LPNX010348295.1:5512-93435 GCA_001517045.1 Pseudotsuga menziesii
AAAATCCCTTTTTGCATGCATGTTGTTCTAATCTAAAATATTATTGGGCGTTTGAATTTTCCATATAAAAATAAAATCGAATCACTTTTTACATGTATGTTGTCTTAAACTGATTCCAGTAGAAGGCATTAAACCTTGAAAGAGGACACATAAGCTACAAAAGAAGCAAAATCTTTCAAGCGAATTCATCCAATACTACCAAAAAAAAGTTAGTAAAAGAAGAACATTGTGAAGATAAGAGGATGAAGGCCTAAAAATAGATGTCTATCCATGTTTGGAAGATTGGAAATCATTTAGTATGCATCATTTGAAAACACAAACTAACCTTGCACGTTTAAAATTCGAACTATGTAGATCTAGATTGTTCACCAGCAGGAGACGGAAATAATAAACAGCTCCAACAATCACCCGAAAACAGTGCTGCAACAATGGCAAGTGTGAAGAAAATATCATTAAGGTTTTCGTTTTTATAGAACTCTTAGCCGTCGCTATAGCGACGGAAAACATTGACTTTTTGCGCCCTAGGTCAAGTTGACCGTTGTAAAAAGCCACTAAAATCTCAATGCCCTAGGTCAACTTAACAGTGTCGTCGCTATAGCGACGGATATCCATGGATACAGCGACGTCCAGCTCTTTAGCCGTGGATACAGCGACGGATAAGACTCCCTTCATGGATACAGCGACGGCTAGGCGTGGATACAGCGACGCCCCGTTCCTGTTGCTTCCGCTTTTACACCAAAAAGTAAGAAACGTGGAAAACCTCCGTGGAAAAATCCGCGCTTTTGTATTAGTGGGGTGAATTATGTTTTCATTAGGGCCAATCAATATCAAATAGTGTTATACTCACATGCATCATCATTATTGACATTTACATCATCGTTGTCAACAACATCCTATTAGATATTGTAGAAATCATCATTGCCATATTTATCGTTGTCAATATGCATCATCATCATCATCATCATCATGTCATTAGGCACCGTCAACATATCAAAATTGATAAGGAATCACTGGGTGACATATATGTTGATAATAATGTAAATGAAGACTTCTAATTTTACATGATTTCTAATCCATATTACTTGAATAATTATGATCTAATGTCCAAAGTTTTAAAAAAAAAAAAGTATCACATAGCTTTAGTAATTTTGAATTAGTTTCTTGATTTAGAATTTTTCAAAAGGTTGCTTCTTAATGACTCGATACTTAAATGGACATGGAAATCACTGTTCAAAATAGTCATTTTATCAAGGGTTTAGCAAATTTTATTTTTGTTTCGATTTATTTTAACCACACATGTTCCCCTTTTTATTGCGGCATTGAATAATGAAATTCTAGTGATTATTTAGTTAAGATTATGCGCACTATTGAATAATTCTATGAACTTTACTATAGTAATGTTCCATCTTGCACTAATGAACAATGTTGACGAGGTAGACAACTTAGTTTATCAATAACATTGTTCCAATTAATGTGGTTATCTATATATAGTAGCTAATATTTTGCAATAAATTTACCACATCCAACTAACATTGAAATGTTGACGAGGACAAGTGCCATTAAGGACACTCAAATGTTGTTGAGGACAAGTGAATTTCAACTTCAAGTACATCATACATTGCATCATCATCATCATCACCATCATTGACATCGTCATCATCATCAACATCAACATCAATAAGTGCATCATCAACAACATCATGGTCATCATCGTCCTCATCAAAAAGTACATCATCAACCACATCATTGTCATTATCATTGATAGGGTCACTCCTATGACACTATAGTTCATCATTAGTCATCACCATTTGGATCCATTTCATGTTTTTAAAATCACTCAAATGCCATTAAGGTCACTAAAATGTCGTCAACAACAACTAAATGTCATTAGAGCCATTTAGGTGATATTAATATGTTTGACATATGTCATTATGAACATTTAAGTTCCATTAGGATCAGTCAGTATCCAGAAGTATTATGACATGCATCATCATCGTGAACATCAACATTTTCATCATCATCATCATCATTAATTCCATATGATACATTAAGATCATCTTGGTCATCATCCTCATCCTCATCATTATCGTCAACATTAAGTACATCATCAATAAAATAATCATCGTCATTGTCATTATTGTCACTCATATGCCATTAGTTTTCTTAATCACTCATCGCCATTAGGATTCATGTAATGTAGTAGTTAAGGTCATTTATAAGTCGTTACAGTCATTTCGATGATAATAGGGTCGTTTAGATGTCATTACAGACATTTAGGTGCCATTAGAATCAATTAGGATCGAAAAGTGCTACCACATGCATAATCATTGTTGGCATCCACGTCGTCGTCATCATCATACAATAAATCAACATCATTGTTGTAGTTGTTTTCATAATCAATATAATTGCGATAATAATGATCAAGGAACCCTACTACCTGACAAGAATGGATGATATAGTCTTATACTTATAAAATCATATCCACATGCTCCATCATATTTATCGTAATTCAGCATCGTTGTGTTGTTAGGGCCAATCAGATGCCATTAGGGTCTATCAAATGCCATTAGAGCAATTTAGGTGACATTAAGGTAATTTACCCCTCATTGGGATTAATCAAGATCCAAAAGTTCCATGATTGCAATCATTTAGGTGCCACTATGATAAATCAAGATCCAAAAGCACTATCACATGAATCATAATCATTGACATTGGCATTGATCATTGACATGGACATTGACATTGACATTGATCATTGACACTGACATTGACATTGACATTGATATATCTTACGTTATGTCGTACGTTTTCCGAACACAATTCCTAGCTCTAAACCTAGTGCAATTCCTAGCGTAGTTCCTTTTGAAATTTCTGCCATTATTCCAGGCGTTTTACCTGGCTCTATACCTGGAGCTATGTTGGATGTTTTCTAGGTGCAATTCCTGGCTCTATACTTGGATCTATGTTGGATGTTTTTCTTGCAAAAATTCATGATGCAATTCCTGTTGCTAGCCCTAGATCAATAAATGGTGCTATGCTATTCAGGATGTTTTTTGGAGGCTATTATGGGTGTCATATGGGATTTGTTTTGGACGCTAATTGGGCCGTTAATTGGGATTCTAATTGGGGCGATAATTTTGATGTTAATTAGTATGTTAATTGAGATGGTAATTAGCGTCCAAAATAACGCCAACTTTTAAAAAGGGATGCTAATTGGGACACTAATTTGGACGCTAATTGGGACGCTAATTGGGACTCTAATTGGGATGCTAATTGGGATGTTAATTAGGATGCTAATTAGCGTCCAAAATAGCACCAAATTTTAAAAAGGGACGCAAATAACGCCATTAAAAGCGCCATCCCATGGAAAAGCATCCACTTTGTCCAAAAAATGATGAAAAATACACTAAAAGTGATAGTGGACGATAAAAAGGAAACTAAAAGAGATGCTAATCACAGGGTTTTGTTGTAGTGAAATGAGGAGTTTTGTAGCATGGTTAGAGAGAAGTGGTTGAGTGTTGTGATTCTAGATGAATATAATCCAACGGATTTGTTAGTTAAGAAATTAAAATGATTGAATAAGGAGGTCATTACATGGATTAATGACCAAAAGAAGAAGGATATAGAAGAATATTGTAATATTGATTATCAAATGAAGGACATCCTAGAAAATAATAATGATTTCATTATAAATGAGGAGTAGAGATGGTTATTCAATATGTGGAAAATAGAAGGTCTTCTCTACTAAAACAGGAAGAAATGGAGCGGAGATTGAAGAGTAATGCTCTTTGGGTCTCTTTGGTGGACAAAAATACTAGGTATTTTCATAATTGTTCCTCTTGTAGGAGGAATCAAAATTCTATTTAGAAACTATGCGATAGGCTATGGGATGTGATAAAATCCCATGAGGTTCTACCGAATTTGGTTAAGTCTCATTTTAGTTACCATTTCAAGGATCCTGGTTTGTGTAAATTTTATGCTCAGTTGAAGGTTATTAGCCATTTTCCAATTTGTTTTCTACAGGGGAAGGTGAAGGTATTGGTGGACATGTTTCCATAAATGAGATTGAACCTTTTTTGAATCAGTTTGCTAAAGGGAAAATCGCAAGTCCAGATGCCCATACTATTGAACTTTTCCAAACTTTCTTTGATGTGATGAGTGAGGACATCCTTTCTATGGTTGAATTCTCTAAATTGGAAAGTCAGGTTTCAAAAGCTTTGAACTCCACTTTTATCACTCGAATTCCAAAGTGAAACAATCCCAGTACTTTTAATGATTTTAGGTTAATTACTATGTGTAATTTGTCCTATAAGATAATCATTAAAATTATTGCAAATAGATTGAATCCTTTTTTATCTACAGGGATATCAAAAGAACAATTTGGGTTTCTGATTGATAGGTTGATCACTGATGCTATTGGTATTACACAATACATTATTCATTTTATTAAACATAAGGATATGGAATCTATTTTGTTGAAAATGGACCTTATGAACGCTTATGATAAGGTGGAGTTTTGATAAATGGTTTTCTAACAAACTTCTTCAAGGGTTCAAGAGGAATTAGGCAGGGATTCCCTTTTTCACCTCTTTTGTTTCTATTGTTTATTGAAGGTTTGAGCCACATGATCTCAAAAGAAAAGGATGAAGGTAAAATCAAATAGGTAAATATCTCTTCATCTATTTTTATAACCCATTTGTTGTTCATTAATGATGTGTTATTGTTTGGTGGTGGAACAAGGGATGAATGGAAGTATTTTGTGATATTATTAAAGTTTTATGTGATGCTTCGGGGATGGAGGTAAGTATTGCAAAATCATGCTTTTATTATCAGAATATTGAAGGTGAAGTTATGAATATGATCGCTTCCTTTTTACCTTTCAAATTCAACAGTCTGAGTGATGGCTTTAAATATTTGGGGCTTTTCCTTAAACCTGGTGGTTATAATATTAAGGATTGGTTATGGATGGTGGAGAAATTTTAGAAAAAATATTAATCATTGGACCTTTAGACTATTGTCAATTGGTGGCAGATTGACCCTGCTTAAAACATTTTTTATTGGCATTCATGTTTATTGGCTTTCTCTTGCAAAAGTGCCAAAAACTATTTTGAAGATGATGAGAAGTATCTATTTAACTTTCTTTCATCTGGAAAAGTTGGAGGAAGGAAATTACATATGGTTAATTGGGAAAAGCTATCTACCCCGAAGGCTTGGGGAGGTTGGGATATAAAGAATTTGTTCTGATTTAGTAAATCTCTTTGTTTGAAAAGTTTCTGGAAAGGAAATTTTGATAATGGTATTTGGAAATATTTTATCCTTAGCAAATATATGAAAGGGAATCTTATAAGGGGGATAATAAAACCATGTAAGGTTTTGAGGAACTCATCTAGCTTTTAGTCTGCCTTTAACAAAGTATATACTCAATTGGGAAATGTTCTCTCTTGGAAGGTTGGTGATGGTACTAATATTCTAGTGGGTATAGATCATATTTTAGGAATGGAGGATAATTACATAATTTCTCCTTATATCAGGAATTATCTTGTGAAACTAAGTTTTATTACTTTGGCCCATATTAAGATACCCCATTTTATTTATGTTGGTAATTCTTACTAGCCAATAGTGGAATACCTTGGATTGGGAAGTAGAAGGGCGGTGGAATAGAGTTCTTACATATCAAGTCTCAATTCCATGGGTTGTAGGATTAGAAATAAAAAGGATAAACTAATTTGGTCATGAAATCTAGCAACAAGTACTATCACTGCTAAGACTACTTATATTGTGAATTCCTAGGAAAATACTTTTTTTGGATCCTAAATGGTTGTATAAGAAGATATGGAGGTGAAATTTACCCTTGAAATTGAAATGGTTTCTCTGGTTTGCACTTCAAAATTGTCTCAATACTTGGTACAACCTAGTAGCTCGAGGGTGGAATGGTCCAAGTTATTGTTCACTTTGTAGACAAAGTATCGAGTCTGTGGACCATAGTTTTATTTTCTGTCATTTTTTTGTTCAAATTTGGAAGAATATTTGCAATTTGTTGAATATTGACCAAATTTTGGAAAGGATTCCTTTTGGATAGAATTTTCATCACTCGTTTTTTAATTGTCCAAATCATGACACCTTACTAGTTTTTATTTCCTAGGGCATTTGGAACACTAGGAATGGACTAATATTTGAGGACATGATTATTGTCTTGGATGACATTTGTGTTAAAATTATTAGCATGTACAAGGACTATAAGTCTATTGAATGGAGAAGACCTAAAAACATATTGATATCGAATATCTCAGGATGTTGTTGGATTCTTTGATGGTGTTCCACAAGATGGGCTATGTCCAGCTCAGGTTCATATTTTACTTAATGAGGCACATTATTTTAATTTGAAGTTGAATTATGGTAGGGGTACAAATAGTATGGATGAATTACTAGCTTTATGTTGTTTATGCAATGTTGCTTTAACTTTTGGTCTTTATGCAATTAAGATATTTGGTGATTCCCAAATTATCATAAATTGGGAAAAGACTATTTGAAGTCTTCAGGTTATATCTCTCGCTAATTGATGCTAGAGAGAAAAAAATATACTTTCAAGTTTTCATAGACTTGAGATCAACCATATCTACAAAGAAAAGAATGAGGTTGCGGACCGACTCTCAAAAGAGGCCTTATTTTCTTATGAAGGAATTTATTGAAAATCATATGGAAAGTAATTGCTCCTGAAATATCTTTTGGTCTTGATTAGATTTTCTATAATGTATCATCTGTCTGTTGTATGTATGTTCTGTAAATATCCTTGAAAGGTTGTGGGCTGCAAAGTTTTGATATTTTTGGTATTCTACTTACTTGTCTATTTTGGAGACTTGACTCTCTTTGGAGACTTGATAGTGGTATTTGGGATTTCGGGTAGTAAGCTAGCATAAAGATGAATTGATATGTTTTGTACCCTTTTTATTCTTTTGAATAAAAGAAGTACGTTTTGTTTGCCGAATATGTGTGTGTGTGTGTGTATGTGTATTTTATATAAATTTTATCTTAATTTTTTTAAATATTAGTTATGCTTTAGAGATTATTTCAACTTTTGTTTCATTTTTTATTTAAAGTTAAAATATATTTGAATTAAGTGGAAATTAACACAAAAACCTGACTCTTCACTATCATATAGTGTTTTCTTTCTTATCATAAACAATTTAACAAAACATGTAGACCAACTTATCTCAAAAGCAAATACTTAAGTTCTCTCAATACTAATAATATTGTAAAGGAGACTGTTAAATAAGAAAAACACAATGACTTAGTACATTTGAAAAGATTATGAATCAACCATAATATGGTCTTTGAATTATTCATAAAACATTAGCCCTTCATTGATATCAATTCCCTTCTTAGATAAATGATCTATTTGAGAATTAAATTACATATAGATATGAGTATAAGAAAGAAATTAAAAATTCTTTTGAAGTTCTCTAATTCTCATTTTACAGGATTCCAATGTCTTTACTTATAGTCGATCATGTCATGATTTCCACAATATTACCCAATAATATACATCCACCTGCAATGACAAAATATTACATTTCAAGGAAAAAGTGAGTAAGATCCAAAGGTTCTACAACCACAATTGAAAATAATGTTCCTTCTTTATTTATATAAACATTCCAACCCCGCATTGTTTGTCTTGTACCACTCCATCAAAAAAAACTATAGCATGTCCAACTGGAAATGTGGAAAATTTTAAGGGATGAGCATAATTCTCATGAGGGTTACTCTGAAATTTCTTATAGTCTATAACAATTTTAGTCAAGATGTCATATACATTCCAAGAAGCTTCCTCAAAGAACATGCACCAAAGTCCCCAAATGATAAATAAAGGAAGATTAGAGTGATTACCAAATGATGATACCCATCCCTTGAAGTTAACCTCATGCGGGTTCAAACTCCAACTAACCAAAATATTAAGTAAGCATCAGATTCCCTTCCAAACATCTTTAGAAATAACACAATTTACAAGCAAATGTTTCTTCATTAGCATGACAAAATGGGCAGATAAAAGGACCATTGAAACCTCATTTCATAAGATTATCACCAATCATTATTATGTTCTCAAAGACCATCCAACAAAATAAAATTACTTTCAGCAACACCTTCTATTTGCAAATAGAGTTATACCACCATTCTCCAATGGGTACATCAACAAATAAAGAGATAGCCACAATCTATAAATATGTATCTTTATATATATTGAAAATAACTTATTTTTTATGTTATTATTTTTAATCTAGTATAACAATTGCTAACCATGTTTTTTATTTTACAAACTTTTATAATGTTAAAATTGACACTTTGTAAATTTATATAATCATAAAATTAAGACACTAATAATTTCTATAAACTTAAAATGAAATGAAAAGAATTCAAAATTTATGGTGTTTATTTTATACTTTATACACTATCCATCCATTCCACCAATATGATTATTATTTTCTCTTACATTTGAGTCTATTCTGAGGATTTTAATGAAATTAAGCTTGTTTAACCTTTCATTTTTTGTGTGTTCAATATGGATATAGCTTTCACATAATCAAATACATCAATTAATGTATTTTTATATTCATCTAATTAATTCAATTTTTATTGCAATGAGAGTAGCTAGGTGCTTACAACCTCGTATGGGGGAGTTGTGTAATGTTACACTAACCTTATATACCAAAAATAAAAAGGAATTAAGTTTTTTTATTCATCTCGTAAGATTTTTTTTAACACTGAATAGAGAAGGTAGATCAAAGTTGGACTGAGTGGACGACGTTAATCGTCATCATCATCATAAATTTAAAAGAAACCATATCTGCTTATAAAATAAAAATGTAGAACTAAACAAAATTCCTAAACAAAATTCCATTAAAAAATTAACACCTCAAGAAATTGGATGTCTTTGAGTGCTTAAGATATACATTTAGGATGGATCTTATCTATTTTATGTGTATTGATAAGTGGACAAACTCAAGTGGTACAAAATCCACTCTTTACAAAAAGTTATGAAGGGAATCGATTAATCATAATTCATAAATTCATAGTGGCTCAACAAGAGCATACATGTCACTTATAAGAAGAGCATACATGTCACTTATAAGAATTGAACGTGGGTGGGGAGGATAACATTCATTCCTCCCAACCACCCAAGCTACAACTTAGAGTTTGTTAGATAAGTTTCAACTTAGTTGTACATGCAATTTAGTTTGTTATTTTATGTTTACTCATGGTTTAAAGTGGACCAATGATGAAATCCATAAGAAGGCACTTCGAGAAAATGAAAAAGTAATCCTTTTGTTATATATGAGATCAAATAATAAAATAACAATAAATATTTATGACTTTTTCTATTTTGCTTGTGGTTAAATAATTTTTAGGACCGTATATTTACTTATGTGGCTTTCGGCCCATGGTTTTAAGCCCATAGATCTACATAAGTGGTTTTTTTCCCATGGTTTAAGGCTATTGTATTTGTCTCATGAAAGCATATAAATATGTATTCTTAGTCTTACATTTGTGTGTAGTAGTTTCTTCTCTGTTAGGTCTTCCAGGTGAAAATCTTGTCATATACTTATTTATTTGGGTTAATTCATATATATATATATAACTAATGTTTGCTTCATTTTCTAGTTTTTTTTTTTTATTTCTAAGTAATACTTTCTAAATTTGAGAGGAATTCTTCTTTTTATCCATATGTAAAACACTATGTAAATGATTATTAGTGAGTTTTCTAACTAAACTATTTGTTTTTCATATATTCAAAGCACCATATGAAAGGAGAATCACTTTTTATTAATAATTTGTTGATACTATTTGTTTTCCATATATATTTTTTTCACACATGAAAAATCAACTTTATATAAATGTGAAAGTTGAGTTTTACAAACATAGAATTGTTTACCAGATATAGCTACATATTCGGTAACAACTATATGCACCATACTATTCAGAACGAGCAAGAAAGATTCCTTCATTCACTGAGACATCGACAAGAGGCGAGACCCCCACTACCTTATACTTAGAGCACCGCTTTAAGTTACTTGCCCATCCTGAACCAACTCCCAAACAATAGCTTCCCTTCTTTCTCCAAAGCTTGCTTTGGTAATAGAATGGCACGATAAATATGGGTAAAAGAAATATGTTGGAAATTATTCATGAGGACTTTAACCTACATAATCCAGTGGTGCAGCTCAATAGAGTGAATAGAATGGACACTCTTTCCTGAAGATCGCGATGGAGGTGAAATCCTTCTCTTTAGCAAAATACAAAAAGACCCAAAAGCCTTAAAAGCTTCACCTTAGTGTTTGTTTCAGCCCCAATGCCTAGCTTGAGTCTAAAGGATCAAGAAAATCCCAATCTAATCACCATCCCAGCTCCACATATTCCACCTTGCTTGGCCCCATCAAAAAAACCAACAATACCCCGAAATTTCACGTCATTAGTGGAAGAAATAGAGGTAGAAGGCCCATCTTCTCTGACTTTCCTTGTCTGGTGGGAGAGGAATGCTACGGCAAGGCACTTTTTTCCTCATGGAGTAGGCGTAAAGCCATCCTAGAGCCTCCATCCCTGCCAAGTGAGGGTGATCCCTTCCACTCTTAAAAATGACAACATTACGGACCCTCCAAACAGACAAAAAAAATGGCCAGCAAAACACCCATTGGGTGAGAAGATGAAATAAAAAAGCCATGAATATTGTCAATCAGACATGGTTTGTCCCAAACAAAGCAAAGGGAGAGGTGCTTGCTCACAAAATCCCACACAGCCTGGAAGAATGCACAATTACCAAAAACATGATTTTTTATTAACAATTTGTTGATGTTAACATGAGAGAGAGAAATGATCTCACTCAATTTGAGTTTACCTCAAATGCCATGTCCAATATTAAAGAAGGAACCTTATTTTAAATATTTTAACCTCATTAGTTTTATCAAATAAATTTTTTTGCCTTTTTTAGGGTTTCATAAATCGATTTAAGATTAATCAATCCCAAATCCATACTATCATCCAACAAAAGTAAGAAATTTATACTAATTTTAATTTAATTTATATATGTAAATGATGTATTTTATTTAATGATATTTTATGTGATTATAATTTATTTAGCCTTAGGTATTGTAATAGTTATTTTAGTTTGCTTAATACTAATTATGTTGTTATAGATTAGTTCAAGGAATTTATGCTAATTTTTATTTAGGTTATGAATGTAAAGGGTGTAATTATTTGATGTTATTTTATTTAGTTTTATATATTACAATACTTATTTTATGTTTTTAGTAGGATTAAATGATGGTAAAGAAGCTAAACCACTATATGTAAGATTAAATGATGGTAAATAGGCTAAACCACTATATGAAAGACTAATTTCATCAATTTTGCATTACCTGAAATTTTATTGAAATCCATGCCACTCACAAAACAAAATTAAGTAATTTTGATAATTTTAATTTATCCTATAAATATTTATAACAACACTATTTTGAATTTTGTATATTTAGGAGAATTTTAGCCGCTTAAGCAATATGATAAGTACATGAAAAGTCAAGAAATGCACCTTATCAAGTTTCTATCATCCATGTTCTCTAAATGATATTTAAAATCAAGCTACAAATGACTTTCAATTATCTCAAGCTATAACTTGAGATAGCTATAACTTGAGATAATAGTTGAGATAATAACTTGAGAGGCTATAGCCTGACATAATTGAAAGTTACTTGGAGCTTGACTCTAAATATCAGCTTGGCCTTGGAAACTTGATCTTGTACTAATAAAACTTGGTCTAGTACCTAACTTAAATAAAACTTGATCTAGTACTTATAATATATTCTTGTACATTTGTTTTACAAAATGTTGTTTTAAATATATTTTAGTCATTGACTTTGCACATTTTTATCTAAATCATATTTATTTATTTTTGGATTTAATCATTTTCAATTTGTTATACTTAACAATTATATGGATTTAAATCATATTTATTTATTTATGGATTTAATCATTTTCAATTCTTTATTTTTTATGTTAAATGTGCCCATCCTTAACACTACTTCAAATGGTACACTCCATAGTAGTGTTGAATGGTACAATCCATAATAGTGTTGATACTAATGAGAGACCGTTTCATTGCTACTGCCAAACATACATGTTCTTTTGTGTTAACATAAGTTATTTAAATTGAGTAATTTAATTTGCTCATTTCAAACATATATTTAGTCAATATTTATGTTTATTTAGTCAATTTTTATGTTTATGTAGTCTTTAAATGCATATAGGGAAAAATATTTCAACCTACTTGGAATAGTGAATGAAAAGGCTAACGAAAAATTCTGTTAAATTCCCAATAGAGCCTTGTGCAAACCAAAGGTTATAAATATCTTAATATGTTTGAACTAACTTAATTGGGCTTACCATATTTTGTCTATTCTATTTTAGACAAGATAACCTTTGAATAGATGCATTTGTTTTAGACAAAATAACAAGATAGTCTTTGAATAGATGCGTTTGTTTTAGACCAAATAACCTTTGAATAGATGCATTTGTTATTTTATTTTTATCTATCTCCATATTTTTTTCCAACCTACATGCTAAACTTTGGATAAAAAATAGCTTTGAAAGTCTTGACCTCTCATTACAAGTGCCATTGGATTCATGATGATTGGAAAGTTTCATATGTAAACTTATTGTCAAATTCCAGTAATAGTAATCCCCTCGGATTTATAAAGACCAAAGCGATGTTCATGAAAGGTAATTTATTTATATAACTATGTTAGAAATTATTTTTTGGCTGTGTAGTTGGAAAACTAAGGTATTTGTTATTGGAATGATGAGACCTCTCAGACTAATAGTATTGCATTAGCTGTACGAACTTCTTATACTTGGTGTCTAGTAAGTTAGAATAGACTTAATGCAAAGGCTAAATGCAGTGAACCGGTTTTCTTATTGCTCCTGCTCCTCTTGCACCAAACACTGTCGAGGGCTACAAACATGCAGCCGGAAGCTTTTGTCACGGATCTGGACACGCAGATGGCCCAATTGGTGGACATTCACGACATCTGTTTTCAACTTTCAGGTCTTGAAAATCCAACGAATCAAATATATATTTTCTCAAACCTAACTATTGATGTAGGTGTTCTTTGTAGATTAAACGAACATACTTATGTCTGTTATGTGCATCGTTATTCATATATTTAGAAACTTAGAAATAAAAATAAACACCAGATATTTAAAAATAGAAATAAACATCAGATTTTCGCCTAAGTTTGATGGTAGAAATAGCAAGTCAATACCAAGTCTTTTTTGTCAATAAAAAAGGAGACATGAAAATTTTCTTTAAAAATAGACTGTAGAAATGATCTCTACACACATCGTTCTTCAACATTACATTTTTAAAGATTTCATGGTCCTTCTTCAGAGAGCGAGTAATTTGAGCATATTAAGAAGAAATTGTTGGGCGAACTTCTTCCACACCCTTTAGGATTCGTAAAAAGAGAACGAGGTCTTTGAGATCTGTATAATATTTGTGACACTCAAAACGTTTGATCAGGATTTCATTGGACGGCTGACGCGCTTAGGCAACTCGGGAGTCGGTGGCTCTCAATGATAATAGCTGTACTTGACTTCCTTCCAAGAAGTGACAGATCTTTAACCTGGCTTTTTGGGTCGCATTATGCATATGTTTATCCGTATATCTTGAAACTGATGTGATTGTCCTTGACGATCTTCTCCGTGAAGCAGTCGGCGCTTGGTTTACTGCTCCGGCTAAACAGAACGATCTAGAACCACATGGCCATATATTTTAAGAATGACTTAATCCAAGGCCTCTGGTAAACATACAGATCCTACCCAGTGACCTCTGGTAAATATACAGATCTTTCATCTTGCGGTAGCATTTCCCTCCTCACACCCAAAAGGATATTTTCCATTCCCAAACACGAGCGTGTGGAAGCACCGCGGTTGTGGTTGCAGCAACAGAACCATGGTTAAATTTACCACGAAAGGAGTCCCGGGAAATCTCTCTCTTTATCTTTGACACCCTTAATCCCTCTATCTTTCTCTTTAACACCCGACTTCCCTCATAGGATGTTGCAGTTCCAGTTCCAGTTACAACCACCACTACGTTCTATTTCGACACTGCTGCAGTTTCAGTTGTCACTACCACTAAAACAATTTTAACATTCTGGTTCTCGGTTTATTGATGTGGGTTATCCTGTCGACTATTGTCCGTGTCAACAGGGACAATCACATCAGTAAAGAGAGAACCAGAATGTTAAGAATGTTGTAGTGGTAGTGGCAACTGAAACTGCGGCGTCAAAAGCAGTGGTGGTGGTAACTGGAACTAGAAGTGCAACGCCCTCTAACAGAAGCCGGGTTTTAAAGAGAAAGAGAGGGAGATTTCCCAGGAGCCCTTCCATGGTAAATTTAACCATGGTGTCATTGCTGCCACCACAAACGCGGTGCTGCCACAAGCTCGTGCTAGGAATGTAAAATACCCTTTTGGGTGTGAGGAGGGAAATGCTACCGCAAGATGAAGGATCAGTATGTTTACCAGAGGTGGCTAGGTAGGATCTGTATGTTTATGTTTACTAGAGGCCCTGGATTAAGTCATTCTTAAAATACATGGACCTGTGGTTTGAGATCGTTATGTTCACCCTAAGCAGTAAATTGAAAGCCGATTGCTTCGTGGAGAAGATCGACATGGTAAATCACATAAGTTTTGAGATAAACGGAGAAACATATGCGACCAAAAACAAGCAAGTTAAATACCTGTCACTTCTCCGAAGGAAGTTGAATGTTCTGCAACAGGCATGTTAACTCTTGAATTAAAACTATTTGGATCTCTTGAATCATAAGTTTTGAGATATACAAAGAAACATATGTCAAAAAAAACAAGTTAAATACCTGTCACTTTTTTGGTAAGAAGTTAAATGTTTTGCATGCTAACCCTTGAATTAAAACTGTTTAGATCTCTTGAATTAACTGTTTAAAATCCAAGGGTTAATATGCCTAATACAAGCTTATTTAAAATGCTTTGTAGCAAGCTCTAGTTATCATCTTTGACAACGACCCAATTGCCCAAGCGTATCAGCGTCCAATGCAATCCCCATTCAACGCTAAAAGGGTCACAAATCCTAGACAGAGCTCAAAGACCTCATCCCCTTTTTACGGAGCCTAAGAGGTGTGGAAGTCGTTCTCCCAATAATTTTGTCTATATACGCCCAAAATATTCGCTCTCCGAAGAAGGACCGTGAAATCTTTTAGAATGTAATGTTTTTTTTTTTCAGTCCAAAAAAATGCATTCCTTGGTATTCAATGAATCAAAGGAACTTTTTACATCTTCATAGTAAATCAGCCATATACTGTACAAGTACAGCAGTAGTAATATCAGTCCTACCTGGACAGTTCATCAATGCTGTCCTATAACAGTTCAGCAATACAATATAACATGGAAATATAAATCAATACATGATATACATATAAAATATCCACAGTATCTCATACTCAAAGCACTTTGAGTTCACTACCAAAGAGAACCTTCTCATAGGAAGACTATCAAGTACAGTCATCTATGTTCCTTAAAGAACATAACAGGAATCGAGAAATCTGATCCGAGGGGGTGAATCTCAAGTAATCAGTGATATAGATGCTCAACAAAACCTGAAAGTATCTCACAAAAACTGGAAGGTGTTCTGAAGAAGTAGGAGCATAATCCAAAAGAGCTGTGATGAGCTTTCCCCAATAATCTCATTTCCAAAAAATTCTGTAAGAATGAGATGTCCCGGTGCCATATGTAGTCCCTCCTTTGATAAGATGCCTGCCCTCCTGTTATGTTCCCTATAAACATGACTGAGATCCACCCACATGAAGGAGGACATGAGAATCCTAGTGTTGAGGCACCAGGCCTCAAGATTCACCATGTCCAGGGTGGATTCCATATTAGCCCACTTTATAATCACAGAGGAGTCGCCAAAGATATGTAGGTAAGGGAACCCAATATTCTTTGCAACCCATAGTGATGCCCAAAGTGCTAAGAGCTCAGCTCTAGTGTTGGTACTTCTGCCACATCCGAGCTTGAAGGCAAGAAGGTGAAATTCATTCAGCCAGATACCAAAACCCGCACCCCCCAAATCTTTTGCAGCCGCACCATCAAAAAAGATCGAAGGATACACCAATGTAGGAGACTTCCCAATGTTCCTGATTTTGTGCTTATGTATCAGAGGAGGCTTGAAGGTCAAAAAATCATCATATATGACGAATAACAATCTGTTCAAGTTTGGCTCCTGATCTTCAAAACAAAAACGGTTCCTAGCCTTCCAAATATTCTAAAGGATAAAGAAAGGTAAATACAGTAAATACCCCTTCTGAGAGATCCAGCAGGTTAAATTTTCCAGTAAAGAAGGGCCACACCAGTCCAAGTTCACTTTTAAAATACATCTAAGGCCACAAAATACTTCCTTCAGAAACCTACAACTGACAAAAAGATGTTCCACCGACTCTGCCTCCTCTTTACAAAGGCCACATCTATTGGGACCATACCAACCTTTCTTCCTCAAAGTATCCCAAGTATTTATTTTTTTATTGCATGTGAGCCACACAAAACATTTTATCTTAAGTGGGAGGTTAAAGAGCCAAATCTTCATCATAATGTCATTTTCCAAACCAGCTTTGTAATTTGAAACAATTAAATCATAGGCTTTCCTGGCTGTCACCATGCCCCTCTGTTCATCATACATCCATAACAGTCTATCTTCCGAAGTACCAATCCTAATACCCCCATGTGATAGTCCAGCAACATATGTGGTCCACTGTTCTGCCCAGATCCCACCCAATAACAGGTCTGAGGCAGAGTACCATTCAGTCCCATCCAAACTACATCCATCCAGATTTAGTGCATGTGCCAGGTGAGTGATCCCCAGATCAGTAAGATACTCCCTAAGCTCCTCAGATAGAAAATAATGTGAGTTATGCCCAGCAATGGGATCTAAACCCACTCTGATTTTTAAACCATTCCCCACCTTCCATCCCAGCTGTCTGGTTATCCAACCCATGATTCTGATAAACCCATTCCAAAAATAAGAGGTACCAATGATACTAAAGGACCGGCCTCGAATCCAAGCATCCAGAGGTCTATTCTTTAAGTATTTATGGGCAATGATCCTGCTCCAGGTTCCAGTGCCAGTAAGAAGGAGCCACAAGCTCTTAAGTCTAAGAGAGATACCAAACCATTCCAGGTTCTTGATGTCCCAGCCACCAAATTCAATAGGAAGAGCAAGGGATTCCCAGCTGACCAGGTGGGACAGACTATGGCCCTCAAAGGATCCCCAAAGAAAGTTATAAATGAGTTTGCGCAAAATATTAAGTATGGATTTGGGACAACGTGCCAAAGCAAACCAATAGACCGCCAGACTAGTCAGGACAGCTCTGATAAGGACCACTCTACCACCAAGAGATAGGTACCTATAAGTCCAATTTTTAATCTTTCTTTCAAATAAATGTACAAGCCAGGTCCAATCAGTGGTATGGTATCCCAACGGTTTAAGATTGAAGCCCAAGTACTTAAAGCCCACCATTAAAGGGTCCATCTTAAAAGGAAAGAGACCAGCAAGGTACTCCCTGAACTCAGTGGCAACATTCTGGTAGAGGAAAGATGACTTTGTAGTACTAATCACCATCCCAGATACCCCATAGAACAAATCCAGAGCTTCTTTATAGGCTGTCCATTCATCAATAGTACCTACCCCAATAAGTATAACATCATCAACAAAAAACAGGTGTGTTAAAGACAGGTTGGGTGAAAAACTAAACCCCATGATCTTCCCAAGATGTTGTGCATCCAAGATAATTCGGCTGAGACCCTCCATTATTAAGATAAATAAGAGTGGGGATAGGGGACAGCCTTGTCTCAGCCCTCTGGATACAGAAAAGAAATCAGAGGGAGTCCCATTGACCAAAACAGCAAGACAGGAGCCCGTAATACATCCCATAATCCAATTTACACCCATAAGAGGAATACCAATCTGAATGAGCTACAGCCTGATGAAAGTCCAGTTTACTCTGTCAAAAGCTTTTACCAGATCTAATTTTAGTACCAAGGAATCAGAATTTTTTGTCTTGATCGAGTGCAGAAGTTCCTGGGTAATGTAATGTTGAAGAACGATATGTGTAGAAATCATTTCTAAATTCTATTTTTAATGAAAATTTTCATGTCTCATTTTTTACAACAGAAAAAACGTGGTATTGATTTTCTATTTCTAAGTTATCAAACTTTGGCGAAAATCTGAAGTCTATATCTATTTTTAAATATTGGGTGTTGAATTTTATTTCTAAGTTTTTAAATATATAAATAACGATGCACATAACAGATAAGTATGTTTGTTTAATGCACTCTCCCATTTTTCTCAATTTTTGGCACACTCCAGCTTTATTGGAAAAAAAATCGATTTTCTTTTCTTTTTCTCAAAGCTATTTTTACTTGTATTTGTTAAATTTTTTTAAATATGATAAATATTCTCTATTTTAATATTATTATTTTTAACAAGAATGGTTAAGGAGCATTTATATTAAAAAGAGTAACAGAAAATTACAAAGGAAGAATAATGGACTGAATCCAAAGGGATTTGGAAGAGTCTTGGTCTCTGGTGACTATATTTTCTTACAAATTTACCAAGGATGAGAATACAAAAACTAAACATATCAAAAAAGAGTTTGCAATTGTCCTGAGTTCCAAGTGTAGCATAGACTTCACCTTTCTTCTGAGTCTGGAAAACAAAATTGCTCTTGAACTAGAGATTGAATATAAAAGAGAAACTGCCATAGTTTGCATGAGTAACAAGAAGAAGAACGAGTAAAAAACAGAGATAAGGAAGATAAGGCGATCTAACGGTGTTGCTCAACAACAAATCCAGGGACACTATACAGAGATTGTTCTTGTCGAATACCCAAACCTTTACTGTCATGAAAGCCTAGGATGTAGTGCCCAATATCTTCTCTGAGCCTGTCAACTTTTCCTTCAATGTCTGAGATATTGCGGTAGTTGTTCTCCATTTTGGAATCCACATTTGTTATGTTGTTGGAAACATAATCCAGAGTTTCAAAGAGAGTGGAGATTCTCCCATTCATCATATTGTTATTGTTCTAAATTTTAGTGCTTATAGACTAAACCAGAGCGTACATTCTCGACATAGCCTTTCTCATATCTGAGTTTTCAGCCCTGATCAAATGGAGTTTCTCTTCCATGATTTCCATTTTGATAGCATGGATAAGGCCAGGGAAGGAAAGGAGATGGGAGGAGTCTAAGACCGAGATGAAACCTTCCAAGGATAAAGGATTGAGATTTGAGAGATCACTTTAGAGGGTAGGAAAAGAAGAGTGCTAACGAGCACCAGAAGGGTTGAAAACCTAAGGATGGGAAAGAGATTTTTTGCAAAGGACATTGTTTAAAGGAGGATGGGGGTCAAGTTCAGGGATTGAGGATCCAACACCCAAGAATGATGCTAGAGAAGGCGCATAAAACGAATCACCCATTACAGTTCGAGGACAAAATTTCGTAGAGGAACGAAGGAAGATGAGGTAGAGATTCAAGGAAAGTCTGGAGTTAAGACTGGGTTGGTGGATGAGCCCATGTGAATGCATTAATTTAAATGTGCAAGCCTGGAGCCAAAAACGAGAACCCTCAGTTGGACGAATGTGGGAAATGAATGCATGCGAAGGGTGGGTCTCAATGGAGTCGAGAATAATTCCACATTTAAGGGGGATGTAAATTTTCATACTTGGGTTGAAGTGACTATAAGGAGAAGCTTCCCTAATGGATTTCCTAGAAGTGTCAAGGAACCCAGCAACGGTCGAGATTTTTCCCATTGCAAACAATGTAACCAAAATCTAGTTGCACCCCATTATTCACCATTTGGTCCACAAAATGATTCTTTGTTTGAAGAATGTGGAGGAAATTTACATCATTGAGATCACTGACAATATTTTTGAAGATGTAGTGCAGTTTTGTAGAGGGAGTTTTGTGATTCATGATGAGCTTTTGATCCTCTCTAATGACTAGGAGAGAATCTCCAAAAACTACTAGGTCTTTAATTCCAAGAGTGTTTACAATTTCCAACCCCTTGATTAATGCAATCCATTCTACATAGTTGTTTTATTTCTTTCCTAACCCCCAAGAATAACCTTTTTGTTTGTTTCCCCAGTGTCAAAAATGACCCCTCTTGCACCTCCCAACCCAGGGTTTCCTTTAGAGGCACCATCGAAGAATAGAGAATGACCATCAAGCTTTGTCCACCAGTTATTGAAGGTTTCTGGACTCAATCGAACCTATTATCTCAGATAATTAGGTTCTTTTGAGTAAGGGCCTCCTAGGATTGGATTGGGATGGCAGAGAAGATCAGAGATACAACTTTTGTCTTCAAAACTTAAAGGTTCGAGGTGTATATTTCTTAAACCTTTGGAGAGAAGGGCTTCGATCCATAATGTTTTTTTGAAGAGGACACTTTGGTAGGAGGAAGGATCGAATTTTCAAAGATTCTGTTGTGTCTGGTAGCCCGTATTTTCCAACATATATACTTAGGAAGAACAACCCATGCTCTAGAGAAATGAGGTTTTTTATATAGTACAAAACTTAAATATTGCACTGGCAAACACTTGTATCTCCCTTCCAAAGTTTTATTGCATGCCATCTTATAACATATCAACCACAATGTGTATGTCGAGGCTAGCATCACAACTATGGTGTTTATCACCATAGTCCAAACAATTTAATAAAACCTTTAACCAAACTATGTGTTAGGTCTTCCATGCATATAATCCTTTATAACAACTTTTAATTAGCCCTTGTCAACTTATAATAAGAGCGTAGAGGGTAAGCTAGGACTAAGCCATATCTTTTTGGGCTTAGGTCCCTAGTAACCCAAACTTAAAATAATTATAAAAGCATTGGAAAATGTCACCTTGGTGAGTTTCTATAAGGTCGTCATCACCCGAATACAACGCCACAAGTGGCATAACTATTTGATCAAACATAGAACTGAGACAAGTTAAGCTACACGCATTTTTACTATGATGACAAATCATTTACGTTGCGACAAACATTTATAGGTTACGACAACATAAACGAAATAACAGAGTAAAGGATTTTTTATTTATTTATGGATTTTATAGGTGTGTGAGAGTAGGCGATTAAGGTAATATCGAAAATGTTACCTGGGTGGGAATTTTGCACTATTATTTTGATTGGGATTTGGGTGGTCTTTTGTGTGGTGGAATCCATACTTTTCTGAGTTTAATCCTTTTAGAACTAAAGGGGGAATTTCAATAGAGGGAATTTTAAGAATTTTTATCACACTTTTTCAACCTTGAACTTCTATGGGACCTTTAAAGAAAAGGAGTCCTTCTGGGAACAATTGGAATCTTCTATTTTATTGGGAATGAACAACTTAATTGTGGCAGATGACCTAAGCCTCAATTTTACTCCTACAAAAAAATGGGGTCATTCTGTTAGGCTTGATCCAACAGCTAAGTATTTCTCAAATTTATTTTAGAGGGCTAACCTAGTGGATGTGATTCATGTTAAGTTGACGCCTACTTGGTCTAATGGTAGATGTGGACAAGAGGGAATTTGCAAGTGTTTACATAGATTTTTTATAAATGCAAATCTTCTTCAATATTTACAAAAATACAAGACTTGGGTAAACAATTCAAGGATTTCCAATCTATATCCTATTTTGTTGCAATTATATGGCATTAAAGATTCTAGTAACTATCCTTTTAAATTCAATAGTTCTTGGGTTATTAATGAGTTTTTTTCATGTGGGGGGGGCAAAGTAAGTGGTAAAGTTGAAATATTGTAAATGGTTGTAAATGGAAGGTCCCATGTTCAAATCCCCCCAAAACTTACCCATGTGCCATGATTTTGGTTCCTATGGATGCACCTAGGGGTATAGTGGTATCGGTATTTGATCCTTGGACCCCATGTTACACAAGTACCATCCCCATCCCCAGTTATCAATTTCCCTAGTAACAACATTGAGGATTTTGTAGCATGGCTATAGAAAAGTGGTTGAGTGTTGTGATTCTGGATGAATGTTATCCAATGTATTTGTTAGTTAAGAAATTAAAATGATTGAAGAAGGAGGTCACTAGATGGATTAATGACCAAAAGAAGAAGGATATAGAAGAATATTGTAATATTGATTATCAGATGAAGGACATCTTATAAAATAGTAATGATTTCATTTTAAATGAGAAGAGGTTGATTATTTGATATGTGGAAAATAAAAGGTCCTATCTACTAACACAGGAAGAAATGGAGTCGATATTGAAGAGTAATTCTCTTTGGATCTCTTTGGTGGACAAAAATACAAGGCTTTTTCATAACTTTTCCTCTTGTAGGAGGAATCAAAATTCTATTTAGAAACTATGTGATAGGATATGGGATGTGGTAAAATCTCATGAGGGTCTATGTGGTAGACCCTTGTAGGAGGAATCAAAATTCTATTTAGAAACTATGTGATAGGATATGGGGTGTGGTAAAATCTCACGAGGGTCTATAGTATCTGGTTAAGTCTCAATTTAGTTACCATTTCAAGGATCCTGGTTTGTGTAAAATTGATGATCACCTGAAGGTTATTAGCCATTTTCGGGTGAAAATGTTAAGTTGGGAAACAATTTTATGACAACGGAGTGAAAAAAAAAACGAGGGCGTGCGGATGTACACGCAAAAAAAATTCAACCTCAAACTCTCGGCTGAGATTTTAAAAAACTCTAGGCTGAGAGTTTGAACCAATTACCGCGCTGTATTTTTAAAAAAACTTTCAAACGAGAGTTTGAACTAAACACTCGGGCGAGAGTTTGGAAGATATTTTTTTGGCCAAGAGTTTACGGTCAACAAAACCTGCGAAAATATCTGGCATCTTTCTAGAACCTGCAACTTCAGCAAGCCTAAACCCCTGCAAATTTTAAATATTATTTGTCAGACTTGGTAGCAATGGATTCATCTCTTAATCTAGTTTCCAATGATATAATAATTGTTTCATTTCGATTTGAATTTCTATTTATTAATAAAAAAATTCTAAACCTTATCCCTTAAGAATTTTATTACTCTAAAAATCACCCGAAATGAAAATTCAATATCATAACAAAGACAAGACCAAAAAATTTGAAATCTTCACAAAGATCATAATTTCCTTTTCCTCTTCAAAAGGGTACTTTTTTTTTTCCAATAAGAGTCATAGTAAAAATAAAATTGAATCTCACCAACGTGTGTCGATAATGCACCATTTTCTGAACTTATGTTGTTTTGATAAATAATAAAAAATAGTTCTCAAGTCTGAAAAACCTCAAAATATAGTCCATGCACAAGTGCAGTTTGTGTAGATTATGATAATACATTATTTTATATAAAATGAATAACCATATCTAAAAAAACTAGCATGCACGTTGGTCACTCATTATCTATACCTAAAATTTTCAAGTATATGGCATTGGTGCACGACAAATTTGTCCCACGATATGTCCATAAAAAAAAAAATTAAAAAATACGAGTAGAAAGCTAATTCAATTCTCTAAAACATTTGTGTTTACTTCAAGTTGAAATTCCTAAGGGAGATATGGAGAAAAACATAAAATTTAGCATTTTTGTTTGTCAAAAACAAGCCAAAAGTGTTACCCAACTTCATGTTTTCACCCTTTCCAATTTTTTTTCTATGGAGGAAGGTGAAGGTATTGGTGGCCATGTTTCCATAAATGTGATTGAAACTTTTTTTAATTAGTTTGCTAAGGAGAAAATCGCAAGTCTATATTCCTATATTGTTGAACGTTTCTAAACTTTATTTGATGTGATGGGTGAGGACATCCTTTCTATGGTTGAATTCTATAGATTGGAAAGTCAGGTTTCAGGAGCTTTGAACTCCACTTTTATCAGTCTTATTCTAATGTGAAACAATCCCAATACTTTTAATGATTTTAGGTTGATTACTTTGTGTAATTTCTCCTATAAGATAATCACCAAAATTATTGCAAATAGATTGAATATTTTTTTTCTACAAGGATATCAAAAGAACAATTTGGGTTTCTGATTGATAGGTCGATTGTTTATGCAATTGGTATTACACAAGAGGTTATTCATTTTATTAAACATAAGGATATGGAATCTATTTTGTTGAAAATGGACTCTATGAATGCTTATGATAAGGTGGACTGAGTCGATATAAGATTACTTTTCCTTTAAATTAGGCATCCCATTTTGGTTACAAACTGGATTATGTCTTGTGTGATGTCAACACAATACTTTGTTTTGATAAATGGTTTTCCAACAAACTTCTTCAAGGATTCTAGAGCAATTAGGCAGGGATTCCCTTTTTCATCTCTTCTGTCTCTACTGTTTATTGAAGGTTTGAGCCACATGAGCTCAAAAGAAAAGGATGAAGGTAAAATCAAATAGGTAAATATCTCTGCACCTATTTTTATAACCCATCTATTGTTCATTAATGATGTGTTATTTTTTGGTGGTAGAACAAGGGATGAATGGAAGTATTTTGTGGTATTATTAAAGTTTTATGTGATGCTTTGTGGATGGAGGTAAGTATTACAAAATCATTTTTTATTATCGGAAGATTGAAGGTGAAGTTATGAACATGATTGCTTCCTTTTTACCTTTCAAATTCAACAGTCTGAGTGATGGCTTTAAATATTTGGGGTTTTTCTTTAAACCTGGTGGTTATAAGGTTAAGGATTGGTTATGGATGGCGCAGAAATTTTAGAAAAATGATTAATCATTGGACCTTTAGAATATTGTCAATTAGTGGCAGATTAACCCTACTTAAAGCAGTTTTGATTGGCATTCATGTTTATTGTCTTTCTCTTGCACAAGTGCCAAAACTATTTTGAAGATGACCAAAAGTATCATGTTTAACTTTCTTTGGTCTGGAAAAGTTGGAGGAAGGAAATTACATATGATTAATTGGGAAAAACTATCTACCCCGGAGGCTTGGGGAGGTTGGGATATAAAGAATTTGTTTTGGTTTAGTAAATATCTTTCTTTGAAAATTTTCTGGCAAGGAGTTTTTGGTCATGGTATTTGGAAAGATGTTCTACTTAGCAAATATATGAAATGGAATGTTCTAAGGTGGATAATAAAACCATGTAAGGTTTTGAGGAACTTGTCTAGCTTCTTGTATTTCTTTAACAAAGTATATACTTAGTTGGGAAATGGTCTCTCTTGGAAGGTTGGTGATGGTACTAATATTCTAGTGGGTATAAATCCTATTTTAGGAATGGAGGATAATTACGGGATTTCTGCTTATATCAAGCATTGGCTTGTGAAACTAAGTTTTATTACTTTGGCCCATATTAAGAGACCCCATCTGATTTATGTTGGTAATTCTTACTGGCCAAGAGCGAAAGACCTTGGATTGGGGAGTAGATGGGCGATGGAATAGAGTGCTTACATATCAAGTCTCAATTCCATAGGTTGTAGGATTACAAATAAAAAGGATAAACTAATTTGGTCATGAAATCCAGCAACATTTACTATCACTGCTAAGACTGCTTATAGTGTGAATGCCTAGGAAAATAATTTTTTGGATCCCAAATGGTTGTATAAGAAGATATGGAGGTGAAATTACTCTTGAAATTGAAATGATTTCTCTAGTTTGCACTTCAAAATTGTCTCAATACTTGGGACAACCTATTGTCTAGAGGGTGGAATGGTCCAAGTTATTGTTCACTTTGTAGACAAAGTATGGAGTCTGTGGACCATAGTTTTATTTTATGTCATTTTTTGGTTCAAATTTGGAAGAATATTTGCAATTTGTTGAATATTGACCAGATTTCGGGAGGGCTTCCTTTTGAATAGAATTTTATCACTGGTTTTTTAATTATCCAAATCATGACACCTTATTAGTTTTTATTTCCTAGGGCATTTGGAACACTAGGAATGGACTAATATTTGAGGACAAGATTCTTGTCTTGGATGACATTTGTGCTAAAATTCTTAGCATGTACAAGGATTATAAGTCTATTGAATGGAGAAGACCTAAAAACATATTGATATGTAATATCTCAGGATGTTGTTGGCTTCATTGATGGTGTTGCACAAGATGGGTTATGTCTAGATGTGGTTCATATTTTACTTAATGAGGCACATTCTTTTAGGCTGAAGTTGAATTATGGTAGGGGTACAAATACTAAGGATGAATTACTAGCTTTATGGTGTTTATACAAGGTTTCTTTAACTTTTGGTCTTTATGCAATTAATATATTTGCTTATTCCCAAATTATCATAAATTGGGAAAATACTATTTGAATTCTTCGAGCTATATCTCTCGCTAGTTGGTGCTAGAGAACAAAAAATATACTTTTAGGTTTGCATAGACTTGAGATCATCCATATTTACAAAGAAAATAATGAGGCTGTGAACCGAATCTCAAAAGAGGCCTTGTTTTCTTATGAATGAATTTATTGAAAATCATATGCAAAGGAGTGGCTCATAAAATATCTTTTGGTCTTGATTACAGTTTCTATAATGTATCCGTTGTTTGTTGTATGTATGTTCTGTAAATATCCTTGAAAGGTTGTGGGGATATGCAAAGATTTTATATTTTGGGTATTCTTCTTACTTGTCTGTTTTGGAGACTTTGCTCTCTTTGGAGATTTGATAGTGGTATTTGGGATGTCTGGTAGTAAGATAGAATAAAGATGAATGGATATGTTTTGTACTTTTTTATTCTTCTGGATAATAAAAAAGTATGTTTTGTTTGTTGAATATATGTGTGGGGGGTGTTATATAAATTTTATCTTAATTTTTTTAAATATTAGTTATTCTTTAGATATTATTTCAAATTTTTCTTATTTTTATTTAAATTTAAAATATATTTGAACGAAGTAGAAAATAACACAAAAACATGACTATTCACTACCATATAGTGTCGTCTATCTTATCATAAATAATTTAACAAAACATGTAAACCAACTTATCTCAAAAACAAATAGTTAAGTTCTCTCAATATAGTGTCGTCTATCTTATCATAAATAATTTAACAAAACATGTAAACCAACTTATCTCAAAAACAAATAGTTAAGTTCTCTCAATAGTAATGATATTGTAAAGGAGACTATTAAAGAAAAAAAACTCAACGACTTAGTACATTTGAAAAGATCCTAAATCGCTTATAATATGGTCTTTGAATTATTCATAAAACACTAGCCCTTCATTGATATCAATGTACTTCTTAGATAAATGATCTATTTGAGAATTAAATTGCATATAGATATGAGTATAAGAAAGAAACAAAAAATTCTTTTGAAGTTCTCTAATTCTGATTTTTTGGGATTTCAATATCTTTACTTATAGTCGAGCCTATCCTGCTTCGCAATCCATTATTACCCAATAATATACATCCACCTGCAATGACAAAATATTACATTTCAAGGAAAAAATGAGTAAGATCCAAAGGTGCTACAACCACAATTGAAAATAATGTTCCTTCTTGATTTTTATAAACATTCCAACTCTACATTGTTTGTCTTGTGCCACTCCATCAAAAAAGCTACAGGATGTCCAACTCGAAATGTAGGAAATTTTAAGGGACGAGCATAATCCTCATGAAGGTTACTTTGAAACTTCTTATAGTCTCCAAACATTTTAGCCAATTTGTCAGATACTTTCCAAGAAGCTTCCTCAAAGAACATTGATTCCTATAGCACCAAAGTCCCCAAATGATAAATAAAGAAAGATTAGAGTGATTACCAACTGATGATACCCATCCCTTGAAGTTAACTTCAAGGGGGTTCAAACCCCAAGTAACCAAAATATTAAGTATGCATTGGATTCCCTTCCAAACATCTTGAGAGATAAGACAATTTACAAGCAAATGTTTCTTCATCGACATGACAAAATAAGCAAATAAAGGGACCATTGAAACCTCATTTCATAAGATTATTACTGATCATTATTATGTTCCCAAAGACCATCCAACAAAATAAAATGACTTTCAGCAACACATTCTATTTGCAAATAGAGTTATACCGCCATTCTCCAATATGTAGATCAATCAATAAAGAGATAGCCACAATCTATAAATATGTATCTTTATATATATTGAAAATAAATTTACTTTTATGTTGTTATTTTGAATCTAGTATAACAATTGCTGACCAAGTTTTTTATTTTACAAACTTTTATAATGTTAAAATTGACCCTTTGTAAATTTATATAATCATAAAATTAAGATACTATTAATTTCTATAAACTTCAAATGAAATGAAAAGAATTCAAAATTTATGGTGTTTATTTTATACTTTATACACTATCCATCCATTCCACCAATATGATTATTATTTTATCTTACATTTGAGTCTATTCTAACAACCTTTAATGAAATTAAGCTTGCTTAACCTTTCATTTTATGTGTGTTCAATATGGATGTAGCTTTGACAGAATCAAATACATCAATTAATGTATTTTTGCGCCGAGAGGCGCTCTACAGCCCAGTATGGGGGAGATCTTGTAACGTTACGTAACGTTATAACATTACGTAACGTTGTAATGTTATGTAACGTTATTTTTATTAATAAAAAATAATTTTTTTAATTATAGGCCAAAATAAATGTTGGCCAGAAAAAACCTAATATGGAGATGTTGTAATCTTCCTACCAAACAAAACAATAAAAAAGTAAAAATTTAATTATTTGTAAAAAAATATGGGTGAGGAAAAAAACACAATATGGGGGAGATGTTGTAATATTTTTACTTAACAAAATAATAATAAATGTTGGCCTTGCACATGGTTTTAAAACCATAAACCATGTGCATGGTTTTAAAACCATGTGCATAAAACTATGGTTTTAAAACCATGCACAGTGTTTTAAACCATGGTTTTAAAACCATGTGCAAGGCCTTCTAAACAACCCATCGTTTAGGAGGGCCTTGCACATGGTTTTTAGGCCTCCTAAACAACCCATAATTTTATTGCACATGGTTTAGGAGGGACTTGCAAATGGTTTTAAGACCATGTGCAAGGCCTCCTAAACAACCCATGGTTGTAAGAGGGCCTTGCATATGGTTTTAAAACCATGTATGGGGAAATGTTGTAATGTTAGTTCATAACAAAATAAAAAATAATAATAAATATTATATGTGGGCCATAAATAATATTAAATATTATATGTGGACCTTAAATAAAAAGATGTGTCTTTTGGTTTGAATCAAATCAATGGATACCTATGAAGAGATTTGATCCCTCTCGGCGCTTGATAGAGCCTAGGATTTGGATCTACGTTGGTTATATTCATCTAATTAATTCAATTTTTAATGCAAGGAGAGTAGCTAGGTGCTTACAACCTAGTATGAGGAGGATGTGTAACATTACAATAACTTTGTGTACCAAAAATAAAAGAAGGAATTTTTTAACACCGAATAGAAAAGGTAGACCAAAGTTGGTCTTAGTGGACGTTAATCATCATCATCATCATCATCATCATCATCAATTTTAAAAAAATCCATATCTGCTTATAAAATTAAAATGTAGAACCAAATAAAATGCCATTAAAAAATTAACACCTCAATAAATTGGATTCCTTTTTGTGCTTAAGATCCACATTTAGGACGTATGTGTATTGATAAGTGGGCAAACTCAAGTGTTACAAAAGCCGCTCCTTACAAAAAGTTATGAAGGGAATTAGTTATGTTTAACTTAGTTTATTATTTTACGTTTACCCTTATCCATTTATCCTCTAATTAATTTAATATTTATATATATGTTTAGTGTGTTAATGAGTAGTCAAACTTAACTAGTACCTCACTTTTACTCTTTATAAAAAAAAATTAAATAAAATAGTTAGAGTTTGTTAGATTACTTAGTTACATGCAATTTAGTTTATTATTTTATGGTTACTTATGGTTTAAAGTTGACCCATGGTGAAAGCCATAAGAAGGCCCTTCCACAAGATGAAAAAATAATCCTTTTGTTATATATGAGATCAAATAATAAAATAACAATAAATATTTATGACTTTTTCTATTTCGCTTGTGGTTAAATAATTTTTAAGACCATATATTTACTTAAGTGGCTTTCAGCCCATGTTATTAGAGCGCGTGTGGACACATGTTATAGGGTATAAGTCAAGGTCTCACTAGTTAGTTAGAGGTTGGATGGCGTTTAGACCCATAGATCTACATAAGTGTCTTTTAGCCCATAGTTTAAGGCCATTGTATTTGTCTCATGAAAGCATATACATATGTATTCTTAGTCTTTCATTTGTGTGTCGTAAGTTTTCCACATGAAAATCTTGTCATATTCTTATTTATTTGGGTTTATATATGTGTGTGCAATTGTCTATATTATTGTAATTTTTAACACTTTAATAGTTTTTTTTTTTTTTATTATTATTTCTAACTACTGTTTTCCTAGTCCTACATTTGTGTGTAGTAGTTTCTTATATATATATATGTGTGTGTGTGTGCAATTTTCTATATTATTGTAATTTTTTAACACTTTAATAGGTTTTTTTATTTTTTATTATTTCTAATTAATGTTTTCTTAGCCCTACATGTGTGTGTCGTAGTTTTCTCTATTAGTTCCACGTGAAAATATTTTCAAGTTCTTATATATATATATATATATATATATATATATGCAATTGTCTATATTATTATAATTTCTTAACACTTTAATAGTTTCTTTCATTTTTTTATGATACTTTCTAATTTTGAGAGGAATTGTCTTTTTTAGCCATATGTAAAACACAATGTAAAATGATTATTAGTGTGAGTTTTCTAACTAAACTATTTTCCATATATGTAAAGCACCATGTGAAAGGAGAATCATTTTTTATTAATAATTTGTTGATGTTAACATACGAGAGAAAAATGATCTCGCTCAATTTAAGTCACACCTCAAATGCCATGTCCCATATTAAATAAGGAACCTTATTCTAAATATTTTAACTTGTTCTTTTCACAAGTTTTATCAAATTCCTTTTTTAGGGTCAAATAATTCGTTATTTGAAAGCCTAGCTCTAAGATCAATCAATTTGAAATCCATACTATCATGCAACAAAAGTAAGAAATTTATACTAATTTTAATTTAATTTATATATGTAAAAATCCATACTATCATGCAACAAAAGTAAGAAATTTATACCAATTTTAATTTAATTTATTGCGCCGAGAGGTGCTCTACAGCCCAGTATGGGGTAGATCTTGTAACGTTACGTAACGTTGTAACGTTACATAACGTTGTAACATTACGTAACGTTACATAATGTTATGTCCGCTATAAAAAAATAGAACATAATGTTATGTCGGCTATAAAAAAACACAATATGGGGGAGATGTTGTAATGTTTTTACTTAACAAAATAATAAAAAATGTTGGCCTTGCACATGGTTTTAAAACCATAAACCATGTGGTTTTAAAACCATAAACCATGTGCATGGTTTTAAAACCACGTGCACATGATTTGCACATGGTTTTAAAACCATGCACATATGTAATAAATGTCGGCTAGAAAAAAACCTAATCTGGGGGAGTTGTTGTAATCTTCCTAACTAACAAAACAATAAAAAAGTAAAAATTTAATTATCCGTAAAAAAATATGGGTGAGCAAAAAAACACAATATGGGGGAGATGTTGTAACGTTTTTACTTAACAAAATAATAATAAAAGTTGGCCTTGCACATGGTTTTAAACAAACCATGTATGAGGAAATATTGTAATGTTAGTTCATAACAAAATAAAAAATAATAAAAAATATTATATGTGGGCCATAAATAATATTAAATATTAATAATAAAATGTTATATGTGGACCTTAAATAAAAATATGTGTCTTTTGGTTTGAATCAAATCAATGGATACCTACAAAGAGATTTGATCCCTCTCTGCGCTTGATAGAGCCTAGGATTTGGATCTATGCTGGTATATGTAAAGGATGTATCTTATTACACCGAGAGGCGCTCTACAGCCCAGTATGGGAGAGATCTTGTAACATTACGTAACGTTATGTAACGTTACGTAACGCTATTTTTATTAATAAAAAATAATTTTTTTAATTATAGGACAAATTAAATGTAGGCAAAAAAAACAACCTAATATGGGAGAGATGTTGTAATCTTCCTACCTAACAAAACAATAAAAAAGTAAAAATTTAATTATCGGTAAAAAAATTGTGGGTCACGAAAAAACACAATATGGGGGAGATGTTGTAATGTTTCTACCTAACAAAATAATAAAAAATTAAAAATTGAATTATCCTCAAAAAAATGTTGGCCTTGCACATGGTTTTAAAACTATGTGAACGCCGTTTTAAAACCATGTGCAAGGCCTTCTAAAAAACCCATGGTTTTATTGTACATGGTTTAGGAGGGCCTTAAAACCATGTGCAAGGCCTCCTAAATAACCCATGGTTTTATTGTACATGGTTTAGGAGGGCTTGCAAATGGTTTTAAGACCATGTGCAAGACCTCCTAAACAACCCATGGTTGTAGGAAGGCATTGCATGTGGTTTTAAAACGATGTATGGGAAAATGTTGTAATGTTCGTTCCTAATAAAATAAAAAATAATAATAAATATTATATGTCGGCCATAAATATTATTAAATATTAATAATAAAAATATTATATGTGAACCTTAAATAAAAAGATGTGTCTTTTGGTTTGAATCAAATCAATGGATACCTAAGAAGAGATTTGATCCCTCTCGGCGCTTGATAGAGCCTCGGATTTGGATCTACGCTGGTTTAATAACATTTTATGTGACTATAATTTATGTAATTATGTTGTTATAGATTAGTTCAAGGAATTTATGCTAATTTTTATTTAGGTTATGAATGTAGAGGGTGTAATTATTTGATGTTATTTTATTTAGTTTTATATATTATAATAGTTTATTTATGTTTTTTAGTATGATTAAATGATGGTAAATAGGCTAAACCACTATATGAGAGACTAATTTGGTCAATTTTGCATTACCTGAAATTTTATTGAAATCCATGCAACTCACAAAAAAAATTAAGTAATTTTGATAATTTGAATTTAGCCTATAAATATTTATAACAACTACATTTTGAATTGTGTGCATTTAAAACCAATGTAGGATAATTTTAGCCACTTAAGCAATATGATAAGTACATGAAAAGCCAAAAAATGCACCTTATCAAGTTTCTATCATCCATGTTCTCTAAATGGTATTTAAAGTCAAGCTACAAATAACTTTCAATTATCTCAAGCTATAACTTGAGATAATAGTTCAGGAAATAACTTGAGACTATAGACTGGCATAATTGAAAGTTACTTAGAGCTTGACTCTAAATATCAGTTCGGCCTTGGAAACTTGATCTTGTACTAATAAAACTTGATCTAGTAGCTAAGTTATAAAACTTGATCTATTACTTATAATGTATTCTTGTACATTTGGCTTCCTTGGAAGGGCTCCGGTTGGCAGCGGGTTCTTGGACAGTGAAAGAAATTAATGAAGGAAAAACCCAGGAGTACTATCACAGGCCTTTTATAGAAGTTCTCTAATTACTGTTTATGCACTTTTTAAATTTTGGAACAGCTGAAAATACTTGCAGAACTATAAACCGTATATTGTTTATGTATCACATAATTATGTACATTTTGGATACTATGGACCGATAGATTTGTTTCGATTGGGCATTTGTGTATGTTCCAGTAGAATTATCACAGTCTCATTATAGACAACAGGTTTTGGTTTTTTGAAATTCACGATAAGTGAATCTACAGAATGTAATTTTGATCTCGAAAGATGAATGAAATTACGTTTTTTTTCCTTGGAAAAAAATATATATATATTCTTGTACATTTGTTTTAAATGAACCAACTTTAAAATAATGTTGTTTTAAATATATTTTAGTCATTGTCTTTGCACATTTTTATCTAAATCATATTTATTTATTTATGGATTTAATCATTTTCAATTTGTTATACTTAACAATTCTATGGTGAGTATTTTTTATGTTAAATGTGTCCATCCTTAACACTCCTTCAAATGGTACACTCCATAATAGTTTTGATACTAATGAGAGACTATTCCATGGTTAGTGCCAAACATACATGTTCTTTTGTGGTAACAGAGGCTATTTAAATTGAGTAATTTAATTTATTCATTTCAAACATATATTTAGTTAATCTTTATGTTTATTTAGTCAATTTTTATGTTTATTTAGACAAAATAACCTTTAAATAGATGCATTTGTTATTTTATTTATTATCAATCTCCATATTTTTTTAAATTCTAATCTACATGTTAAACTTTGGATAAATGAATTTGAAAGTCTTGACCTCTCATTACAAGTGCCATTAGATTCATGATGATTGGAAAGTTTCATATGTAAACTTCTTGTCAAATTAATTTCTCGGATTTATAAAGACCAAAGCGATGTTCATGGAATGTAATTTATTTATATAACTAATTCAGGTTAGAAATTATTTTTTGGCTCTGTAGTTAGAAGGTATTTGTTATTGGAATGATGAGGCCTCTCAGACTAATAGTATTGTGTCAGCTATACGAACTTCTCAGACTAATAGTATTGTGAATCGATTTTCTTATTGCTCTAGATCCACTTCCACCAAACACTGTCGAGGGCTACAAACAGGAAGCAAGAAGATTTTGTCACAGATATGGACACACAGATGGTCCAATCGGTGGACATTCACGACATCACCAAAGATCACACAAAGCACCTAGAATGTTAGGCTCTGTTTTCAACTTTCAGGTCTTGAAAATCCAACTAATCAAACATATGGAGGTATATTTTCTCAAACTAAGCTATTGATGTAGGTGTTCTTTGTATATTAAACAAACATACTTATGTTTATGTCTATTATGTGCATAGTTATTCATATATTTAGAAACATAAAAATAAAAATCAACACCAGATATTTAAAAATAGAAATAAACGTCATATTTTCGCCAAAGTTTCACAGTAGAAATAGAAAATCAATACCAAGTTGTTTCTATCAGTCAAAAAGGAGACATGAAAAAATTCATTAAAAATAGAATGTAGAAATGATTTCTACACACATTGTTCTTCAACATTACATTTTAAAAGATTTCATGGTCCTTCTTCAGAGAGCGAATAATTTGGGTGTATTTAGACTAAATTGTTGAGCGAACGTCTTCCTTGTTAGCCAAAACCGAGCTGACTAAACTTGAGTTTACCGCTCAGTCAATATTAAAAATTTAATTTTTACTTTTTCACGACGACCTCTTTTTCACTTGTCGAGTGAAACTTGTCTATCTCCCGACTAGACAAGTCTATCAACTTTGGTCGGACTTTCAACTCGACTGATTTACTTCGACTTACTTGTCGGTTCTACCGACTGTTTTTACCTCGACCACTTGTCACTTCAAAGTCGGCTAACTTTGACCTCTGAGTCGGCTCACCTCTTCGACCTCTCAAGTCAGCCGACCTCTCAAGTCGGCTAACCTCTTCGACCTCTCAAGTCAGCTTACTCAACCGACCTTGTCGGTTCACTTTGGTTGAAATCTACAAAGTATTTTTCTTATTCTAAGAGACTTAAGCAATTACAAATGCTTTTCACCTGTGAGTTAGATGAAGTAAAATGGACACATTAACAAATCCAAATAACTTTTAAAAACATATGCCCAAATATGTAGGAAGACTTGAGTCTACCAATGTGCCGTAAAACTTGGAACTTTCACGGAGTGAGAAATTTATGGGTTCTTTGATCTTTCACTTAACTGGTAAATGTAAACAACATTTACACAAGTAAATATGGAAATATTGTGCGGCCAAATAATTATGCATTCAACCATAAACTATTTCATATATATAACTATCCACAAATAAAAAAGGTATTACAAACTTGTCTATCCAAACTTGTCGGCTCACCGACTGAAACTTTTACAGAGCTTCAGCTCTTTGACTGAATCACTTACACAAAAGCTTGAGCTTCAACTTCTCTTTCTCTCTTCTTCTCACCCTAAGTTCCTCCACTGTCTCTCTATTGTGTCTAACCTAATTTACAATTGTCTTCTTCTATTTATAGGCAACCTGAAAAATTGCTCCTACATGAGTTGATTGACTCACCATTAAAGACTGTAATAACTATCTACCTAACATCTTAGCTTCAGAAATAAATTCGACTGGTTTACATTGTCGAATCGTGGACTCTTCCCTCTTGTCATAATGACCGACAAGATCTTGACTGATACAGACTCTGACAGAGTCGGCTGAGAGTCAAGTATGGATCTGCAAGTAATTACATTTTTCCAACACTCCCCCTTAATTATGAGCAGATGGGGATTTTTAAAACAAAATTTACAAAATGTTTCAGAGCTTAGACATGCTCTGTTTATGATAGAGTTCACTGTGGAGAACTTGTCATTCCAAGATAACTACATAGATACTGGAAAGTATCCTTTGCTAATGGTTTTGTAAAGATGTATGCAAGTTGATCTTCAGACCTGCAAAATTCCAAACATGTCACATACCCCAATTTTTTAAAATAATGTTAATTGTTTTAATTTGATTTCCTAAGACATTATGTTAAATTTAATGCTAAGTAGGAACTGATGACTCAGTAGAATCAAAAGGTGTGGAATGTAATTCTGAATATTTTATTATTAATAAATAAAAAGTGGAGACAACAGCTTGGGAGAGCTGTTAATAAGAGTGTTACTGGTCAAACTAGTGGAAGGAACTAGGTGGATAGCAAAAGACAAGTGGCAGCATCCTCAAACACTTCCTATGTTGCAGGTGGCAACTTCCCTACATTTGGGGTCATGATCCCCCAAGAAAGTGGGATCAGAGCAGGTGGCTCAATAAATGACAACTAACCCAAAAAGACCTAGGCAATCTTTTGAAAGTACCCAATGTAGAGAGCTGAGGCTACTCAGATATTTTCCAAGAGAAGAATCATTCAGGAGGAATGCACTTCAAGGAATTCATTGGCGAAAAGGGAAAAACCGTAAGGAAGGTGTTTTGAGAGAAAAGCTGCAGTAACTTGGTCTGATACAGCTTGTTAGCTGAGAGGAATTTACTGATAAGTTCAGGATTGGTATTAAGTTTCAAGACTGGCACTTGATTAGTGTTGCACCTAGTTCCAGCCAGGGAGACCAGAGCAAGCTCGGGGGTCTTGAGGAGTCGTTGTTTGAGCGCTCTCCAGGAGTTGGTAGGGAGGAACAGCCTCCCATTGCTGTTGTCGTCCAAGCTCAAAGAACAGGTTCTGTTATTTGTTAATTTCTGTGCTTTAAAATTTTTAAATTTTTCAGAAAATTTGGGGTTTTGACATGTGGTATCAAAGCACAAGGTTCAAACACTAGGCCTTGATGCAGCCCAACTAGCTTTCATAGAACAGTAAAGTAAAATAATATACTAACATATATTTTGTTCTATGTTAAGAACAGAAAATTTTCCTTTTTCTGAAATTTAACAGGAAGGTATGGAAAAGCTGGAAGAGTATGCACAGGAGGAGTCTCTAGATACAGAAACAAGAAAGTTGTCCAGAGAACCTATGTTAGAAGAGGGGACTGCTAACTCCTCAAAGCTGTTGCAGACTATAAAAGATTTGAAGACTGAAATGGAATCAGTCAAGAGGGAGAATGAGAGGATTTTGAAGGCTCAGGAATAGTTGAACCAAATTTTAATAGAAAAGTTCCAAACTGAAGGAAGGAGCAGAAGATCAGAATCTGAAGATGTCAGTCATCAAAGAAAATCCAAAAAGATGAAACTGGAAAAAACTGAGAGTAGTTCATCATCTGAAGGGTTCGGTGAACAACAAAGTTACCATACTACTAGTGACAGTAGTGAGGCTGATTTGTATGATAGAAAGAAGAAATACATACCATATGAGGAAATTTCAGGGGAGTTTAAAAAGATAAAGCCCCCAACTTTTAATGGAGAGACCGAAAAAGGGGAGGAAGCAGAGTCCTGGTTATCCAGGATGAAGAAGTATTTTCATATATACAATTATTCTAATCAGCTAAAGGCAAGAATGGCAATATATAATCTCTCCGAAAAAGCTAACATATGGTGGCAAGATCTGAAGAGAGTTAAGGGTATCGGGGAAAAAGAAGTTAATTGGAGTACCTTTAAAAGGTATTTCAAGAAGAAATTTTTGTCCGAGCAATATTACGAAGAAAGAGCGAAAGAGTTTTACGAATTGAAGTTAGGTTCAATGACTATGAAGGATTTGAACAGTAAATTCTTAAGCTTGCTTAGGTATGTTACCTAGTAGACGAGAAACCTAAAGTGCAGCGATTTCTCAACTGTCTACCGTATCATATTAAGGACAGAATTGAGTATGATAACCTGAAGACTCTGGAGGAAGCCATGACGAAGGCTAATTTTTGTTTTGAGCAGAACTGGAAGAAATAAGGCTTAGCCAACTGGAAGGCTAAGAAAAATAACAATCAGCCTGAGTTTAAGAAGAAGGAATTTGTACCCTAGAGGAATTTCAAGAATAATAAGACTAAAAATTATTCTAACAATAAGAATTTCCAGGGAAATAGGAATGGTACTTCCAATAATTCGAATAATTTTAAGGGTAAGGAAGCTGCAAATAACCATGGGAATTTTACCAAGAGTTTTGAACGTAAGGAGCCTGTTAAGTGCTGGGAATGTAATGGCCCGCACTATGCCTCGGTTTTCCCAAACAGAAAAAAGACAGTCAGCAATATTCATACTATGCAGGAGGAGATGACCGTTGGAGAACTAGCGAGGACTATGCCCAGGATTAATGCGGCTCTGGAGAACCGCCAAACTGATTATCAAACTTCCATGGTGGAAGTAGAAGGTATGATTAATCAAACCCCTATAACCATTTTAATTGATCCAGGAGCTAATCTTAGTTACATTGCACCTCAGATAGTGCAAAAATGTAAGTTATCTATCAATAAGTTTGAAAATTCTTGGTTAGTGCAATTAGCCACTGGGGCAAAAAGAAAAGTAACCTGTTTTGTGAAAGAATGTGCTTTACTTATGGATGAATTTAAAACTACAGTTAAACTTAATGTTTTGCCACTTGGCTCATATGATTTACTGATTGGCATGGATTGGTTAGAACAGCATAAGGTAGTTTTAAATTGTTACGATAAAACTTTTACGTGTCTAAATAGTAATGAACAACCAGTAAAAGTTAAGAGTATTCCTAGAAAAACTATAATCAGACAGATTTCTGCTTTACAACTTAAAAGAGCTGTTAGAAAAGGATGTAAAGCCTATGTAGTAACTATTACAGAGGAGGCAAGTAAAACTGAAACAGATAAGTTAAAGATAGAAGATATTCCTATTTTAAAAGAGTACACTGATGTATTCCCGGAAGAAATTCCAAGATTACCTCCAAGGAGGGAATTGGATTTCACTATTGAGCTGGCACCGGGTGCGGTACCTAGCTCAAAAGCTCTGTATCGAATGAATATTTTAGAACTTAATGAGCTAAAATCACAATTAAAAGAGTTAATTGATAAAAAGTACATTCGACCTAGTGTGTCTCCTTGGGGGGCACCAGTCATCTTTGTTAAAAAGAAAGACGAAACTATGCAACTATGCATAGACTACCGTCAGCTAAACAAGATGACTATTAAAAACAGATATTCGTTGCCCCGCATAGATGATCTGTTTGATCAACTACGTGGAGCCACGGTGTTCTCAAAGATAGACTTGAGGTCAGGATATCATCAAGTAAGAATTAAGGATGAAGATATCTTCAAGACAACCTTTAGAACAAGGTATGGACACTACGAGTTTGTCGTAATGCCATTCGGGCTTACCAACGCCCCAGCTGTCTTTATGTGCTTAATGAATAATATAATGCATAAGTATTTAGATAAGTTTGTGGTCGTGTTTATCGACGACATCCTAATTTACTCTAAAATGGAAGAAGAACATAAAGAACACCTCAAAATAGTTTTACAAGAGTTACGAGAACAACAACTCTTCATGAAATTTAGTAAGTGTGACTTTTTTAATGATGAAATCCAGTACTTAGGTCACGTAGTGACTAAGGAAGGAATTTCAGTCGATCCTGAAAAGATTCGGGCAATCGAAGATTGGCCGATTCCTAAAGATGTAACAGATGTGAGGTCGTTCATGGGAATTACAGGTTATTACCGGAGATTCATTGAAGGTTTTTCAAGAATAGCAAATCCGATCACTTCCTTGCAAAAGAAAGGCAAGAAATTTGATTGGAACTCAAAATGTGAAGAAAGTTTTAAGAAATTAAAAACCTTATTGACTAGTGCACCTATTCTAAGAATAGCAGATCCTAATAAGGACTTTGTAGTATGCACGGATGCCTGTAATGACAGCTTAGGCAGTGTTCTAACTCAAGAAGGGCATGTCATTTCCTATGATTCTAGGAAGTTAAAAATTCATGAAAATAATTACGCAATTTATGATCTAGAACTTACGACTGTTATACACGCCTTAAAAATGTGGCGACATCATTTAATAGGCAGAAAATTTATTCTAATGACAGATAATAAAGAGCTGAAATATCTTCTAGATCAGCCTAATTTAAACGCTAGACAAGCAAGGTGGTTAGCCTTCTTGAGTGAATATGATTTCGAAATTCAGCACATAAAGGAAAAGGAAAATAAGGTGGCTGATGCATTAAGCAGAAACGAAAAGCTGAACTTTACAGCAGTAATCAGCACTTATGCTTCTGATTTAAATGAACAGCTTAAAGAAGGGGTAAAACAAGATAAAAATTATCAGAAATTGCAAAGTACAGCTAAAGAAAAACCTACATAAAGCTTAATAAAAGGTTATAGTCTAAATGAAGATGAATTTTTATTATTTAAAGATAAACTGTATGTACCTAATGTGCCTAAGATTAAGTTGTTAATTCTGGATGAATTCCATAAAACGCCATATTCAGGACACCCAGATTACCAAAAGACTGTAACCATTCTAAGGAAATAATACTTTTGGCCAAATATGAAAGTTGAGGTAGCTGAATACATTGCTAGATGTTTAGACTGTCAACAGGTGAAAACCGAACACCAACATCCAGCTGGGTTGCTACAACCTTTACCTATTCCTAGCTGGAAATGGGAAGTGATTAGCTTAGATTTTATTACTGGACTGCCTAGAAATCAGAATCAAAATGACTCTATTATGGTAGTGGTAGATAAATTAAGCAAAGCAGCACATTTCATTCATGTTAAAACTACTTACAAGGCTGCCAACATAGATGACATATTCTTAAAGCAGATTTTTCGGTTACATGGAGTACCGAAGATTATAATTTCAGACAGGGATCCTAAATTCACAGGAAATTTTTGGAAGTCCTTTGTTGGCTCTGCTTGGGCAGACCCGGGTTTACTATAATTAACCAACAACACCCCTAGCTCACTGGCCCTTTCGGCGACAGACCACGAAGCGGCCTGAAGTCTCACCCGAAGTGACTCTAATGGGTTGGCCAAGGACTCAAATTTCCTGGACCAGGTTCTGCGGCACCCTTCTTGCTACTGCTGGCTCTGCTAGCCGCAAGGCCTCTGTCTTCACGCGTCGCGCGATCCTCCTGCTCACGTCGTACGATTTCCTCTACTCGCAGCTCTTCTAGCCGCGAGATCTCTATCCTTGCGCACGTCACGCGGTCCCTTCTCACGTCGCGCAACTTCCACTTACTCACAATATCTCCAACCTTACCGCATCGCCATGCACCATGCGACACGCAACTCCTCTCCAACGCTAAGTCCTTAACCTGCGGTATCGCGCACCGCAGCTCCTCTGCCGGTGCGGTATCGCCTCTCTGCGATACCCTACCTCCGCGGCTCAGCGCACTTAGCGTTGCTCATGTCGACATGCAAGACTCAACATACTAGACTGTTTATACCGCGACTAAATGACTGTTTTAAGGCAAGCATAAATGAACCCTCCTACAACATACCAAAAGACTTATGCTTGTAATTATCATTCTATATTGCTGGGAACTGGATAACTCATACATACGATATTTGTAACATAGTTCATGTGCAAAATAACAAATAACAGTAAATAAGTACAAACACATTCATTCAACACATAACACGCAGGTTTTACGTGGTTCACCCCCAGGATGGGAGTTACGTCCATAGAACTGTGTTTCTCTATTATAGCTCAGGGGAAGGTAAACACAGTTCTGCTGCACCGCATATGCAGCTAGAGATCTTCTGGGTAACTCCGCACACAGCCTGGAGCCCTTCTCTCTTAGATCTCTTCTCTCTCTATCTATCTCTATATTGTCTCTCTTACAATATACTCTTCCCTCTCTGTCAATCCCTGCGGATTGTTACATACAAGCTCAATGAGCCAGCTACTGGTTACAGAAAGATACTACTGCTAATAACAGAACCAGAGTGTGGTCTCTACAATACAAAAGCTAAAACATGCCAAATGGCTAATGGTCCAAAAAGGCCCAGCTAATGAATCAACTAACCAACCAACTGTCTAACTGACCAACTATTGAACCAACCCTTTACAATACAAAATACAAGCTTATATAGGCGGCCCGAAGGTCTCACCATTACAACACTATGGGCCTGTCCCAATAGTAAACCCAAAAAACCCTAATTAGTGACAGACGGCATATGTGTACTTGGGGTATCCGCTTTCCGTCACACCGCAGCTCTCTGCAGTCTTCCATGCTTCTCGGCGCTGATCATGGGTACTATGCACCGCTTCTCGTCACCACAGCTTCCTGCATTCTTCCATGCTTCCCAGCGCTGACCATGGGTACCAGCGTTGCTTCCTTTATGAGGGTAGCTGAACCCTCTTGTCTCCACCGCTGCCTTCAATGCAGTGGTTGAGCTCTCTCTTCTCGGCCGCTCAGGTACCGTCGTCTTCTTTGACTTATCTGTCTCCACAGTAATGGTTTCTGGCTCTGATCTGTGGCTAGAAACCTTGCTACAGCGTCGTAGCTCTACCTCTTATATCTCCGCCAAAACTGTCTGTCCGCCAAAAATAGCAGCTTCTTCTGTAACTGCGGGACCCTACTCCAACATCCTTGTTTAAGGGATTAAATACAACACTGAATTTCAGCACCTCCTTCCATCCTCAAACAGATGGACAAACTGAAAGGGTGAATCAGGTGCTGGAGGATTTATTGAGGATGTATGTTAAAGATCAGCCAGGTAAGTGGGAAGACTATTTGTATCTAGCAGAGTTCGCATATAACAATAACTATCAGTCATCAACTAAATTCAGTCCATTTGAAATTTTAAATGGATGCAAATGCAACACTCCTATCTCTTGGAATTATCCAGTAGATAGATTAGTGTTAGGACCAGAATTGTTGAAAGAAATGGAAGAGATTGTGAAGCAAGTGCAGGGAAATTTGAAGGTGGCACAAGATCGACAAAAGAGTCAAGCAGACTTGAAAAGAACTCCCAAAGAGTTCGAGGTAGGTGAGCATGTGTTTATAAAGGTAAGGTCAAAGAAAATTTCTCTAAGACTAGGGAGTTGTGCAAAGTTAGCACCACATTGCTATGATCCATTTGAAATTTTATCTAGGATTGGACAAGTTGCTTACCAACTAGCCTTACCACCTAACTTGAAAGTACATAATGTTTTTCATATCTCTGTTTTGAAAAAGTATGTTCATGATGCTACTCATGTGGTTGATTGGAATGTGGTACAGGTGGAACCAGAAGGAGAAATTCTGGTGGAACCGGATTATATCCTCGGGAGGAGGGAAATTACGTTGCGGAACCGCACCATTGGACAGGTGAAGGTGCAATGGAAGCACCTTAGTCCTGAAGAGGCCACCTGGGAACTGGAAATTAAGATGCGGGAAGCATACCCAAATCTATTCCAGGGGTCTGCAGAGGATGAAGAATAAGTAACATCGAGGACGATGTTACATTTTAAGGGGGTGTGTATGTCACATACCCCAATTTTGTAAAATAATGTTATTTGTTTTAATTTGATTTCCTAAAACATTATGTTAAATTTAATGCTAAGTAGGAACTGATGACTCAGCAGAGTCAAAAGGTGTGGAATGTAATTCTGAATATTTTATTATTAATAAATAAAAAGTGGAGACAACAGCTTGGGAGAGCTGTTAATAAGAGTGTTATTGGTCAAACTAGTGGAAGGAACTAGGTGGATAGCAAAAGACAAGTGGCAGCATCCTCAAACACTTCCTATGTTACAGGTGGCAACTTCCCTACATTTGGGGTCATGATCCCCCAAGAAAGTGGGATCAGAGTAGGTGGCTCAATAAATGACAACTAACCCAAAAAGACCTAGGAAATCTTTTAAAAGTACCCAATGTAGAGAGCTGAGGCTGCTCAGATATTTTCCAGGAGAAGAATCATTCAGGAGGAATGCACTTCAAGGAATTCATTGGGGAAAAGGGAAAAACTGTAAGGAAAGTGTTTTGAGAGAAAAGTTGCAGTAACTTGGTCTGATATAGCTTGTTAGCTGAGAGGAATTTACTGATAAGTTCAGGATTGGTATTAAGTTTCAAGACTGGTACTTGATTATTGTTGCACCTAGTTCCAGCCAGGGAGACCATAGCAAGCTCGGGGGTCCTGAGGAGTCGTTGTTTGAGCGCTCTCCAGGAGTTGGTAGGGAGGAACAGCCTCCCATTGCTGTTGTCGTCCAAGCTCAAAGAACAGGTTCTGTTATTTGTTAATTTCTGTATTTTTAAATTTTTAAATTTTTTGGAAAATTTGGTGTTTTGACAAAACAAATTTCTTTGTTGTTCACCAACTCTCTTATGAAATGAAACCTTGTGTCGATGTGCTTGGTTCTCTTGTGAAACACATTATTCTTTGATAATGCTATGGCTGAATTGTTGTCGTAGAAGATGGTTGTCTGTTCTTGATGGTTCTGTGACAAGTCTTTTAAGACTCTCCTCATCCAGACATCTTGACATGCAACACTTGTCGCTGCAACATACTATGCTTCCACTGAAGACGGAGTTACTATGGGTTGTTTCTTTGAAGCCCATGAAACAACACCTATATCAAAATGAAATGTGTACCCAGATGTGCTTTTCCTGTCATCTATGCTGCCTCCATTGTCACTATCAGTGTAACCAATGAGTTTAAAATTTTCTGAGGTTGAATACATAATACCAAGGTCTTTTGTGCCACTTACATACCTCAAAATTCTTTTACCTGCTTGCCAATGTGAGTCTTTTGGTGACTCCATGAACCTTGAGATCAGACTTACACCATACATAATGTCTGGTCTTGTCATTGTCAAATACATAAGGCTGCCTACAAGCCTTTTGAACAGTGTAGGATCGACAATCAATCCTTCATCATCTTTTCTCAATTTTAAACCTGTTATTACTGGTGTTGGGGCTGTCTTGCAATTAGACATGTTAAACATTTTTAAAACTTCAATTGCAAGGCTTTGTCTGTGATATAAAAATACCACTTTCATACTATTGAACTTCAATGCCTAGAAAAAACTTCATAAGCCCTAGATCAATCATTTCAAATTCACTTTCCATGACTGCTTTAAAATCTGTTATGCCATAATCACCAGTAAATATTAAATCATCTACATACAAGCAGACAATTAACATCTTACCTTACTCATCAACTTTGGTGTACAATGTCAGTTCACTTGAACTTCTATGAAATCCATTTTCAGTGAGATAGGAATCAATTCGGCTGTACCAAGCTCTAGGAGCTTGCTTCAAACCATAGAATGTCTTTTTCAATCTGTACACTTTATGTTCTTGACCTGGAACTTCATACCCTTGTGGCTGTTCCACATATACTTCCTCTTCTAGATAGCCATTTAAGAATGTCGACTTGACATCCATTTTATGAACAGGCCATTTGTTTTGTGCAACAATGGCCAAAACTGTTCTGATTATATCCATGCGTGCAACAGGTGCAAACGTTTCATTGAATTCTATGTTGGGTTGCTGTGTGAAACCTATTGCTACCATTCTTGCTTTGTCCTTTTGTACATTCCCATTAGCATCTTGCTTTGTCTTGTAAATCCATTTGACACTGATTACATCTTTATCTTTTGGTACATCAACCAGTTCCCATGTTTGATTCTTTTCAATCCATTCTATTTCTTCATCCATGGCTTGTGCCCATACTTCTTCTTCAACATCTTCTTCAAATGTTAGTGGATCATATATAGGGGGAAATAATGTAAAGAGAGAGAATGAATTTGATGTACCAGCTTCATATATCTCTCGCAGACTTCTTGTCTTCCATGGTTCTGTCGATGTCGACCTTGACGAAATGCTTGATGGAGTCTATTATCCTCTTGGTGTGCTTGTCGGTGTAGCTTGAGCTACTACTTGTGTCGATGGTCCTTGTGCTGAACCATGTCGTGGTGTCATGGGAGTCGACGGTGTTACGACCGGTTGACTTACATGTGGTATTTGAACTGCTTCCTCTTCCATATCATCATTGTCGACATTCGACACAATCTTGACATTTATGTCGACGGTTCCATCCCATGATTCATTCTCAACAAATTGAACATCTCGACTGATTATCACTTTCCTTACGACAAGGTCATACAACTTGTATGCTTTTGTGTCTTCAGAATAGCCGACAAAAATACATTTCTATCCCTTCTTGTATAGCTTCCTTCTCAGCTCATCTGGAACATGAGCATATGCAATACAACCAAAAAAATTTAAATGAGAAACACTATGATTCATACCTATCCATTCTTCTTGGGGAAATTTGTTCTTCACACTCTTTGTCAGACACCAGTTCATAATGCAAACGACAGTTGCAACTGCTTCACCCCAATATTCATTTGGCAAATGCTTGGCTGCCAACATGATGTGTGCCATCTCCATTATGGTTCTGTTCTTTCTTTCGTCAATACCATTTTGCTGAGGTGTATACCGTGCAGTGAATTGTTTTTGTATGCCATGGGTCTTGGAAAATTTCAGAAATTCATTTGAAACATATTCACCTCCTATATCGGCCCTTAAGATCTTGATGCGGTGTCCACTCTAGTTCTCCACGAGTGCCTTAAATTGCTGAAAATAACCAAATGCATCAGATTTATGTTTCAGGAAATATACCCATGTCTTTTTTTAGTAGTCATCAAAAAAAGTTAGAAAATACTTGCACTCACCAATGGATGATGTCTGCATTGGACCACAAATATCAGAGTGCACAATTTCAAGTGGTGTCCATGCTCTATAGGACTTTCCAACTGGAAAAGTCTCTCTGTGTTGCTTTCCAAAAATGCATACTTCACAAACCCTCTCTGGTATGTCAATCAATGGTAATCCTTTCACCATATTCTTTGTGTGCAGTAGCTTCAGCCCACCAAAATTCATCCTAAACTTCTGTCTGAAATGCAGCTTGCAAATTAGCACTGCAACTTTCTTTCTTGTCAAGGAGCTCGATTGTTTCTTCACTTTCTGCCTTGAATGCAGCTCTTGTGTTTGTCTTCCCTTTCATGTCGGGAATTATCCTCAATGGAAACAAGCGGTTGCTTGTCATTGGCACTTTTGCTATCAGTTGGTCGCTTGGAGGCTTGTCTTTGATCACATAGTGATCATCTTCCATGTAGACTCTGTAGCCTTTTTGTATCAGTTGTCCAATGCTTAACAAATTATGTTTCAGACCTTTGACATGATAGACATCAGGGATATACTTACTCTCCCCCTATTTGGTTAGAATATCAGTAGTGCCTTTTCCTAAAACAGTAACTTGGACATTGTTTCCAAGTGTAACATCAGTTTTAACTTAGTTGTCTATACTGGGAAACAAGTTTAAATTTCCAGTCATGTGGTTGTTGCATCCTGAATCTAAGTACCATCTGTCATGTGGACTTTCTTGAACAGCATTGCATTCAAGTGGAGATGTTGATGCCATTAACATTGCACTTGTCGAAGTGCTGGTGTTGGTCGACTGATTTGGGCTTTACCTTCCTTGGTCATATTGTTTCTTCCTGAATTCATATGCATAATGACCAAATTTCTTACAGTAATGACATTGAATTTTTTATTTATCAAACCTCTGGCCACTTGGCTGACTTGGGTTCTAATTATCTCCTCTGCCACCGACATTTGCAGGACTTTTGCCTCATCCTCCTCTTGAAGAACTTCTTCCTCTACCTCTAAAGTTGTTTCTCCCCCTACCTCTACCACGTCTTATGGATGACTGTGCTATGAATGCACCTTCCAATGATGTTTGTGTTCTGTTGAGTCTGTGTTCATGATTGATGAGTGAAGCTTGCAACTCATCAATGGTAAATGTCGACATGTATGTGTGTTCTTCCAAGGTCACAACCAAGTTTTCAAATCTTGGGGGAAGACTTCTGAGAATTTTTTCAACAACCCTTCGATCTTCTATGGCTTCATCATGAGATTTTAGTTGGTTTATCAAACCAACAACTCTGGTGTAGAATGTGTCTACATTCTCTGAATATTTCATGGACAGAGATTCAAAATCTCTTCTCAGAATCTGCAGCTTAGATGTCCTTACCTCATCCAAACCTTGATAGGCAGTCTCCAATGTATCCCATGCTTTCTTAGCATTATTTTTTGTTGCTACTCTTGGGAGTATGCTCTCATGCATAGCTTGATGTATGTAAAACAGAGCTTTTCCATCTTTTTTCCTCTGTTCCCTCAAGACATCTTTCTCAGCCTGTGTGAGATTGTTATATGCTGTCATGTCTACCGGTTCTACATAACCAGGTTGGACTATCTCCTAGAAATCTTGACCTCTGAATAAATCCTTCATTGTTAAAGACCAATATTCATAATTCTTTCCTGTAAATATTGGAGTTTGCAATGAACCAGAAGTGGAAGCCATTTTTAATTTTTAATTAACTTTCCATAGAAAATTAATTTTCCACCTTTTAAGACAGATTTCTTTCCTAAGACTTGCTCTGATACTAGTTAGCCAAAACCAAGCCAACTAAACTTGAGTTTATCGCTCAGTCAATATTAAAAATTTAATTTTTACTTTTTCACACCAACCTCTTTTTCACTTGTCTGGTGAAACTTGTCTATCGCCCGACTAGACAAGTCTATCAACTTTGGTCGAACTTTCGACTCGAATGATTTACTTCGACTTACTTGTCGGTTCTACCGACTGATTTTACCTCGACCACTTGTCACTTCAAATTCGGCTGAATTCAACCTCTGAGTCAGCTCACCTCTTCAACCTCTCAAGTCAGATGACCTCTTTGACCTCTCAAGTCAGCTTACTCAACCGACCTTGTCGGTTCACTTTGGTCGAAATCTACAGAGTATTTTTCTTAGTCTAAGAGACTTAAGAAATTACAAATACTTTTCACTTGTGAGTAAGATGAAGTAAAATGGACACATTAACAAATCCAAATTACTTATAAAAACATATGCCCAAATATGTAGGAAGACTTGAGTCGACCAATGTGCCGTAAAACTGGGAACTTTCACGGAGTGAGAAATTTATGGGTTCTTTGATCTTTCACTTCACTGGTAAATGTAAACAACATTTACACAAGTAAATCTGGAAATATTGTGCGGCCAAATAAACATGCATTCAACCATAAACTATTTCATATATATAACTATGCGGAAATAACAAAGGTATTACAAACTTGTCTATCCAAACTTGTTGGCTCACCGACTAATCCTTTTACAGAGCTTAGGCTCTTCGACTGAATCACTTACACAGAAGCTTGAGCTTCAACTTCTCTTTCTCTTCTTCTCACCTTGAGTTCCTCCACTATCTCTCTATTGTGTCTAACCTAATTCACAATCTTCTTCTTCTATTTATAGGAAACCTGAAAATTGCTTCTAGATGAGTCGACTGACTCACCATTAAATACTATAATAACTATCTACCTAACAACTTAGCTTCATAAATAAATTTGACTGGTTTACATTGCCGAATCGTGGACTCTTCCCTCTTGTCATACTGACTGACAAGCTCTTGACTGATACAGACTCTAAGTCAGCTGAGAGTCAGGTACAGATCTGCGAGTAATTACATTTTTCCAACATTCCACACCCATGGGGCTCCGTAGAAAGGGGATGAGGTCTTTGAGCTATGTGTAGGAATTGTGACACTCGAAGCGTTTAATGGGGATTGCATTGGACGGCTGAAGTGCTCAGAAAACTGGGTGGATGTCAATGGTTATAATTGTACTCAACTTCCTTCCAAGAAGTGACAGGTCTCTAACCTGCTTGTTTTTTGTTGCAGATATTTCTCCATATATCTTTAAACTTGTTAGATTATATTTGTCCCACATTGGTTATGTACATATATTACCTGTATTATTAGCCTATATATATAGGCCTCTTCTATACATTAGTATTGTGATTCAATATACAACCTATTTTCTCAACATGGTATCAAAGCACAGGTTCTGAATCACCTTAAAAAAAAATTCTGCATCTTATTTTCTTTCCGACGCCGCTAGTGTTCTCTGGCGAATATCTTGCTCTGTCCTTTTCGGCTCTCTCTCTTCCTCTTATCATTTTCAGCGGCTCAATATACCAGGTGCTTTCTTCTCTCTTTTTTCATCCTTATTTCATATTTGTGGTCTATTTCTGCATTTTGAGCCTTCTCGATGGCACAAAACGAGATTCTACATCATGTTCAGACTATATTGGATGGCACAAACTATATGGTGTGGTCCCAATCTATGCGTAGCTTTCTTAAAGGCCGCAAGATTTGGATTTATGTGACTGGGAAGGTCAAAAAGCCAGTTAAAGGGGCTTCTGAATCAGATGAGGATTTCACCACCCGTCTTATTGATTGGGATAGCAAGCATCATCATATTCTTACATGGTTCCGTAACACTACTATCCCATCTATTTCTACGCTCTTTGGCAGCTTTGATGAAGCAAAGGGTGCTTGGGATATGCTTGCTTCTCGTTATTCTTATGTGGATGGTGCTCACGAGTATCAGCTTCTATTTGAGCTTTTCCATCTAAGGAAGGAACCTGGTCAGAGTATAAATGATTTTCTTGCTCGCATGCAATTCTTGTGGAACCAAATTGATGTTTCTAATCCTATTTGGAAGGAACCCACTAATGCTGAGATGTATGTTACACGTAGAGATCAACATCGCCTTCACCAATTTTTGATGGCCTTGGGTAATGATTTTTAGCCTGTCTGTGTGCAACTTTTACATCGTTCTCCTCTTCCCACTTTGGACACTGCCATCTTCGAACTTGTCCGTGCCGAGACTAGATCACAGACTATGCGCTCTCAGCCTAGTCATACAGTGTTGGATGCACCATCCTTTGGTTCTTCGTCATTCCAGCGAGAGCACTATGACAGGTCTAATACTCCTCGACTCCCTCCTAAGTCTCGAGATAATAATTACTGTCGCTATTGTCGACGTCGAGGGCACACTATTGGCAAGTGTTGGAGTAAGGGAAGATCTACTGCACCAACAGCAGCAGTTGCTCATACTGAGAGTGGTTCATCTCCAGTTGCTCCCTCTTCAGTTGCTTCCTCTGTCCAGGCATCAGGATCCAGTGTCACCTTATCTGCAGCTGACTTCGAGGCAATAGTCAACTAGGTCATCCTATCTCATTCTGGTAATGCATCTTCCTCTGTCCTCTCAATCTTGCCAGGTACTTCTTCCCCTTGGCTCTTTGACTCTGCTTGTTGCAATCACATGACACCTCACCCTACTTCATTTACCACATCTGCACCTTCACCTCATTCCTCATTGATTGGCACAGCTAATGGATCCACTATGAATGTTAAAAATATAGGCACTATGAGTACACCTTCCCGTTCTCTTTCTGAAGTTTTTCACGTGCCTGAATTGTCCTTCAATCTCCTCTCTGTTGGCCAACTGTGTGAACTTGGATATAGACTTGTTTTTTACTTTTCTGGTGTGCTTGTGCAAGATCCTCGTACGAGCCAGACCCTTGGGACCGGGCGTAGAATTGGGCGCACGTTCGAACTCTCATCCTTACACCTCCCCACCACAAGCATCTCTGCTGCTGCCCCTTCTTCATCGCCATCTCTTGCACTTTGGAATTCGTGTCTTGGTCATGCATCTACATCTCGCGTTCAACTTTTAGCATCAAAGGGTTTGTTAAGTTCAGTGTCCAATAGTCCTTTTGATTGTATTTCATGTCAACTTGGGAAACAACCGGCCTTGCCTTTTAATAATAGTGAGTCTCATGCTACTACTTCTTTTGATTTAATTCATTCTGATGTTTGGGGACCTTCTCTTGTTGCTAGTATGAGTGGTTCACGTTATTTTGTTATCTTTGTTGATGATTTCTCTCGTTACACTTGGATGTTTTAAATGAAATCTCGTTCTGAATTATTGGATATTTATCGCACTTTTGCAAAAATGGTTGAAACCCAATTTTCAAAACCCATCAAAGCCTTTCGTTCTGATAATGCTTTAGAATATACTCAACATGCTTTTCAAGTCATCCTCAAGCATTATGGCATTGTTTCTCACTTGTCGTGTCCAGGCACCTCACAACAAAATGATCGAGCTGAACACAAACTTAGGCACATTTTAGACACTGTTCGTGCTCTGCTTCTTTCCACATCTCTTCCTACCCTGTTTTGGGGTGAAGCTACTCTCATGGCTATCTACACAATCAATAGGTTGCCTACCCGTATCCTTGATAATTGCACTCCTCACGAGAGGTTGTTTGGCTCTGTCCCCTCATATCATCATCTTCGTGTTTTTGGTTATGCATGTTTTGTTTTACTCCAACCTCATGAGCGCACCAAACTCGAGCCTCGCTCTCGGTTGTGTTGTTTTCTTGGATATGGAGTGGAACAAAAAGGCTATCGGTGTTATGATCATGTCTCTTGTCGTCTTCGCATCTCCTGTCATGTAGTTTTTTGGGAGCATCGTCTATTCCACAAAGTCGGCAAATTCAACATGCCATCCTTCCCTCCCTTTACTACACTTCTTGAGATTCCTCTTTCTCCAACTCCCACTAGCAATGTTTTGCCAGAGTCTACCTCACTCGAACAGCAGCCATCTGATGCTCTCGATGCCGCTTCACCTACGTCCCCAGGTTTTGTTCCCTCTGAGGATCTGATCTGCACTCCACCACCTGACCTTCGCCGATCCACCCAAGTAAGATCCCTCCCATCCCATGTATAGGATTTTTATTGCTTTCATGCCTTAGCTACCTTGCATGAGCCTCACTCCTTTCGTGAGGCCTCCACTAACCCTCTTTGGCAGGATGCGATGAAAGAGGAACTTGATGCTTTACACAAGAACAATACATGGGATCTGGTTGACTTGCCTCCTGGAAAATCTGTGGTTGGGTGTAAGTGGGTTTACAAAATCAAGACTTGTTCCGATGGTACTATTGACAGGTACAAGGCTCAACTTGTGGTTAGAGGTTTTACTTAGGAGTACAGTGTGGATTATGAGGATACTTTTGCTCCAGTTGCTCACCTCTCTTTTGTGCGTGCTCTGCTGGCTGTTGCAGCCTCTTGACATTGGTCAATTTGTCTGATGGATGTCAAGAATGCCTTTCTTAATGGTGATTTAAGTGAATAAGTCTATATGCAACCACCTCCTGGATTATCTCTTCCTACAAACAAGGTTTGTCGTCTCTGTCGAGCTCTATATGGACTTAAGCAGGCTCCTCGAGCATGGTTTGCTAAGTTTAGCGCTACTGTCTCTAGCCTTGGCTACTCCATCAACTCATATGATTTAGCCTTGTTTATTCACCGCATAGACCGGGGTACCATACTTCTTCTACTATATGTTGATGACATGATCATCATTGGAGATGATATCACTGGTATTCAGGAACTTAAACAGTTCCTCAGTCAGCACTTTGAGATGAAATATCTTGGCCCTCTCAGCTATTTTCTTGGTCTTGAGATCTCTTCTTCTTCTGATGGTTATTACTCTACACAGGCCAAGTATATCTCTGATCTGCTTTCACGGGCTAATCTCACAGACAGTAAGATTGTTGACACTCTGACTGAGCTTAATACTCATCTCACTCCTGGTGATGGCAAGCCTCTTCGTGATTTTACCTTATATCGGCATTTAGTTGGCAGTCTTGTCTACCTTACTGTCACTCGGCCTGATATCTCATATGTTGTCCATCAGGCGAGTCAGTTTATGGTTGCTCCTCGTTCCACTCATTTCTCAGCTGTCCTCCGCATTCTTTGCTACCTGAAGGGAACATTATTTCATGGGCTCTATTTCTCCTCTCAGTCTACTCTTCAGCTGCATGCTTATACTAATGTTGATTGGGCTGGTGATCCGACATATCGTCGCTCTACCACTGGTTATTGTTTCCTACTTGGCACTTCGGTTATCTCTTGGCGAAGTAAGAAACAAACTGTTGTTGCTCGCTCTAGAACCGAGGCAGAATATCGTGCTCTAGCTGACACTACCTCGAAGCTTCTTTGGTTACGATGGTTGTTACAGGATATGGGTGTCTCTCTTTCTTCTGCTACTCCTTTATACTGTGACAACAGGAGTGCTATTCAAATTGCTCATAATGATGTTTTTCATGAATCGACCAAACATATTAATATTGATTGTCATTTTGTCCGTCATCATCTTCTTCAGGGCTCACTACAGCTTCATTTTGTCATGTCCTGTGATCAGCTCGCAGACATCTTTACAAAGTCACATCCTCAAGAGCGTTTTCGTGATCTTGTGTCCAAACTCAAGTTGGTCTCTCGCACTCCACCTTGAGCTTGAGGGGGGCTCTTAGATTATATTTGTCCCACATTGGTTATGTACATATATTGCATGTATTATTAGCCTATATATATAGGCCTCTTCTATACATTAATATTGTGATTCAATATACAACCTGTTTTCTCAACAAAACTGATGTGATTTTACTGCTCTGGGTGAATAGAACGATCTCAGAATGACTTAATCCAAGGCCTCTAGTAAACATACAGATCGTCTCCAGCGACCTCTGCTAAACATACAGATCCTTCATCTTGCGGTAGCATTTCCCTCCTCACACCCAAAAGGGTATTTTCAATTCTCAACATGAGCGTGGGGCAGCGCCGCGGTTGTGGTGGCAGCAACGGCACCAGGGTTAAATTTACCACGGAAGGGCTCTTGGGAAATATTTCTATCTTTCTCTTTAACACCCGTAATCTCTCTCTCTTTCTCTTTAACACCTGGCTTCTATCAAAGGATGTTGCACTTCCAATTCCAGTTACCACCACCACTGCGTTCTCTTTTGACGCTGCAGTTTCAGTTGCCACAACCAGTGCAACATTCTTAACATTCTGGATGTGATTGTCCCTATCGAGTTTTGTCCATGTCTACAGGGACAATCACATCAGTAAACCAAGAACCAAAATGTTAAGAATGTTGCACTGGGAGTGGCAAATCAAACAGCAGCATCAAAATAGAACGCAGTGGTGGTGGTAACTGGTACTGGAAGTGCAGCTTCCTCTGACGGAAGCCGGGTGTTAAAGAGAAAGAGAGAGATTTCCCAGGAGCCCTTCCCTGGTAAATTTAACCATGGTGTCGTTGTTGCCACCACAATCGCAGCGCTGCTACACGCTTGTGATGGGAATGTAAAATACCCTTTTGGGTGTCAGCAGGGAAATGCTACCACAAGATGAAGGATCTGTATGTTTACCAAAGGTCGTTTGGGAGGATCTGTATGTTTACCAGAGGCCCTGGATTAAGTCATTCTTAAAATACATGGACCTGTGGTTCGAGATCGTTATGTTCACCCGGAGCAGTAAATCGAGAGCCGACTACTTCGTGGAGAAGATTGACATGGACAATCACATCAGTTTCAATATATACGGAGAAACATATGCGACAAAAAACAAGCAAGTTAAAGACCTGTCACTTCTTGGAAGGAAGTTGAGTACAGTTACCATCTTTGACAGCGACCCAGTTGCCTAAGCGCGTCATCCGTCCAATGCAATCCCCATAAAACGCTTTCAGGGTTACAAATCCTACACAGAGACCTCGTCCCCTTTTTAGAGAGCCTAAGGGGTGTGGAAGACGTTCGGCCAATAATTTCGTCTAAATACGCCCAAAGTATCTGCTTTGTGAAGAAGGATCATGAAATCTTTCAAATTGTAATGTTGAAGAACGATATGTAGAAATCATTTCTACATTCTATTTTTAATGAGAAAACTTATGTCTCTTTTTTCACTCACAGAAAAAACTTGGTATTGATTTGTTATTTCTACTATCGAAGTTTGGCGAAAATTTAAAGTTTATTTCTATTTTTAAATATCGGGTGTTGATTTTTATTTCTAAGTTTCTAAATATATGAATAACGGTGCTCATAACACTCCCATTTTACTAGGTTTTTGGCATACTCCAGCTTTGCTAATGCGAAAAAAAAAAGGTTCGATCTTATCTTCTTCTTCTCAATGCTATTTTTACTTGTAATTGTTAATTTTTTTAATATAATAAATATTATCTGTTTTAATATTAATAATTTTATATTTTTACTTGTATTGTAATTGTTAACTTTTTAAAATATAATAAATATGTTTACTTTCATAGATGTTTTTATTTGACATTTTATCTAAGAACTAGAATGTAACAAATATATAGGCAGTGGTTGAATTTATATATATTGTTGATGAGTGAATAACTCCTAGAAAATCATGAATAGCTTGATGAATGGATAACTCGATAATAACTGGTTGATAAATAGATAACTCATAGCTTATGCATGAACTAATGAATAGATAACTAGCTGTTTATGGCAAATAGTTGGAAATAACTAAAAAAAGGTTGAATGGTTATGTAGTTATGCATACATAACTTAGTAATAACACCGGATTAAGAAAATAGTGTTAGATATTACAACTATTCATGAAAACAAATAATAGATATTAGTTAGGTTTTCAAATAATTAGGGATTGGAGTTATTTTAAAAGAAGTTAAAAAGATGATTGAAAACACAGTTGAGAAAGTTAATGATTACAAAGAACACATGTTACCAGTTACGAAGCAAACCTCGAAGACAAACAAAAATCCGGTAAATTTCTCCATTTCAAAAATTCACTGTATGATACTTTTCTAATGTCATGGATCTGATTCTTGTTGGATGTAACTTTTATATGATTATAGAGACAATGCGAGCAAGAAAATAAAAAGTTAACAGGAGCGAGCAGGAAAATCAAAAGGGAACAAGCAGGCCAGAAATAAGTAAAGGTGAATCGTATGCGATTTGTATGTCGGTCTCATCCCATTGACGTGACGAGAGTTGACTTTATCTTTTGCTCTTAGGCTTGAATGATGCCGAGAGATAGTGTCTAAGAACTATAATTTTGTCCAAATAGATTTACGGTATATATGATTTTACATTTTGTGCATTAGAGTGGTCTAATTATTTATCATAGCTTTTATAGCAGAACTAACTAAAAAAAATGGACTTTCTAAGTGAATCTCAATTTTTTTTATTCACGGACTATGAAGAGGTTAAAATTTCTTTGCGATAAATGAAGAATTTGGAGTACTATTCAGTTTAATCAATTGTATATAACCCAATTGTATTAGTTGATATTATAAACTATATGGATGTGCATAAAAATCCAAAACCATCTGCTATGATTTAAAGGTTTTGGAAATATTAATTACTCAGTGATCCATAATCCAATCAGCCTCAGAGTCTGTAGCAGGTCAGAAAGTGCCAGAGAGGCTGACAAGATACAGAGTTCATATTTCTCGCATATAAGACACTAGAATTTAGTTGCTGAAGCTAAGTTTCTAGGTAGAAAGTAATTGCAGTCCTTAAATGTTAAAACGGTTAGTGTGCTGAAATTTTCTATATGAAGGATGAAATTGTAAATCTAAATAGAGAGAAAAAAAAAAGGAGAGAGACAGACAAGCAACAGAGAAGAGAAGTGCGAAGAAGAAGAAGAAAAACTCATTGAAGAGTTTGAAGCTCAAGCTTTTGTGTTTTCACCAAGTTTGTATTTACGGTTGTAAGTTTTGTTATGCCCTCACATGAAATACATTTATCCTTAAGTTTATGGTTGAATGAATGTTTTAGATAGCCACACATCTTCTCTATATTTACCTGAGTGAATGTTGTTTACATTTACTGTGAGTGAAAGACATCAAGAATCCATAATTATTTCACTATGTACAAGTTCCTAGTTTTAGGCACAGAAGTTCCACACAAATCTTGTTTATTATTTTCTTATATGAGATTGCCAGTGATTCGCAATACAGTTGTGTCGCAGTTAATCCTAGGTTATCGCAATAAAAAGTGTTTTTCATATTCCTAAGTCCTTAGACTAGAAAATATAAAGTTATTGCGGGGAAGTAAAAACTTGTTGCCACATGAGTTGGTGGCAACCAAATTCATGTAGCAGTGTAAAAGTCCTTCGAAGGTGAAGAGTCCATCGCACTTACTCCATCATAGTAACTCTATCACAGCACAGTAAACTTTGCGCAGTAATTCCATCATGCAGAAATTCCATTGCGCAGTAATTTCTTCGCCCCGTTTTGAAAAAGAAAAAGGGGAAAACAGAAAGGTTGTGCTGAGCGGTAACTCAAGTTAATTGTCGTTTCTACCATTTTCTCCTGAGATCTAGTATCATAGCTAGATCTAGTTTAGGAAAGAAATGTTGTCCTAAAAGGGAAAAAGTAATTCTCTACGCAAAGTTAAAAATTTTAAAAATGGCTTCTACTTCCGGTTCAAATATGTCGAGTTTACAAACTCCGATTTTTACAGGAAAGAATTATGAATATTGGTCTCTAACAATGAATTCTTTGTTTAGAGGTCAAGATATTTGGGATATTGTCCAGAATGGTTATGCAGAACCAACAGATCAAGCTGCATATAATAATCTCTCACAAGCTGAGAAAGATATCCTGAGGGAACAGAGGAAGAAAGATGGAAAAGCTCTGTTCTAGATACATCAATCCATGCATGAAAGCATACTTCCAAGAGTAGCAGCAGCAATTACCGCAAAGCAGGCATGGGACACATTGGGGAAAGCTTATCAAGGTTTGGATAAGGTAAAGCCTTCAAAGCTGCAAATTCTGAGAAGAGATTTTGAATCTCTATCCATGAAAGATTCAGAGTCAGTAGACTCATTTTATGCTAGAGTTGTTGGTTCCATAAATCAATTGAAATGTCATGGAGAAACCATAACAGACCAAAGGATGGTTGAGAAAATTCTCATAAGTCTTCCCCCAAGATTTGAAAACTTGGTTGTAACCATGGAAGAACACACAGACATGACAATGTTTACTATTGATGAGCTGCAAGGTTCACTCATCAATCATGAACATAGGCTCAGCAGAACTCAAACATCATTGGAAGGTGCATTCGCAACACAATAATATATAAGTCGTGGAAGAGGTAGGGGGAGAAATAATTTCAAAGGCAGAGGAAGAAACTTCTCAAGAGGAGGACACAGCAGTAGTCCTACAGATGTTGCTAGTAGAGGACGAAATCATATCACAAGTCATCCAAGTGGTCACAAGTTTGATAAATCAAAGATTCAATGTCATTACGGTAAAAAATTTGGTCATTATGCATATGAATGCAGGGAGAAGCAATATGACCAAGGAAAGAAAAGCCAAAATCAATCGATGAACACCAGCATTTCATCAAGCACAATGTTGATGGCACGTGCATCCCCAATTGAATGCAATACCATCCAAGAAATTCCATGTGACATATGGTATTTAGATTCAGGCTGCAGCAATCATATGACTGGTAATTTAAATTTATTTTCCAGTCTAGATAATTCAGTTCAAACTAATGTTACACTTGGAAATAATGTCCAAGTCACTATTTTGGGAAAAGGTACTGTTAGTATTTTAACCAAACAAGGGGAGCATAAGTATATGCCTGATGTTTAGCATGTAGAAGGTCTAAAGCATAATTTACTAAGTATTGGACAACTGATATAGAAAGGTTACTGAGTTTACATGGAAGATAATCATTGCGTGATTAAAGATGTGCGTCCAAGAAACCAGCTAATAGCAAGAGTTCCAATGACAAGCAATCGCTTGTTTCCATTGAGGATAGTTCCAGACAATAATGAAGCTGCATTCAAGGTAGAAAGTAAAGAAGAAGTTGTGTAGTGCGACAAAAAAGAAAAAGATAGCGTTGATTTTCAGGCTGCATTTCAAACAGAAGTTCAGGATGATTCCTGGCTATGGCATTTCAGATTTGGACATCTGAATTTTGGTGGACTGAAGTTGCTGCAAACAAAGAATATGGTAAAAGTATTGCCATTGATTGACAAACCAGACAGAGTTTGTGAAGGTTGCATCTTTGGCAAGCAGCATAGAGAGACTTTTCCAGTTGGAAAGTCATACAGAGCACACTCACCACTTGAGATCGTGCACTCTGATATTTGTGGTCCAATGCAGACAATGTCCATTGGTGGATGCAAGTATTTTCTTACTTTTATTGATGACTACTCAAGAAAATCATGGGTATATTTTTTGAAACATAAATTTGATGCATTTAGTTGTTTTCAGCAGTTCAAGGCACTCATGGAGAACCGGAGTGGACACCGCATAAAAATTCTAAGAATAGATAGCGGCGGTGAATATGTTTCAAATGAATTTCTAAATTTGTGTAAAACTCATGGAACACAGAAGCAATTCACTGCGCGGTATACACCTCAGTGAAATGGTATCGCAGAGAGAAAGAATAGAACCATTATGGAAATGGCACGCAGCATGATGGCAACAAAGCATTTGCCAAATGAATATTGGGGTGAAGTAGTCGCAACTGCCATATACATTATGAATCGATGTCCAACAAAGAGCGTGAAGCAAGGGATTCCTCAAGAAGCATGGATAGGTATGAATCATAGTGTTTCTCATTTAAAAGATTTTGGTTGTGTCGCATATGCTCATGTGCCAAATGAGCTAAGAAAGAAATTAGACAAGAAGGGACAAAAATGTATTTTTGTTGGTTATTCTGAAGACACAAAAGCATACAAGTTGTATGGCCCTGTCGCAAGGAAAGTAATCATTAGTCGTGACGTTCAATTTGTTGAGAATGAATCATGGGATGGAACCGTCGAGAAGAATGTCAAGATTGTGTCGCATGTCGAGCATGAAGACCTGACGGAAGAAGTGGTTCAAACACCACAAGTAAATCAACCGGTCGCAGCATCGTCGACTCCCATGACACCGCGACATGGTTCAATACAAGGAACATCAACACAAATCGCAGCTCAAGCTACACCGACAAGAACACCAAGAGGACAGCAAACTCCATCAAGCAGTTCAACATCAACAGATCCAGTGAAGACAAGAAGTTTGTGTGAGATATATGAATCTGGTACACCAAATTCCTTCTCTCTCTTTGCATTATTTTCTCAAATAGATAATCCTCTAACATTTGAGGAAGTTGTTGAAGAAGAAGTATGGGCACAAGCCATGGATGAAGAAATAGAATGCATTGAGAAAAACCAGACATGGGAACTGGTTGATGTACCAAAAGATAAAGATCTAGTCAGCGTTAAATGGATTTATAAGACCAAGAAAGATGCTGATGGGAATGTGCAGAAGCACAAGGCAAGAATGGTAGCAAGAGGATTCACACAACAACCTGGCATAGATTTCAATGAAACGTTCACACCAGTTGCACGCATGGATACAATCAGAACTATTTTGGCTATCACTGCACAAAGCAAATGGCATGTTTATCAAATGGATGTTAAGTCAGCATTTCTGAATGGTTATTTGGATGAAGAAGTATATGTAGAACAGCCACAAGGCTATGAAATTCCAAGACAAGAACACAAAGTGTACAGACTGAAGAAGGTGCTCTATGGTTTAAAGCAAGCTCCAATAGCTTGGTACAGTTGCATTGATTCCTATCTCATTGAGAATGAGTTTCATAGAAGTGACAGTGAGCCAATGTTGTACACCAAAGTGAATGAGCAAGGTAACATGTTAATTGTTTTCCTATATGTGGATGATTTAATATTTAATGGTGATTTTGGCATAAAAGAATTTAGAACAGTCATGGAAAGTGAATTTGAAATGATTGATTTGGGGCTCATGAAGTTCTTTATGGGAATTGAAGTCCAGCATTCTGAAAGTGGTATATTTATATCACAGTCTAAGTATGCGAACATAGTTTTAAAAATATTTCATATGTTAAATTGCAAGTCAGCCCCAACACTAGTAATAATAGGTTTAAAATTGAGCAAAGATGATGATGGATCAACTGTAGATCCTACATTGTTTAAAAGGCTTGTTGGAAGCCTTTGTATTTAACAGCGACAAGACCAGACATTATGTATGGAGTAAGTCTGATCTCAAGATTCATGGAGTCACCAAAAGACTCACATTGGCAAGCAAGTAAAATAATTATAAGGTATGTAAGTGGTACAAAAGATATTGGCATAATGTATTCAACTTCAAAAAAAATTAAACTCATAGGATATACTAACAGTGATAATGGAGGCAGCATAGATGACAGGAAAAGCACATCTGGGTACACATTTCATTTTGGTACAGGTGTTGTTTTGTGGGATTCGAAGAAACAACCCATAGTAACTCTATCTTCAGCAGAAGCAGAGTATGTCGCAGCTACAGGCGTTGCATGTCAAGTTGTTTGGATGAGAAGAATGTTAAAAGATCTGTCACAGAACCAACAAGAACCAACAACCATTTTCTGTGACAACAATTCAGCCATTGCCTTGTCAAAGAATCATGTGTTTCACAAGAAAACCAAACACATTGACACAACGTATCATTTCATAAGAAAGTTGGTGAACAACAAAGAAATTTGTTTAGAATTTTGCAGGTCTGAAGATCAACTTGCAAACATCTTTACAAAACCATTGGAAAGGGATACATTTCAGTATCTTTGAAGTTATTTGGGAATGACAAGTTCTGTACAGTGAACTCTGTCATGAACAGGGCATGTTTTCTGCTCTGAAAAACAGTTTGTAATATTTTGTTTTTAAATTACGATCTGCTCATAATTAAGGGGGAGTGTTGGAAATATTAATTACTCGCTGATCCATAATCCAATTAGTCGACTCTGTCAAAGTCTATAGTAGGTCAGAAAGTGCCAGAGAGGCTGACAAGATAAAGAGTTCATATTTCTCGCATATAAGACAGCAGAATTTAGTTGTTGAAGCTAAGTTTCTAGGTAGAGAGTAATTGGAGTCCTTAAATGTTAAGACGGTTAGTCGACAGAAATTTTCTATATGAAGGATGAAATTGTAAATCTGAATACAGAGAAAAAAAAAGGAGAGAGACAAACAAGCAACTGAGAAGAGAAGTGTGAAGAAGAAGAAGGAAAACTCACTAAAGAGTTTGAAGCTCAAGCTTCTGTGTTTTTACCAAGTTTGTATTTACAGCTGAAAGTTTTGTTATGTCGTCACATGAAATACAAATCCTTAAGTTTATGGTTGAATGAATGTTTTATATAGCCACACATCTTCTCCATATTTACCTGAGAGAATGTTGTTTACATTTACTGTGAGTGAAAGACATCAAGAATCCATAATTATTTCATTGTGTACAAGTTCCTAGTTTTACGCACAAAGGTTCAACACAAATCCTAGGTTATCGTAGTAAAAAGCGTTTTTCATATTGCTAAGTCCTTAGACTAGGAAATATAAAGTTATTGCGCGGAAGTGAAAACTTGTTCACACATGAGTTGGTTGCAACTAAATTCATGTCGCAGTAAAAGCCAATCAAATCCAAAGTAAAATTCCTTCTCAAGGGAAGATTCCATCACAGTTACTCCATCGCAGTAACTCTGTCGCAACACAGTAAACTCTGCATAGTAATTTTGTCGCGCAGAAATTCCATTGCACAATAATTTCTTCACGCAGTAAATTCCATCGCAAGAAAATCGAGTCGTAAGTTTTGAAAAAGAAAAAGGGGAAAACAGAAAGGTTGTGCTGCACGGTAACTCAAGTTAATTGCCACAGCCACCGTTTTCTCCTGAGAAAAGGCAAGGTAACCAAGAAGCAAAGAAAAGTGCTACAGAAACCACAACAAAAGGGAAAGTGAGAAGCAAATTCTCAAAATGACGACTCAATTCTTTTTGGTTTTTTTCATAACTTTAATTTCTGCTAGGTCAGTTTTGATGTGCTTCTCTAAAATAAGACAGATTTTGTTCCTTCTCGTGATCTTAGGGTTAATTCTAATCTAGTAATCTAAACACAACACAGATCAGGATATTCTCTCACAATAGAGCAAGGAGATCAGCTAAGTTATCACGCATGGAGACATTTTAGGGTACTGCAAGTTAGGTCTAACTTTGCAGAGAGGACTCACAAGTTGACTTTAGGCTTTACTTTTGACAAATAGTCATTCCTAAATCCATTAGACACAATTTTGAGTGTTCTACTTCTTTACTACAAGGTCAGCTGATTTTCAAAGATTGCAGTGAGTAGTTGGCTATGTTTCCAAGATTTATGGAATTAAACATTTAGTAGCTAATAGTTTTTATCTCAATGATATATCAATCATATTAAATGTTATTTTAAACAGTCTACACTATTAGTGACCATGAATTTTATCCGCATTCTCCAAAAGATGTAATCAGTGACCAAAGACTCGTGTTTCAAGGTTTAAAGACTACGGCTGTGAATCACTGCCATTCCAGATCTCGTTGTTAAAATGCTGTTGCATATGTGTATTCACATTATACCCTAGGATGTTCATCTTTAGTGCAAAATTATACCTCATCATTTGAATTTGTTTCAGGTTCAAGGGCTGAGGAGTAAAGTATGTAACAATGAGTCCCTTGGATTAAATATCATAAGGGAAGCAATATAAAAAATAACTAGGAATGTCTTATTATGATAAGGGAAACCATATCGAAATGTAAACAGTTTAATGTGAATAAAATTAAACCCGGAAATAATCTCTTCTACTTGTTCCTCCTATGTCATTAGAGTCTCGACAACGGTTTATACATTAATATTGCCAATGTTCTTTAACTTTATAAAAGTCAAAACCCAAGATTTTCTACACTAAGATCAATAGAAGAATTTTATGCTAAGTAGCAACATACTACAAAGAACAACATATATATATATTAAATTTGCTACCTAATAACAGAAATAACAATTTCAGTATATTCAAATATAAAATGAGCCTGATGTTGGGGTTGATCCAACCAATGACGAGATGGTAGCCTCTTCAATCCAACTCATATCCTTGTCGAATTTATCAACTGGTCAGTGGCTTTTCCTGTTGAAATATCAACGCAACCATAATCATCATATTCAATAGCTCAAAAAAGGATGTACCAATGGATCAAAACATGGCACAACAAACTGCCATGTGAACTAGAAAAAAAGTTAAATAATGTCAGCCAAAATGGAGATGAAGTAGTATTGAATATGTGATGTTACCCTGGTTCTGTCTAGAATTACAATGAGCCAAACTTGCTAGATCAATTGCGAAGGATTGTAGGGTTGTGTAACCATTTTTCAACAATTATTATACCAGTCTTTTCACAAGCAATGCCTGTCGTGAGATCTGAAGATTTGTTTATCGAATTCAAAGGGATATTTTTATGTTGTTGATTCTGAGGAGCAACATTCACATTGAGAATGACCAGGAAAGATTATCCTAAATATGCCAACTTAATTGACCCCATATATGAACACAACATGTTAGCCATATGTTGTTCCCAACATTCAGGAATTAAGAAATCAATTTCTCCATTCATCAGAAGAGATAGTCAAGATCAATTGTAGAGTGGATCATACCATATTATGGATGAGTTACTACCACGTGCTATTGTAATCTCACAGATCACATAAGGTTACCAATAATACACACTAAAACATATATATAAAACAAAGACAAGAGATAAGAACCAATAGGTGAATTAACTGATTATATTATACGAATGAGTCCATACAACACAGAGAACTGAACTGAGTTCTCATCTGGCTCAACAGCCTAATATATATGATTACATAACGGTTACAAAATAACTACCTGTCGGTTCGGTGAACCGACACGACCTTCGGTGGTCGACCTAATCTCTAGTTTAGTTGGCCGACCGACTTAGTCGGTTGATCGACTAAGTCGGCCCATCAACTTAGTTGGCTAATTGACTAAGTCGGCTATCATTCAAGTCGACTTATCGACTTGCTCCTTCTACATCTCCCCCTCGACTTGCTCCTTCTACATCTCTCCCACAAACAAAACGTTTCTTCGTCCCGAAGAAACAGGGAGGTACAAAATTCCTCTAGCTGATCTCAATAGTTATTGTGGTGGACTGTGAAGTCTGCTGGTCGGTTTTTTCTGTACACAGACTTCTACAATGGCTGGGGTTGTTACTGTGAGGTGATGTTGGAAATCTGTCCAACTCTACAAAAAAAATTGGATGTCGATGGTGAGTGTGGTCAAGCCTGCTAAGATCGACATCTTCTCTAAAATGGAGACTTCAGCTATCCTCTCCATGTCAGGATCCATGAACTGGTCCTTCTCCTCTGTAGTCTCGATAAGTCATTTCATCTACGAGCAGATGATGTCAACTTTCTCTAAGTTAGGGAGAGCTTGTTGCACCCACTGATGTGCTTCCCTTTCTAGTTTCTGCAGTTTGGCAGTTTCAAGCACTATATGTTCTTCTATTGTTGTTATGAGTGCTTCCTCGGTGGTTTTTCTGCTCTCTAATGCCTGAATCCCTTGTCGAGTCTATCAAGTCTATTGATAAACTTTCCCATAGTGATTAGGCCAGTCTCTTAGTACTTCTTCAGTTACGACAGACTCCTCCATATGATCCTGCAGCACTTTATAGGCTTCAGAAAATGCAGTGTGTTGTGCCATTAGGAGTCGGGCAGTTTCCTCTTTTTGTTCCTCCTTTGTTTCCTGAATGTGAGCTTGGAGTGTCGACACCATGCTCTCAAATAGCTGATACACCCTTTCGAGCGGTTTGTCTGTGTCGACTTCTATGGGGCCTGACATGACGGACTGGGCCAGATTCCTGCATTTGTCGAGAAACTCGACATGTTCTGCGTTTTTGTCATTGAGTTCTTTATTTCTTTGCTCACTTCTTGTCTTTGCTTCACTTGCTAGGGTTTTGAGGAGTTGTCCTAACTTTGTGTCGGTCAGGGAGCTTAGATCCTTCAATCTGATTTGGACCTTTGAAGGCTATCCATGATGCTCCTTCTTCTGTTTCTCCTTCCTCTTCTTATGCTTTTCTTTATCTGCTTCCTGTGTACCTGCAACAATCGAGGCGGGATCTTTGGTTTGTGGGATAGAGGCCAATGGTTTCTCTGGTTGGGGAGGTGGGATGACTACCACCTCTAGTTGTTTGGATGCAGTCGGTTGTGGTGGGCCTTTCTCTGAGTCGGGGGGTGGTGGTGGTGGTGGAGATGGTGGTGGTGGTGGTGATGGAGTTGGCGAATGGTCGGGGATGATTGGTTTGGGGGAAGTATGGGTGAGTGTTGGGTTGTTGGGTCGAGGGGGCGAGTCTACGTCAGAGAGCATTTGGTTAATTTGTTGGGTTATGTCCTCCTTAGTTTCTTCTCCTTCAGTCGGTGCAGTGGCTAGTGGGTCGGCTTGGGGTACGGGTACGGTCGGTGTGATAGTCGAGGACCGACATGCAATCACTTTAGCTTCCTTATCGGGATTTCTCTCGAAAGTCGACATAATGGTTGCAAAGGTTCTGGACTGTGCGTCCTGTCCTGGTTGGTATCCTCTGGTCATGAAGAGAGGTGCTTTTGTAGAGATCTTCTGTGCCGACGTAAACAACTCAGGCAGTTTCTCAATAAAGGCCTGCAAATCCCTATCTTTGTCGAATTTTGCTTTCACCTCCTCCGACAGCACACGTTTGCATAAGTCGAGGGGATTGAATGACTGTGGTGCCGGTACTTGTTCCTCGATTATTTTCATCGATGATGGGGGTGGAGGCATTGACATAATATCGACAATGTTTTCAGGCATCGTCATAGTCTTTGCTTTCTTCGGTCGACCTGCTTGTGCTCCTGCGTCAACAAATCGTTGGAACTGGGTTTCGACCGACACTTTATTTGTTGCGGCATCTTCTATGATGTCGAGGGTCATGGCTGCCAATTCTTCTTCGTCTTCTGATGAGTCGGCAAGAATAAGCTTGCGCTTACCTTTACCTTGTTGTTGTTGTTGTGTTTTGAGCTTCTTCCTGGTCGCTGCTATCTCCTTTGACAATTTTCGAATAATGTCTTTTGTAACAGCATACTCATGGTTTTCTGGCTCTGTCTCCCCCCCTGGTTCTTGTGTCGGGGCGACACTTTCTACAGCCGAAGGATTTATCTGCTGCTGTGACTGCAGCTTTGCGGTCTGGGGTTCTGCCCTCTTTGCGATCGGAGGTTCTGCCTTCTTTGTGGTCGGAGGTTTGATGGTTATTTGCAGTCAACCGGTGTCTCCTCCGACACAAATGTACTGATATAGAGATTAAGCTCATAGTCTTCCTTTTTTTCCTGGTCTGTGAGTGGCTCCTCGATCGAGAAGTCGATCTGCTTTGCTGCTGCTGGTACTGGTATTTTTGTTTTGGCCTGTCGAGACAGTTCCCAAAATATCTGGTCGATAGATGGATAGTAGTCGAGGGCTTTAGCGTTTGAATTGTCGCCCTGCATGTGCCACACCGAGGTATGGTCGAGTTCCAGCTGGATGTGGGAGTTTGTCGATAGATTTCTTTGGATGTTTTGAGGCACCCTCCATCTAGTCATACGGACTTTGAGCTGTTGGAACCAGTTCTCCGATAGTACTTTCCCATGCTCAAGCTCGTGCAAGGTTCCTCTCTGGGAGAATGGATTAAATCTCCACATGTCGAACTTCGACAATTCCTAAAAGATTGGAATCCCCTCTGGGCAAATGTGGTACATGACAATCCATAAGATGAGGGAGGGGAACTTGATGATTCCCCCCATTTCTTGACATCTTTCACAGATGGTCTTCACCATGTCGATGACATATTCTGCCCATATGTATATTCGTCCATCGGTGGCAATGGTGTCAACAGCCTCTAGCATGTCTAACTTAAGGTCGCTACCTCGACCTGCCAGTGTGAGTGTTATTGTAATGATTTTGGCCACAATCTGTGGCATTTGGGTTGTGATTTGGCTAATCATCAACCCCTTGGAGTTCTTACCCGAGGATGACCCAGTGAACTCTTCGACCAGTCCTTCTTTGATTCCGACTGGTACGGGGTTTCCTTCATTAGAGAGACCGGCCAGCTTGGAGATGACTTCTCCAGAGATGTCGACCGGCTGGTCGAAGTAGAACTGGCCATTGTGATATCAGCTGATGATGAATTTGACAGCAGTTTCCTTCGTGCCACCAAAGCTGGCCATAAGTGGTGTGTTGGCATAGGCGAAGATAGTGTTGTGTTTGATTTTCTCTGCTGCTTGAGTGACCTTTTTGTCGACAAAGGCCCATTCTTGCATTTTGGTCCATAGATTTTGCCATGAACCTTCCCGTACTTTGGCGGTTTTGATGTTTTTCAAGCTGCGGAGTAAAGGTGTATCCGCAGCCTGCATTTCCATGGCTTTGGTCGAGGCTCTAGTTTGTTTGGGGGGCATTGTGTCGGTTTGGTGGTCGGTTTCAGTAAGGGGTTCTCGGATTTTAGTTGTCTGGATGCTATGATGCTCTCTCTGTTTGGATTGCAGTGAATGATCCTTTGACGATCCAGTATTTATAGGCGATGCTGTGGATGTGTGCGTCAATGGGTGTATTAATGGCGGACGTGATGTTCCAGCAGGAATACTTGAGAGTGTGTTAATGGCGGATTGCTTTCGGCGCTTGATGTCATGAATGCGTGATGGGACTATCGGGGTCATTGGTCAATGTCAGTGATGAGAATGGTCGATGGGAGTGGTCGCTCGATGAAACTGGTCGATGGTCTTATGTCAATGGCCATGATGGTGGTTGTCGAGATGGTGATTTTCTGTCATAGTTTTCTGTAAGTGCGGTATTTTTTTGGTTTTTGAATTTTTAAGTTTTTTTTATGGCTTTTGGTTGATGGTTATGGTCGCTATATATATATAATTATTTTCTGTAGCATTTTAGTCGGGCTCCGTTGACGAGCTTCCAAAATACTATGCCCTGTAACGTCCTTAGTCGGACTGATCCGTTGGGATGTATCTCTTCGACAATGTACAGTCCCATCCATTCTGTGTGGAGCTTTTTAGGTTTACCTTTGACCGGACTATTGTATAGTAAAGTAAGGTCTCTGACCGACAAGTTTTTGTTCTTGATGTTGCGGTTGTGCCATGCTTTCTGTTGTTGTTTTTGGATTTCTTGGTGTTGTATAGCCATAAGTCGGTGCTCTTCCAACTTGCTGAGTTGCAGTAGTCGGTCCTTCCTTCCTTGTTCGACATCGACATGTAGTATTTCTGCGATGATAGGGGTCTGCTGTCAGAAGTGTAGTGGAACTACTGCTTCTTGTCCATAGACTAGTCGAAAAGGAGTTTGGTCGGTCGATTGTTTATACGTTGTTCTGTATGCCCATAAGACTACGGGTATTTTCTCATCCCAGTCGTCCTTATCAGCATTACATATTTTGGTTAATCCTCTTGTTAGTGTTTTATTAAATGCTTCAATTGCTTTATTCGATTGAGGATGGTATGCTGTACTCCGACGATGGTCGATGTGGAATTGGTCGGTTAGGGTTTTGATCGTTCTGTTGATAAAGTGTGTCCCCTGGTCGCTAATCAGGGTTAGTGGACATCCAAATCTAGTGATGATATTCTCATAGATAAACTTAGCAGCTATCTCACTAGAACATGTATCGACTGGTTCATCTTTTGCCCATTTAATGACATATTCAACTGCAGTAATGATATACCTTGCACCTGTCCTTTTTGCTGGTATAGGAAATGATCCTATGAAGTCTATGGCCCAGATTTCAAATGTCAAACTTGGGTTTACTGATATCAAAGGCATTTATATGCTAGGCAGAGGTCGGCCTAGTCATTGACATCTGTCACATCGACTAACAAAAGTTTTGCAATCTCTGTGGAGTGTCAGCCACCATAATCCTGACTGTTGGATTTTCTTTGTAGTTGTGTCCGCTTGAAAATGTCCTCTAGCAGGTCCATAGTGTGCTTCATGCATAATGTGGTCTCGTTCATGTTCTAGTACACACCTTCTGAGGATGTCATCTAATCCCATTTTGCATAAAAATCCATTGATAAGACTGTATGGTGCAACCTTCATAGCTAAGATCTGTTTTTTCTTGGTGCTCATACCTTCGGGTGCATGTCCATCTTCTAAGAACTGAGCTATTTCTTCTAGTTCTGTTGGGACTGCTTCTATCCGAAATAAATGTGCATCAAGTAAGTCATCGTCGACTCCTGTCGATTCTTCTCCTGTGTCGATTCGGGATAAATGGTCGGGACCTACATTTAACTTGCCTGGTCGGACAACAACTTCAAACTCAAATTCTTGGAAAAGAAGTAGCCATCGACAGATCCTTCCATGATGTAGTGGTTTATTGACAAGATACTTCAGGGCCTGATGGTATGTATAGAATATAAATGGGTTAGCTAATAGATAATGTTGATATTTTTGTAGGGCAAAGACCATTCCTAGGGCTTCTCTTTCTATTGTCGAATAGTTTCTTTCAGCCTTATTTAACTTTTTGCTACTGTAAACTATAGGATAATCCATTCCATCATCTCCTGGTTGAGTTAGGATTGCTCTAATTGCGAGGCCTGATACATCAATATGAACATGGAATTTGATCGACCAGTTTGGAAATTTTAGGATTGGTGCTTCGACTAGTTTTCTTTTTAATTTTTCGAATGATATGTGGCATTCCTCTGTCTAGTTAAATTCTTGATCTTCTTTTAATAGTTCTTCAAGAGGATAGGTCATATCTGAATAATATCTTATGAATTTTCTGTCATAGCCTGTGTGGCTAAGTAACACCCTGACTTGTTTTGGGTTTACTGGTGGTTTTAGGTCGAGAATAATTTTGATCTTTGCAAAGTCAACCTTAATGCCTTCCTTACAGACAATGTGCCCTAATAATATCCCTATGGGGGTCACAAATATGCATTTCTTGATGTTTAGGGATGGTTGAATCTGTCGACATCTCTCCAACATAAGTCTGAGCCATTTGCAATGATCCTTTAGCATGGAGTATATTGTCCAATCGTCAAAGTAGACTGCCATGGTCTTATAGATATATTCTTGAAATGTTTTGACAACAATTCGAGAGAACACTGAAGGTGCATTCTTTAATCCAAAAGGCATAACTTTGTAAGCAAATGAACCAAATTCACACACAAAGGTTGTCTTCTTCTGGTCTTCTTTAGCTATTGGCACTTGGTTATAGCCTGAGAATTCATCTGTAAATGAGTAGCATTCATGTCCTGCGACTTCATTCAAGATTTCATCTGCATAAGCGGTTGGAAATGGGTCTGTCAATGTTACTTTGTTTAGTTCCTTGAAGTCAACACAAATTCTTAGTCTGGTCGGGTCATGTTTCTTAGGTTGTACAACCATTGGACTTTCCCATTCTGATTGGTCGATATGGTAGATGATGCCTGCTACCAATATGTTATCAATTTCCTTTTTGACTATCTCCTTGTATTTGTGAGCTAGTTTATAAGGCCTTTTCTTCACAGGTCGAACATCAGGTTTAGTATCAATTTTCATCTCTCCCATTTCATGGACTAAGCCTTTTAGGTCTTTGTAATCTCTAACAAATACATCTTGGAACTCCTTTAATAAGTTCACTATCTCTGTGGTTTGTTCTTCACTCCAGTAGTCACCAATCTTTGCCATTTTTGGTCGATCATCATTTGAGATGTCGAATTCTTTAGTTTTGACTTTAGCATCTAGCCACTCTGGTGCTTTGGATTCATTGATCGGTCGACTTCCTTCTTTGAACTGTGAGAATGTGGCAGGGAAGTCGTCTACGGTCATTCTGTCGGTATCTTGTTTGTCAGTTGTTTCGACTTTCAGGATTGTACAAATAGGTTTGGTCGTTTCGACATGGTTGGATTTCCATTGAAAGCTTTTTCCTTCAGTGTTTTCATTTTCTAATTGTAATCTTGTCGACTGTGGCTTTGACCTTGTTTGTATATTGTTACATTTCCTTGTATGTCAGTTATCTTGTAAGGGTTTGTTTTCGGTTGGCTGGATAAATTCTTTAATTTGTTTTGTTGTTTCGACCAAGTTTTCATTTTGTGGTATAAAGTTGAAATCTTTAATAAAATTTTCCCTGAGTTCGTGCCATAAGAAGGTTTCACCTCTAGCTTCTTCCATCTTATACCATTTGTTTGGCAAGTCGGCTAGGGTTGATGGGAACAAGTGTGGCCATGCTCGTTCATCCTTGTATCCAAGTCTTCTCCACTCCTTTTCACAGGTTTTGATTTGATCCTCTGGGTTTTGTCCTTGATTGAATACAGGTATCTGAGCTTGTTGTGTTAGCTTCTTTCCTCCAAACCTTTCTACAAAATAAGTCGAAGCAGTTGTCTAGGTCTACAGTCTTGTCTAATGGGTATCCCACCATCTAGCAGCTTGTCCTGTAAAAGTTTCTGTGAGGCTTTGAAGTCGACCATGTTCACCAATATTTTTGGAAACTTGTTCGACATGCATGACTGGTGATTCCCTTTCCTTCTATCTTGGTAGTTGTGTAGTATTTAGGTTGGTAGGTTGTAAGGTAGGGTGTTCCCTAATTTTCTTCTCAAATATTTATGGGACAATGGACATTATGAAGCACTATTGGGTGGGCTTCTTCTGCACTTTTTGTATAGTCCAACACCCTCATGCTTGTGTTTTGTAGTTCTCGATCTCCCAATCATATAATTCAGCGTCGAAATTATAACCAACTGAGTCTTGGTTGCCTAAATGAAGTTCTCCATGGATATTTGGTTCTGTGTAATCTGCATTGTTTTGGATCTGGTAGAGTTGTTGGACATCGACTTCTTCATCAATAGGTTCAGTCCAAGGTTCCCCTTGAGATGGATGAATGGGTACAATGACCTTTTGTCCATTTCCTTTTAATTTGATTTGTTCCTTGTCCAGGGATACGGATGCTTTCATCTTTCTACCCCAAGGTCGACCGACTAATGCTAGGAAGGAACTGGATCCTTCCTTTGGGTCAATGATTTCAAAATCGACCTTGGTTGAGATTCCTTTTATAGTCGTGTCGACATTTTTCCAAACTCCAATGGGTTCAATTAGGCCTTGGTCGCCTAGTTTCAAGTATATGCCTAACTCATAGAGTCGAGGTCGGCCCATTTGTTCCCAAATGTCACGAGTCATAATGTTTACTTGTGAGCCGAAGTCGAGCACTACTTGTCAGACGTGGTATCCCTCGATTTCCAAGTCGACAAGTGGGTCGGCATCACCTTTGTGTTTTTTATTTAAGCTGCAAATGTTCTTTGTTTTTTTTTCAGAGTTGGTACATTTTATGTCATACAGCAAATCGATGAACTGGGATACCGAGTTGTCTTTTTGAACGAGCCGGATTAATTCATTTATTGTGTTATGTCGAATGTCATGAACGTTTTCTTGTCATGCAATTTCTTTGAATACATTGGTTGCTTCTTTGTATGTTTGTTTTTCTTTTAGTGGGTCAGGATAGACATGTTTCTCTTTTATTTTACCGATTCTTGGGTTATCAGCTCTTGTTTTTGTTCCTTGTCGAGTTACAATATGCAATTTTTTGTGTTTATTATATCATTTTTTTTCACACAAGACAAGTCATTAACATTTTTTTTCATATTGATTTTTTCTAACATGGTAGGGCAATCCTCTAGTGAGTGATCCCCTACCCCATAGTGAGTACAGAATTTGAGATCAGTTTTGTCTTTATATGGACAATCTGCATACCGATGTCCCTCTTTATAACATGTAAAGCACTGGATGGGTCGACGCGGTCGGTTGTCACGATTCCCAGGGAATCGACCTCTTCCTCCGTAGCCTGCGCGTCGATTGTTGTACCGGTGCTCGTATCGTTGACCATCGTATCTCTGATCGTTCTGATCATTTGCTAGATTGTTTTGCTCGTTATGCTGGGCCATTGCATTAGTTTGGTAGAATGCCTGATAGTTCTGTCGGTTCTTCAGGTTCAAATGACAGTCGACTGTGTTATGATTTTTGGTCCCGCAGATGGCACACAAGGAGGCCTTGCCATTCTTCATGTTGAACGGGCAGTCTTTCGTCAAGTGATCCCCATGCTCCTGGCAAATGTCGCAAAATGATCTGGTCTGCATGAAGCGAACGTCCTGTCGGCTGTATTCTTGTCGACAGTTATCTTTGGAATGGCCGACCGTTGAGCATTTGGTGCACTAGATCTCCTTATTCTTGAGGTTTAAACCCTTTAGAGACTTCTGTACATTCTCGAGCTGTTCTTCCAATCTGTGGTCCGTGGGGTAAGCAGGTATGTCCTCATCCATCTCCACTTGAAGAGCTTTTGTTAGCGCATCTTCGTAAGATTTGAACATTTCCAGACTGATGTGTCGACGCACTTTTTGAGATAGCCCTACAAGAAACCACTGGATTAGTAACTGTTCATCTAAGACATAGTCTAGATGGCTTAGAAGGTATTTCCAATGCTTATCATAGTCGCGGACAGATTCCCCTGGATTTTGTGATGTAGTTTTTAGTTTTTCAGTGCCAGGTGTTTGGCATTTGGAGTTTTGAAAAATGACAAAAATTGCGCCTTAATCTCATCTTTTGTTGCTCTAGGTTGTCTTTCCAAAAAGGTCATATACCACGTCAATGCCCTTTTCCTCAAGGCACCGGCAAACTGTGCCATTTGACTATCTTCGTCTGTAACTTGGTCGGCCTCCCAAGTCGACTCGCAGACAAACCAGTGTCGTCTGGGGTCCTCATCCCCCTCATACAGAGGAATGTGAGCCGATCCGTGACCCATGTCTGAATCACTGTCACTGATCTCAAGAGGTGGCAACGGTGGAGGTGGGGGTGGTGGTGAGGGTGGTGGGGTTATTAATTTATTCGTCTCTGCGGAACTCTGGTCGACGAAACTTCCATTTCCATCGATTGTCGATTCTTCATCGACTTGCAGTTGGTTGATGTCGACTTCTGCTGTCGATGGTCCACTGTAACTATTTGTCCACAGTTCTGAATGTTCTGTCTCTTCTAAAGCTGTATTTGGTGGGGGGGGTGCTCCTCCATGTGTTAGTAAGAGTAAGTGGATACTTCGGTTGGAGGGTGCCGCTTGAAAGGTTACCCAATTCCCTTCCTCTGGTCAACGTATAATGAGGTGTCGTCTAGTGTATGTTTCATCATCTAGTCGACTCCATATACTAAAGTCACCAGCTCGTAGTTGGAGGTCCTCTTCGACAATAGTCTATATCCGAGTACGCTAATTCAATGGAGAGAGGGTTGTTCCTTCATTGGGAGCTCTTAATTGGAGAGCTTTTGGCTGCTTTATCCACAATTATTCCTCTGTAGGGGACGCCTCTTGTTCCACGCCTTCCTCATATCGGCCATGACCCGACTCTGACGGATTCTCTTCTTTGTCGGTCGCCCTAGGACTCCTTCCTCTGTGCAGCTCTAAGGCTCTTTCTCGTCTTGCTTCCCTCCTCTGGTGTCTCTCTTCTCTCTCTATTTTCTGAATGTTCGACATACCTTTGTATGATACTATTCTCTTGAGTTCCCTTTTAGTCAACTTCTCATTACTGGTGACTGGTATCTGTTTCTAGTCGACTAGAATCCACTATACTCTATCTCGACATATGACCATCTAGCCCTCCATAGCCTACCCAACGCTTTTAGAAAGCCCGGATAGTTCGGTTTATTTACTTAGGAAGTATTCCCACTCCCTTTCTGCAATAAATTTTTCCCACTTCCTCTGCTTCTCCACCCAGTTAGAGTTAGATGGCAGTTTGTGAAGTGATGGACGAGGTTCAACAATATGTCCTACTCCCTTCTCAATCAGGAATTTGAACAACAAAGTCGGTAAGGAACACAGAAATTGCTCGGTGAGATCTGTGTAAAATTTCTCCTTGACCATTTCCACCGAAGTTTTGTCTTTGACTGCTTGCTCCTCACAGAAGTCGTCGGCAATTTTCTCAAACCACTCCGACAAGTTTGTTCTACCTCCTCGAATCAGCTTTTCCAATAATTGTTGTTCTTTAGTCGCTTCCAGCTTTCTCATCCAGGAGTTTCTTCAAAAGTTGGGGCACTGATTCGACAAACTTTTCATGCGTTTCTATGAAAAATATTTCTTTTGCTAGTGCAATTCTTAATTTGTTCCTTCGCGCGTAATTCTGCAAATAGTTTGCAACTTTACATTCCCACCAGTCCTTAATCTCCTGCTCTGGTATCATCCGTTCGTATACATTTCAGTCATGTACTATTGGCAACGGAACCAATGTTGTAATCTCACAGATCACATAAGGTTACCAATAATACACACTAAAACATATATATATAACAGAGACAAGAGATAAGAACCAATAGGTGAATTAAAGATTATATTATACGAATGAGTCCATACAACACAAAGAACTGAACTAAGTTCTCATCTGCATCAACAGCCTAATATATATGATTACATAATGGTTGCAAAATAACTACCTGTCGGTTCGGTGAACCGACACGACCTTAGGTGGCCGACATAATCTCTAGTTTAGTTGGTCGACCGACTTAGTCGGCTGATCGACTAAGTCGGCCCATCGACTTAGTCGGTTGATCGACTAAGTTGGTTATCGTTCAAGTCAACTTATCGACTTGCTCCTTCTACACGTGCCAAGTAATTTGAGAGTGTAAGGTCAACTTCAGCGATTTATGGCTTTTGAATATTTTTGGTATCACAATACAGGCCTCAGAATGTTGTCATTAAGTTGATAGGTATTTTTATTTGAGATTTGAGGTGGACTAACGTCTATGCTTTTTCATCTACTAATGAGGATGAGACAAGTGTATTATGGAGATTGATTCTATGGCAGTCTTCAAAATTCAAAATAAAAAATTATAAGAAACAAATAATATAAAAAATAATTGGTAGTTGTTGAATGGATAAGCATGGATAACTCAAACATGATGAATGGATAACCAACAGTTCATGGTAAATAACTAGAAGAATGTGAGATTAAAAAAAGAATATAAAAAATAATTGATAGTTGATGAATGGATAACAAGAAGAATGTCGGTGATAACATGTAGCTAGTATTAGATAACGTAGATTTGAACTCGTTTAACTAAAAGAATATGAGGAATAAAAAAATAATCCAAAGTGTCTTCCATTCCATCACTATCTCTCAACCATTTGAATCTATCGGCGTGATCCAACCACAAACTATGTGGGTGTGCTATGTGGGTGGACTCTTGATTCTATTGGCGTCGTCAAAAATTCATAATAAACAATTTCAAAAATGAGCTTAATTCCATTGATGATACAACTATTAGCTTAACCTCAACTCCAATAATGAATTTTACTTGAACTACACTTACTATATATTAGTTTTTAAATTAATTATTAGCTTAACTCCAATGATTATACAACTATTAGCTTAACTTCTCCAATGATTCTACTAATATTAGCTTAACTTAAAACTCTAATGGGAGTTATAATGGATAACTATTATATTAACTATTAGGTTAACTAAAATATTGATACAACTATTAAATTAAATTTAGATGAATGTGCTAATTAAAACGTGGTAGTAAAAAACTATTAGATGAATGTGTAGTCGTACTTTGAGTCGATCTCTTAGCCTGAAAAGTCAAACTTCATTGCAGTGAAACCATGCTCTGCCTAATAATAAGCTTTTGATTTGGCAATGTAGCATCATGAGAACAGTAGGTTAGGTAATGTACTCCAAGGGTGATAGGCTCAATGCAATCTAAAACTATCTATTAATAATTTATTATAGAATCTCAATGTGTCAAATATATACCTCTCAACGTTTTCCAAACATATTAATCTTATTAATATGATTGTTGCTAATATCTTAATTTTGATTGGTTAGAGAGAGGCTAAGTCAACTTGGTGAGCATGAGATTTTTCTCAACATGTGTCACGAGCTACCTCACCCTCTCTACAGTATGAGAATACTGCTTTGAGGCTCCGCTTGTACTTCTGTAATTAATGTTTATCACTCTAAGGATCAATTTTGTATTTCGACAATGAATTTAGATCTTTACAAATACACTTTCACCTATATCTCACCACATGATAAGTTTGAGAACCAAAATCATTTGTTTTCCCATGTACAAATCCAGATGCTCGGGTTCCCCCAATTTGTTTGTGTGTTTTGTAACCAGCTATAATCCCAATAGGTGTTGTTAAGGATGGTGATTATGACAAGAATTCATGACTAAGGAGATTGAGTGGGGAGGCTTACACACTAAGATTTGGACGGACCTTAGGAATGAGCTAGACTCAATCAGATTAAATTGAAATAAGTGTATGAATAGGAAGCAATCATGTGAATGACAACCACTTCGTCATGTCGTTTTCTCTGGTACCTTTTTCTTTAGAGGTCATGATCGATCTTAGAAACGTGTGAATGCTTATAGCTCTAGCAAAAGTCGATCTGCATGTTCTCCAATATTCATATTGTTTTCTCTCATACGCCATATACTACTCCTATGACCATCAAATTGAATAGATTGCTCTCTAGTGGCCCATTATGAAGGAAAATTTTAGGGTTTGACATGATGCCCATTACCAAGGAAAATTTAGGGGTGAAATTTAGGGAGTGTTATAATCGCTAACCAAAATGCTTCTAACTGGTTGGAATCAAGAAGACCAATTCATGTTGAAATGACAACTTGGAGTGGTCAAATCGCAATTTCATCAAAATCAAGCAGTTTGTCTAGGACACGCATTTGCAATTGGTGAAATCGCAAAATTGCAGAACTAGCAATTTCAAGGAACAATTTTGATGAAAGATTATGCATGAACTCATAGCTTATGCATGAACTAATGAATAGATAACTAGCTGTTTATGACAAATAGTTGGAGATAACTAAAAAAGGTTGAATGATTATGTAGTTATGCATACATAACTTAGTAGTAACACCGGATTAACAAAATAGTGTTAGATATTACAACTATTCATGAAAACAAATAATAGATATTAGTTAGGTTTTCAAATAATTAGGGATTGGAGTTATTTTAAAAGAAGGTAAAAAGATGATTGAAAACACAGTTGAGAAAGTTAATGATTACAAAGAACACATGTTACCAGTTACAAAGCAAACCTCGAAGACAAACAAAAATCCGGTAAATTTCTCCATTTCAAAAATTCACTGTATGATACTTTTCTAATGTCATGGATGTGATTCTTGTTGGATGTAACTTTTATATGATTATAGAGACAATGCGAGCAAGAAAATAAAAAGTTACCAGGAGCGAGCAGGAAAATCAAAAGGGAACAAGCAGGCCAGAAATAAGTAAAGGTGAATCGTATGCGATTTGTATGTCGGTCTCATCCCATTGACGTGACGAGAGTTGACTTTATCTTTTGCTCTTAGGCTTGAATGATACCGAGAGATAGGGTCTAAGAACTATAATTTTGTCCAAATAGATTTACGGTATATCTGATTTTACATTTTGTGCATTAGAGTGGTCTAATTATTTATCATAGGTTTTATAGAACTAACTAAAAAAAAATGGACTTTCTGAGTGAATCCCAATATTTTTTTTATTCGTGGACTATGAAGAGGTTAAAATTTCTTTGCGATAAATGAAGAATTTGGAGTACTATTCAGTGTAATCAATTGTATATAACCCAATTGTATTAGTTGATATTATAAATCATAAGGATGTGCATAAAAATCCAAAACCATCTGCTATGATTTAAAGGTGTTGGAAATATTAATTACTCGTTGATCCATAATTCAATCAGCCTCAGAGTATGTAGCAGGTTAGAAAGTGCCAGAGAGGCTGACAAGATAAAGAGTTCATATTTATCGCATATAAGACACTAGAATTTAGTTGTTGAAGCTAAGTTTCTAGGTAGAAGATAATTGCAGTCCTTAAATGTTAAGACGGTTAGTCCGCAGAAATTTTCTATCTGAAGGATGAAATTGTAAATCTAAATAGAGAGAAAAAAAAGGAGAGAGACAGACAAGCAACAGAGAAGAGAAGTGCGAAGAAGAAGAAAAACTCACTGAAGAATTTGAAGCTCAAGCTTTTGTGTTTTCACCAAGTTTGTATTTACGACTGTAAGTTTTGTTATGCCCTCACATGAAATACAAATCTTTAAGTTTATGGTTGAATGAATGTTTTAGATAGCCACACATCTTCTCCATATTTACCTGAATGAATGTTGTTTACATTTATTGTGATTGAAAGACATCAAGAATCCATAATTATTTCATTGTGTACAAGTTCCTAGTTTTAGGAGCAAAGGTTCCACACAAATCTTGTTTATTATATATATGAAATTGCGAGTGATTCGCAATATAGTTGTGTCGCAATTAATTATAGGTTATCGCAATAAAAAGTGTTTTTCATATTCCTAAGTCCTTAGACTAGAAAATATAAAGTTATTGGGCGGAAGTGAAAACTTGTTGCCACATGAGTTGGTGGCAACCAAATTCATGTCGCAGTGTAAAAGTCCATCGCAGTTACTCCATCACAGTAAATATGTCGCAGCACAGTAAACTTTGCGCAGTAATTTCGTCACGCAGAAATTCCATAGCGCAGTAATTTCTTCTCGTAGTAAATTTCGTCGCAAGTTTTGAAAAAGAAAAAGAGGAAAACAGAAAGGTTGTGTTGAGCGGTAACTCAAGTTAATTGTCGTTGCCACCCTTTTCTCTCGAGATCTGGTATAGCTAGATCTAGTTTAGGAAAGAAATCTTGTCCTAAAAGGGAAAAAGTAATTCTTTAAGCAAAGTTAAAAATTAAAAAAATGGCTTCTACTTCCAATTCAAATATGTCGAGTTTACAAACTCCGATTTTTACAGGAAAGAATTATGAATATTGATCTCTAACAATGAATTCTTTGTTTAAAGGTCAAGATATTTGGGATATTGTCCAGAATGGTTATGCAGAACCAGTAAATCACGCTGCATATAATAATCTCTCACAAGCTGAGAAAGATATCTTGAGGGAACAGAGGAAGAAATATGGAAAAGCTTTGTTCTAGATACATCAATCCATGCATGAAAGCATACTCTCAAGAGTAGCAGCAGCAATTACCGCAAAGCAGGCATGAGACACATTGGGGACCGCTTATCAAGGTTTGGATAAGGTAAAGACTTCAAAGTTGCAAATTCTGAGAAGATATTTTGAGTCTCTATCCATGAAAGATTCAGAGTCGGTAGACTCATTTTATACCAGAGTTGTTGGTTCCATAAATCAACTGAAATGTCATGGAGAAACCATAACAAACCAAAGGAAGGTTGAGAAAATTCTCAGAAGTCTTCCCCCAAGATTTGAAAACTTGGTTGTAACCATGGAAGAACACACAGACATGACAACGTTTACTATTGATGAGCTGCAAGGTTCACTCATCAATCATGAACACAGGCTCAGCAGAACTCAAACATCATTGGAAGGTGCATTCACAACACGGTCATCTATAAGTCATGGAAGAGGCAAGGGGAGAAATAATTTCAGAGGAAGAGGAAGAAACTTCTCAAGAGGAGGACACAGCAGTAGTCCTATAGATGTTGCTAGTAGAGGACGAAATCATATCACAAATCATCCAAGTGGTCACAGGTTTGATAAATCAAAGATTCAATGTCATTACGGTAAAAAAATTGGTCATTATGCATATGAATGCAGGGAGAAGCAATATGACCAAGGAAAGCAAAGCCAAAATCAATCGATGAACACCAGCATTTCGTCGAGCACAATGTTGATGGCACGTGCATCCCCAATTGAATGTAATACCATCCAAGAAATTCCATGCGACATACGGTATTTAGATTCAGGCTGCAGCAATCATATGACTGGTAATTTAAATTTATTTTCCAATCTAGATAATTCAGTTCAAACTGATGTTACACTTGGAAATAATGTCAAAGTCACTATTTTGGGAAAAGGTATTGTTAGTATTTTAACCAAACAGGGGGAGCATAAGTATATGCCTGATGTTTACCATGTAGAAGGTCTGAAGCATAATTTACTGAGTATTGGACAGCTGATATAGAAAGGTTACTGAGTTTACATGGAAGATAATCATTGTGTGATTAAAGATGTGCGTCCAAGAAACCAGCTGATAGCAAGAGTTCCAATGACAAGCAATCGCTTGTTTCCATTGAGGACAGTTCCAGACAATACTAAAGTTGCATTCAAGGTAGAAAGTAAAGAAGAAGTTGTGTAGTGTGACAAGAAAGAAAAAGACAGCGTTGATTTTCAGGCTGCATTTCAAATAGAAGTTCAAGATGATTCTTGGCTATGGCATTTCAGATTTGGACATCTGAATTTTGGTGGACTGAAGTTGCTGTAAACAAAGAATATGGTAAAAGGATTGCCATTGATTGACAAACCAGACTGAGTTTGTGAAGGCTTCATCTTTGGCAAGCAGCATAGAGAGACTTTTCTAGTTGGAAAGTCATACAAAGCACACTCACCACTTGAGATCGTGCACTCTGATATTTGTGGTCCAATGCAGACAATGTCCATTGGTGGATGCAAGTATTTTCTTATTTTTATTGATGACTACTCAAGAAAATCATGGGTATATTTTTTGAAACATAAATCTGATGCATTTAGTTGTTTTTAGCAATTCAAGGCACTCGTGGAGAACCAGAGTGGATACCGCATAAAAATTCTAAGAATAGATAGAGGCGGTGAATATGTTTCAAATGAATTTCTAAATTTGTGTAAAACTCATGGAACACAGAAGCAATTCGTTGCGCGGTATACACCTCAGCAGAATGGTATCGCAGAGAGAAAGAATAGAACCATTATGGAAATGGCATGCAACATGATGGCAGCAAAGCATTTGCCAAATGAATATTGGGGTGAAGTAGTCACAACTGCCATATACATTATGAATCAATGTCCGACAAAGAGCGTGAAGAACAGGATTCCTCAAGAAGCATGGATAGGTATGAATCAGAGTGTTTCTCATTTAAAAGATTTTGGTTGTGTCGCATATGCTCATGTGCCAGATGAGCTAAGAAAGAAATTAGACAAGAAGGGACAAAAATGTATTTTTGTTGGTTATTCTGAAGACACAAAAGCATACAAGTTGTATGGCCCTGTCGCAAGGAAAGTAATCATTAGTCGCGACGTTCAATTTGTTGAGAATGAATAATGGGATGGAACCGTCGAGAAGAATGTCAAGATTGTGTCACATGTCGAGCATGAAGACATGACGGAAGAAGTGGTTCAAACACCATAAGTAAATCAATCGGTGGCAACATCATTGACTCCCATGACATCGTGACATGGTTTAGTACAAGGAACATCAACACAAATCGCAGCTCAAGCTACACCGACAAGAACACCAAGAGGACAGCAGAATCCATCAAGCAGTTCGACATCAACAGATCCAGTGAAGACAAGAAGTTTGCGTGAGATATATGAATCCGGTACACCAAATTCCTTCTCTCTCTTTGCATTATTTTCTCAAATAGATAATCCTCTAACATTTGAGGATGTTTTTGAAGAAGAAGTATGGGCACAAGCCATGGATGAAGAAATAGATTGCAATGAGAAAAACCAAACATGGGAACTGGCTGATGTACCAAAAGATAAAGATGTAGTCAACGTTAAATGGATTTATAAGACCAAGAAAGATGCTGATGGGAATGTGCAGAAGCACAAGGCAAGAATGGTAGAAAGAGGATTCACACAACAACCCGACATAGATTTCAATGAAACGTTCACACCAGTTGCACGCATGGATATAATCAGAACTATTTTGGCTATCGTTGCACAAAGCAAATGGCATGTTTATCAAATGGATGTTAAGTTAGCATTTCTGAATGGTTATTTGGATGAAGAAGTATATGTAGAACAGCCACAAGGCTATGAGGTTCCAGGACAAGAACACAAAGTGTACAGACTGAAGAAGGCGCTCTATGGTTTAAAGCAAGCTCCAAGAGCTTGGTACAGTCGCATTGATTCCTATCTCATTGAGAATGAGTTTCACAGAAGTGAAAGTGAGCCAATGTTGTACACCAAAGTGAATGAGCAAGGTAACATGTTAATTGTTTTCCTATATGTGGATGATTTAATATTTAATGGTGATTTTGGCATAAAAGAATTTAGAACAGTCATGGAAAGTGAATTTGAAATGACTGATTTGGGGCTTATGAAGTTCTTTCTGGGAATTGAAGTCCATCATTCTGAAAGTGGTATATTATATCACAGTCTAAGTATGCGAACACAATTTTAAAAATATTTCATATGTCAAATTGCAAGTCAGCCCCAACACCAGTAATAATAGGTTTAAAATTGAGCAAAGATGATGATGGATCAACTGTAGATCCTACGTTGTTTAAAAGGCTTGTTGGAAGCCTTTGTATTTAACAGTGACAAGACCAGACATTATGTATGGAGTAAGTCTGATCTCAAGATTCATGGAGTCACCAAAAGACTCGCATTGGCAAGCAAGTAAAATAATTCTGAGGCATGTAAGTGGTACAAAAGATATTGGCATAATGTATTCAACTTCAAAAAAAACTAAACTCATAGGCTATACTGACAGTGACAATGGAGGCAGCATAGATGACAAGAAAAGCACATCTGGGTACACATTTCATTTTGGTACAGGTGTTGTTTCGTGGGATTCGAAGAAACAACCCATAGTAACTCTATCTCCAGCAGAAGCAGAGTATGTCGCATCTACAGGCGTTGCATGTCAAGTTGTTTGGATGAGAAGAATGTTAAAAGATCTATCATAGAACCAGCAAGAACCAACAACCATTTTCTGTGACAACAATTCAGCCATTGCCTTGTCAAAGAATCATGTGTTTCACAAGAAAACCAAACACATTGACACAAGGTATCATTTCATAAGAGAGTTGGTGAACAACAAAGAAATTTGTTTAGAATTTTGCAGGTCTGAAGATCAACTTGCAGACATCTTTACAAAACCATTGGAAAGGGATACATGTTAGTATCTTCGAAGTTATTTGGGAATGACAAGTTCTGTACAATGAACTCTGTCATGAATAGAGCATGTTTTCTGTTCTGAAAAACAGTTTGTAATATTTTGTTTTTAAATTACAATATGCTCATAATTAAGGGGGAGTGTTGGAAATATTAATTACTCGCTGATCCATAATTCAATCTGCCGACTCTGTCAGAGTCTATAGTAGGTCAGAAAGTGCTAGAGAGGTTGACAAGATAAAGAGTTCATATTTCTCGCATTTAAGACAGCAGAATTTAGTTGTTGAAGCTAAGTTTCTAGGTAGAGAGTAATTGGAGTCCTTAAATGTTAAGACGGTTAGTCGGCAGAAATTTTCTATATGAAGGATGAAATTGTAAATCTAAATAGAGAGAAAAAAAAGGAGAGAGACAAACAAGCAACAGAGAAGAGAAGTGTGAAGAAGAAGAAGGAAAACTCACTGAAGAGTTTGAAGTTCAAGCTTCTATGTTTTTACCAAGTTTGTATTTACAGCTGTAAGTTTTGTTATGTCGTCACATGAAATACAAATCCTTAAGTTTATGGTTGAATGAATGTTTTATATAGCTGCACATCTTCTCCATATTTACCTGAGAGAATGTTGTTTACATTTACTATGAGTGAAAGACATCAAGAATCCATAATTATTTCACTATGTACAAGTTCCTAGTTTTACGCGCAAAGGTTCACCACAAATCTTGTTTATTATTTTCTTATATGATATTGCGAGTGATTCACAATATAGTTGTGTCGTAGTTAATCCTAGGTTATTGCAGTAAAAAGTGTTTTTCATATTCCTAAGTCCTTAGACTAGGAAATATAAAGTTATTGCGCGGAAGTAAAACTTGTTCGCACATGAGTTGGTCGCAACCAAATTCATGTCGTAGTAAAAGCGAATCGAATCCAAAGTAAAATTCCTTCGCAAGTGAAGATTCTGTCACAGTTACTCCATCTCAGTAACTCTGTCGTAACACAGTAAACTCTGCGTAGTAATTTTGTCGTGCAGAAATTCCATTGCACAATAATTTCTTCACGCAGTAAATTCCATCACAAGAAAATCGAGTCGCAAGTTTTGAAAAAGAAAAAGGGGAAAACAGAAAGGTTGTGTTGCACGGTAACTCAAGTTAATTGTTGCGGCCACCATTTTCTCCCAAGAAAAGGCAAGGTAACCAGGAACCAAAGAAAAGTGCTACAGAAACCGCAACAAAAGGGAAAGTGAGAAGCAAATTCTCAAAATGACGACTCAATTCTTTTTGGCTTTTTTCATAACTTTAAATTCTACTAGGTCAATTTTGATGTGCTTCTCTAAAATAAGACAGCTTTTGTTCCTTCTCATGATCTTAGGGTTAATTATAAGCTAGTAATCTAAACACAACACAGATCAGGATATTCTCTCACAATAGAGCAAGGAGATCAGCTAAGTCATCAAGCATGGAGACATTTTAGGGTACTGCAAGTTAGGACTAACTTTGCAAAGAGGACTCACAAGTTGACTTTAGGCTTTACTTTTGACAAATAGTCATTCCTAAATCCATTAGACACAATTTTGAGTGTTCTACTTCTTTAATACAAGGTCAGCTAATTTTCAAAGATTGCAGTGAGTAGTTGGCTATGTTTCCAAGATTTATGGAATTAAACATTTAGTAGCTAATAGTTTTTATATCAATGATATATCAATCATATTAAATGTTATTTTAAACAGTCTACACTATCAGCAACCATGAATTTTATCTGCATTCTTCAAAAGATGTAATCGGTAACCAAAGACTCATGTTTCAAGGTTTAAAGACTACGGCTGTGAATCACTGCCATTCCAGATCTCGTTGTTAAAATGTTGTTGCATATGTGTATTCACATTATACCCTAGGATGTTCATCTTTAGTGCAAAATTATACCTCATCATTTGAATTTGTTTCAGGTTCAAGGGCTGAGGAGTAAACTATGTAACAATGAGTCCCTTGGATTAAATATCATAAGGGAAGCAATATAAAAAATAACCAGGAATATCTTATTATGATAAGGGAAACCATATCGAAATGTAAACAGTTTAATGTGAATAAAATTAAACCCGGAAATAATCTCTTCTACTTGTTCCTCCTATGTCATTAGA
>LPNX010348295.1:94070-269070 GCA_001517045.1 Pseudotsuga menziesii
CAGATAACTAGAAGAATGTGAGATTAAAAAAAGAATATAAAAAATAATTGATAGTTGTGTTGCAGCTGCAACTGTTTTTTCCCCAAATTTCTCAAGTTATGGGCCCCTCCTCATGATTTTGCATTGTTTTAATCGATTGGATCCTTCAAATTTTGGTCATGTTTGATGTTGGATGATTCTACAGATTAAGTCTTGCCCGGGTTTTCAATTTTGATTGTGATGAAAATTGTGAAGTTCGCAGTTTTGAGTTTGCTTGCTGGTAGATCGGATTAAGTTTCTTTGTTTTTGGGTCGTCGTTGCGAAGGTAAAGCCGGTTTTGTCCGTTGATGAACTTTGAAGAGCTATCCAAAACACTTAAATCGTTCTACATCGGGCGTCGAAACTATGTTAATTCGGCTGCTTTTGTCCTTTTCCCTTCCGCCGTTGTGGCTCCCAAATCGGTTTAGCGTCCGAAGTCCAAATCGTTCCGACTACCGATGCATGTTAACTTTTGTTTTCCTTTCCGCCGTTGCGGCTGGGGAAGTCATTTGGCTTACGAAGTACAAATCCGTCCGATTTCTGACTGTGCATCGCGTGGCTCTAGCCTTCTTTCTTCCGCCATTGCGGCCCTCAAAGTCATTTAGCTCCCGAAGTGTAAAGCTGTCCGACTTCCGGTTAAGCCTCTCCTGCCCACATTTTGGGTGACTTTGGCCCATGTCTTTTCCACCGTTGCGGCTAGGAAAACCTTTTCGCGTCCGATGTCAAAGCCTTCCGACTGCCGATTTAGAACTTTCCCGCCCAAGGGATGCACCTAGTCGTTTTCTTGTGGGATAGTCGTTTCAGTTTGTATAATCTGTTGTGTCATTTTATAACGTAGTCCCAATGAGTAATACACTTGGATCAATTGCAGGTGGGCGTAAGTAACTGATGCGTGAAGACGTAAAGGAGCAGTTTGGCAAAGATCGAAAAGAAACCGACCGGAGCGCTAAAAGGGCCATCGAAGTAGAAGGCAAAGTCGATAATGATAAAGGCATGAACCTGACTGTCTGTCCGTTACTAAAACGTTCCTAAGTGTATACAGACAACATAGAAGAATATGGAACGTTGGAAGAACTGGAAGGTCACACGTTGGGGGCAGCCCAAACGATCGGCTACTGTAGTTTAAATACTTGAAAGTTAGAATTTAGAAGGGACTTTTTCCCTGGAAGAATTTGTAAACCATTTGCTTGTAAGAGGAACTATTTCGTTTTACAATCAGAAACTGCAACTTTTGCCTGCTGGAGAAAGCGAAATGTGGAATGTATCAATGTGATTAAATGAACAATGTTGAAGGGGAACTATTTCGTTTTTAGCTGTGTTTCATTAACTGTGAGAGTGTTTAACTTCCTGAACCTATGTTCTTGTTGAATTCTTTTCAGTATATTTTGTGATTTTTTCCACTGTGAGTAATGAATGGTGTTCATAAAACAATTGGCTAACTGGTTGTTCAAAAAATCTGCAATTGTTCATGTGTCTTGAAAGAAGTGTCAGCTATCTGTAACTTTTCATTATGCATGTACAAACTATATTACTCACCAATAAATGATAATCCTGCTCCCTAGGGATAGTTTAGATAGTTAGTTTTATTTCCTTGGTGTATGTGATTTAGATGCTTGTGAGTCTAAGACGAGAGGTAAGAACCTGCGCATCACATTGTGACTGCTCCTTGCATCTTATCGCCCTGCATGGTTAATTAGGCACTTGCATATCATACCTTAAGTCAAAAAATACAAAATACACGGTGGACCGGGCCGCAACCAGTAAAGCCTTTGTTTTGTTACTTTGACCTACGGTAGCCGGACCGCAAACCGGATGGATTCCCCATACCAAACAGTCACGGACTAGTTGGGAATGTTGACTGGGAAGAATCCCTTACTGTTGTTGCCTGCGAATTTCCTGGCCCCAACAGTTTTGGCGCTAGAAGGAGGGCCGCCAGTGTATGGTTGGTCGAGGAAACCCGTTTTCCCGAGATTATTCCACCGGTAACAGTCCTGAAAGCAGTGGGTTTCATAATCCAATTCCGGAAGAAAGAGAACATCTATATTTTGTTGGCAACGAAATTGTTAATGATCTGAGAAGACATACCAGGGCATACGTAAAGAAGATTGGAGGATTGCCAATCATCCCTGAATTGCCCAGAAGAGAGTATAAAAGGAAAGATCGCCCTGTAGCGGAAGACTCAGTGTTGGTTGGAGACTAGGAAGAGCTTGTAGAAATAGCCTTATAAGAAGTTGTACTACCTTTGAACCAAGAAGGCCCAAATACCCCTCACAGTTCTCCTGCTCACACTCCTATTGGCTCACCTCCTCACTCTCCACCTAGACTCATGGAAGGAGTAAATGCTAATCAACCACCTAACCCACCTAATCCACCACCTACATGGAGAGCCAGATCACCATTAAGCCTGACACCCCCATTACACGACCTACCTCAAGCCTTTGACAAGATGTTGCCCAAGTTCGATCCAAATGAGAAGATGCTAGTAGATGATCATCTACAAAGTTTTTACTTGGAAATTGAAGGATTAAGAGCTGGGGAATATGAAGATGTAGTCTACAGACTGTTCCCGCATACCCTTAAAGGAGCTACAGCGTCATGGTACTTTGGATTGCCTGCTAACTCTATCCCTGATTGGGACACCTTCGAAAGAATTTTCAGAAGTAAGTATGCAACTCAGAAAACTCATGCAACTCTCATGAAAGGGATGTGCACGTTAAAGAAAGAAAGAAAAGAAAAGGTGCACAGTTTCACACAAAGGTTTGCAGCATATCTCAAGAATTTCTCTGAAACAGATAAGCCTTCGGACAAGGTATTGATTGAGTATTATACTTCAGCTTTAGGCCCTGATTTGGCCATGTTTGCCAAAGGTAGGGCCAAGCCTACTTTGACGGAAACCTATGAAGAGGCAGAAGTAGTGGAAGCGGAAAGAGAAAGTATTGAAGATTATCCAGAGCAATCAGGAGAGAAAGGTGCGGGAAGAAAGGCCTTATTGTTTACTAAGCCTAAGGAAGAAAAGTCGCCAGATTTGGAAAATATGGCCAAAATGATGCAGAAGCTTTCCAACAAAATCATAGATATGGAGAAAGAAAAGGAAGCACAAAAGTTCTATAAGCCATATTATAAGAAAAGAGAGGATAACCATCAGTCTCAACCTCCTCCTCACAATACTACATCTATGAATCTAACAGAGGTCGGCATGGACAATTTTTGCACTTTCCACCAATAGCCACACTCTGAAAAGAATTGTCCTCAATGGATAAACTCGATGACGCTGGTCATGAATCAACTGTTAGATTCTAGATTAACAGAAGAGGGAGATGAAGAAAGAAAAGAGAATTCTGCTTCTACTTCTACTAAAGAACAGGAAGAGGAAACCATGGATTTATGGAATTCTGTCTCGTTATTTGATGTTGAAGAGGAAAAGACTCAAGGGTACAAGGACGTTATGGAAACCAACGTAGCCACAAGGAGCCAAGGGACGGTTAAGGAAGACAGTCTTATACTCCCAAAGATTAAGAGGCTGCAGAGACATGTTAAGAAGAAATTTCAAAACAAATCTTTAGCTGATAAAATTCCAGAGTTCACTATTACCAGCCAAAATCCTAGGCAGAATGACGCGCGGGCCAAGCCAAGTGAAGAAAATGCTGATAAACCCCATCCCATTGAGCAGCCGATGGATTATGACATTTTGGAGGATTTAAAAAGGGTAAAAGCGAATGTTCCACTATTCGAAATGTGTAAAGTGCCGCAGTAAAAGGAAAGACTGTTGAAATCACTTGAAGCATCGGATGAGAAGCTGCCCGCTAACAATCAACCTCAAGAAGAAGAAGAAATTGGAGAAACCAGCGTGGGAGGTAATTCTAAAAGCAAACATCCACATTTCCTCCTCACATTTGAAATTTTCAATCATAATGTTCATAATTGCTTGGTAGACTCAGGGGCATCGGTTAATGTTATGCCCATATCAGTCTGTAAAAAGATCAATGGGCAGCCTAAGCCATCCACGTGGAGGGTGGTTCAATTGGACAGAACAGATGTAAAGGTAATCGGTGAGATGGAAGACGTCCTAGTCCGTTTGGCATCCAATGAAAAAGTATGCCAAGTTATTAACATCGTGGTGGCTGATATACCAAATGCTTACAGTCTTGTCCTGAGCAGAGATTGGTCGGCCAAATTAAATGGATATTTCGCCTCAGATTGGTCGCATCTGTGGTTTCCATACAAGGAAAGTCCGAACCAAATTAAGATTTTAAGGGAACCTCACATGAAGTACAATGTTACTCAACTGGAGGAGAAGAACGTACCAGTGGACTCTGTATTGGGAAACTATTTTCTTGAGTTGGAACCAGGGAATTACCAAGCGGAAGAAGCCAGCAACACATCAGACACTTAGCCTGATATCCTTCGATTCTCACAGGCTGATGAGATTGACTGTAAAATAGTAGACTTAGCAGTAGGAATAGATTCACATTCAGTAGTTAGTGATTTTTGGATTTTGTTTTTTGATGGCTCTAAGACATTAGAAGGGTCGGGGGCTGGCTGTGTCCTGATCGACCCGCAAAAGAATAAACATTTCCGTTCATGTAGATTAGAGTTTGAGTGTACTAATAATACAGCTGAGTACGAAGCACTGGTGCAGGGACTAAAGAAAGCGATTGAATTAAAGTTAAGTAATCTAAAATTTTTTGGGGATTCTGAAATTATTGTGAAACAAATCCGAGATCAAATACATTGTGTTTCCCCTCACTTGAAAGCTTACCAAAATGAGGTATGGGACCTGCTTAAATGTTTTAATGCATTCAACATTATTTCAATTCCAAGAATTAAAAATGCAGCAGCTGACCTGTTGGCCACATCGGCCGCTAGGCTCGTACCCACTAATAATAGATGTTCTGTCGAACTGCTTTTCAGGCCCTCGATACCAGATATGATCACCAACTTGCGAGTGTTCGACGATGATCAGCAAATAATAGAGTGCTTGACAAATGACGAGGTCTTTAAAGGAGCCATTATAGATGATGAGGAACATCAGGCCGAGATGAAATATGACAATTTCATTCCTAAAGGTGTCAGAACGTTAGAAAAAATGTTCGATTTAAATGAAAAGTTCAGGAGACCAGCCAACATGAAGACCCACAGCTCATCTCTACAGTTCGAGCTGATAAATTTAGGGAATGAGACGAATCCCAAATTTGTGAATCTCGGCAAGTGTTGTTCACTAGTAGAAAGAGATAAATTCATCAGTCTATTTAAACAATATAAAGACGTTTTTGCATGGACGTACGAGGATTTGAAAACATACGACACCAGCATCATCAAGCATGTCATCCCCATTAAAGCAGGCATCAAGCCATATCAGCAACCGTTAAGAAAAATGCATCCAAAATTGGAACCGTTGATTCAGAGTGAAGTGAAGAAATTATTGGATGCTAGAATCATTTTTAAAGTCAGACACTCTGAGTGGGTATCCAATCTGGTACCAGTAAGGAAAAAGTCTGGAGAAATCAGACTTTGCGTGGATTTCAGGAACCTAAACCGTGCATCAGACAAAGATAACTATCATGTTCCACCCATGGAGTAGCTGCTACAAATGGTTTCAGGTTCTAAACTGTTTTCATTATTAGATGGTTTCTCTGGCTACAATCAAGTATTAGTAGCCGAAGAAGACAGATTAAAGACAACGTTCAGGACCAAATGGGGAACCTTCACCTACAGGAGAATGCCCTTTGGGCTTATAAATGCTGGAGCAACGTTTCAGAGGGCTATGGACATAGCTTTCCATGGATTGATTGGCCGAAGTGCTGTAGTATACCTTGACGATATTACGATATTCTCGAAGAGAAGAGAAGAGCAGTCATTTCACTTAAGGCAAATATTCGAACGCTGTCGGAAGTATGGCATCTCACTCAATCCTAAGAAGTGTGTATTCGCTGTCATAGAGGGCAAGTTGCTGGGTCACATAGTTTCGAAGAAAGGAATCTTTATAGATCCAGAAAGAATTAAGGCTATTGAACAATTCCCATTGCCCCATAATAAAAAGGGGATGCAATCATTTATGGGAATGATAAACTTCGTGCGAAGATTTGTGCCTGATTTTGCCCAAATTGTCAAACCACTACAGCAGATGGTAAAGCAAAATGCACTATTCAAGTGGACTGAAATTGAGAAGAGCGCATTCAGCAAAATCAAAACTGTTGTGGCACACGCACCATCCTTGAAAAGTCCATATTTTGACAAAGATTTTATCTTGTATACCTTTGCATTCGATGATTCACTAGCAGCGGCGCTCACCCAAAAGGAAGATGGGGGGGATGAATTCCCAATATCCTTTATGAGTACTGGTCTACATGGGGCCGAATTGAACTACCCAGCTGTTGATAAACAAGCTTACGCTGTATTCAAAGCAGTAAAACAATTCAGGCCTTATATTTTAAAAAATAGAACCAAGGTGACCGTCCCCTACCTAGCTGTAAGGTCTCTTCTTATACAGAAGGAGTTAGGAGAAAGAAGAGGCAATTAGGTAACAGCTCTTCAAGAGTACGACCTTGAATTCAAGCCAGCATCTATAGTTAAAGGACAAGGGTTGTGCAAACAGATGACTGAAAGTGGAAAAAATGAAGAACACGCCTGGGAAGATGAAGCCGAATTACATGTAATGGAGGTATGTCCTTTGTTTACAGCTCCCGAGTCTTGGTATAGAGACCTGGTGCATTACCTACAGGCAGGGCTGTTGCCAGAACACTGGAATTCCAAGCAAAGAAGAGCTTTGCGTCTTAAATCAGCTTCCTATCAACTTGTTGAAGGAGTATTATTCAGAAAGAATTATGACGGGGTTCTTCTCAGATGCTTAGAAAAGGAAGATGCAAAGAAAGTAATGTCAGAATTGCATGACGGTCCTACTGGGGGGCATTATTCAGGAGATACCACAGCCCACAAAATCCTCAGGGCAGGCTACTATTGGCCTACGCTCTTTAGAGATGCACACGCACATGTCAGGAAGTGTGATATTTGCCAAAGGTGTAGTGGCAGACAGCCTAAAGCAGCAGCACCTCTAAAGCCTGTGATTATCACGGAGCCATTCGAGCAATGGGGACTAGATATTATTGGAGAAATAAAACCAAATTCCTCTCTACAGCACAAGTACATTCTGACTGCAACTGATTATTTCACTCACTGGGTCGAAGCTATCCCGCTGCGCAAGATAAATGAAGACAAAGTCATCAGTTTCCTGCAAGATCACATCATGACCAGGTTTGGAGTTCCAGTTTCTTTAGTCTTTGATAATGCTAAGTACTTTTCATCAATTAAATTGACTGCTTTTGCTCATGATAAAGCGATAAAATTGCATTATTCTGCTAATTACTATCCACAAGGAAATGGCGTGGCTGAATCCTCCAACAAAAATCTGACTAGAATTTTAAAGAAGACTGTGGTAGAAAACCAGAGGAGTTGGCACTCAGCATTACCAAATGCCCTTTGGGCCGATAGAGTCACCCCCAAGTCTACGATTGGAGTGTCTCCATATACCCTTGTCTATGGTAAAGAAGCCATCCTTCCTCCCAATATCATGATACCATCTTCCATACTAGCTCAAGAGTCTAGAGGGTCAGATGATGAAGTTTTTCAAATAAGAATATATAATCTCCTGAAAGCCGAAGAGGCTAGATCTAAAGCCAGAGAACGCTTTAAGCAACAACAAGAGTCAATTAAGAGATGGTTCGACAAACATAAAGCTGGAACAAAAGACTTTGAAGTAGGAGACTTGGTCCTCAAATGGGACCACCCCCATGATGAGAAAGGAAAGCACACTAAATTTCAGCAGTTGTGGGTAGGCCCTTTCCAGATTGCAGCAAATCTTGGCCCTTCTACTTACAAGTTGCAGGATCTGCAGGGGTTGGAAGAGAATTTACCAGTGAATGGGGGCCTCATGCCTGTGCTGATTTTTTGACTGAATTCTTCACTAGGAGGTTGGTGGAGAAAAACTGGCTGGATATTGAACCTTGTAAGCTTGCTCCCACATGGAGGAACAACAAATGTGTAGAGGGGAGAATTGCTAAACGTCTAGATAGGTTTCTGGTGATGGAGACTTTAGTGGAAAATCATCATTTTATCAGGCAATGGGTCACTCTGATCATTTCCCTATCTTTTTGGAATTTAAGAATGGCCCAGTGAAACCTCCTAGCCCACTGAAATTCAATAAGACCTGGTTACGCGATAAGGGGTTTGTGAATTTGATTTCTTCAAATTGAATTCCTTTTCAGTTTGCATAAAATATCAGGCATTTGAAGGTGGTTATAAAGGTTTGGGTGGTGGAAAAAAGGAAGAGGGAAGACAGAGAACTGCAGCAGATTGAAATTGATCTTGATAGGATCTACAATTTGGATGGAGGTAGGATGTTGAATCAAATGGAAAGGGATATTTTGGTCAGTTTGGAAGGTCGATGGTTCACTCTGCTCTTGGAGAAGGAGGAAACCTGGCGATTGAAGAGTAGAGAGATCTGGCTTGAATGTGGGGATGACAACACTAAATTTTTTTCATGCCTATGCTCGGGGTAGAAAGGCTTCGAATATTGTTTGGAGCCTTAAAGATGACCTTGGCTTAGTTCATGATACCTTTGAGGGCATGGCTACCTTAGGGGTTGAACATTTCAAGAATCTCTACAAAGCTCCTGTACAGGCCACGCTTGCTGAAGTGATCTGTACCTCTCAATTTTTTTTGGCTTTTGTGGATCCAGAAGATAACTTGGCTCTCATGGAAGATGTTACTGAAGTTGAACTAAAGGCAGTACTGCAGAGCTTCCAGAAGGACAAAAGTCCTGGGCCGGATGGTTGGACTATTGAGTTTTTTCTGGAACTCTTTGAGATTTTGGGAGACAACCTTCTTAAGGTTGTGGAGGACTCGAGAATTTATGGTCGAATCCTGGACAGTTTCAATTCTACTTTTATCGCCTTGATCCCCAAGGTGGATAATCCGGTCTCTCTGAATGACTTTAGACCTATATCTCTTCGCAATTGTATATACAAAGTGGTCACCAATGTGATTTCCAGAAGGTTGAAAAGGATCTTGTCTGATCAAATTTCTATGGAACAGTTTGGTTTTTTGGAGGGGCGCCAAATTCACGAGGCCATTGGTACTGCTCAAGAGGGCCTTCATAATATGAAAACAAAAAATATTAAGGGTGCTATTATGAAAATAGATCTGGCCAAAGTTTATGATAAGGTAATTTGGATGTACATTCGGCTTCTTCTAGCTCACTTAGGTTTTGATATAGCTTTCATTAGATGGATTATGAGTTGCATTACTATTGTGTCTTTTGTTGTTTTGATTAATGGGGATGCATCCCCCCTTTTTCATGTGGAGAGAGGTTTGCATCAAGGGTGCCATTTATCCCCCCTTCTTTTCCTTTTGGTAGCTGAAGGTCTTAGCATGTCCATCTTGGAAGCAAAAAGACTTGGTACTTTCAGGGGAATTCAGATCACTTAGGATTTACAGCTGACTCATTTGTTGTTTGTTGATGATGTACTGATTTTCTATTTGGGATCGATTAGAGAATTAAACACTCTTTCTTATATACTGAAGGTTTTCTCAAAAGCCACTGGAATGGAGATTAATTTTGGGAAATTGCCTTTGACCACTCATCTGCTAAGTGTAGAGGAAATGTTGATGGTCCTGAACTTTTTTCCTTTCAATACTAGCAGTCTTGAGGGTGGGTTAAAGTACTTGGGTTTTAATTTAAAACCCAATGACTATCGGAAATAGGACTGGAAATGGCTAATTGAAAATTGGAAAAAATTCTAAAAATTTGGAGCCATAAATGGTTATCTCGTGCTGGTAGATTGGTGCTGGTAAAAGTTGTTCTGGAGGCCATTCCGGTCTACTGGATGTCTTTGTCTTGGATTCCTAAAGGCATTATGGAAGCAGCACGCAAAATTTGTTTTCGTTTTCTTTGGAGTGGTAAACAGGAGACCCAGGTTATGGCTTGGGTTCGATGGGAGAGAATTGCCATTTTGAAAGGAATGGGTGGTCAGGGCCTAAAAAACATCTTTATATTCTCTAAATCACTAGTTGCAAAGGGAGGATGGAGATTGTTAAAATCAGAGAGCCTTTCAACCCAGATCATGATTCATAAGTACATTAATCCAGGTACGGTGGAGGACTGGATTCGAAACCCTGGAAAAACACACTCTAGGGGCTCAATTATCTGGAAAGTTGTTGTAAATCTTTTGGACTCATTGAGGCCAAACTAGCTTGGCAGACTGGAAATGGTAGGAAGCTTCATGTTGGGGAGGACCCATGGGTCAGCAGCAATTAGGAACACATTCTCTCGGAAGGAGAGATCAGGGAACTAAGAATTAGGGGTATTTACTACCTTTATCAACTCCCGGCCCCTTCACAGGAGTTCGGTTGGGAACGGACTTGGATTCGGGCTATTGATCTGGGAATTCCAGACAGGGAATGTAGGGATTTGGGAGGATATCTTGAGGCGGTGGAACATGCACAGATAAAGATTTGAGATCGGGATGATGTTATCATTTGGGATGGAGATCAATCTGGGAAATACACGCCTAAGGCAGGATACCTTGTTCTCAGTGCAGAAGGTGTGAACATGGTTGAGGCTTGGTGGTGGAAATATATTTGGAAGATTAAGTGCCCACCAAAATGCAGATTATTTATGTGGTGCGTTATTGAGAATAAGGCACCTTACTGGGAAAATTTGCAAAAACGATCCTTTCAAGGACCTGGTTGGTGCTCACTTTGTAAAAATGCAGGGGAATCGGTGAGACATCTCTTTTTACATTGCAGTTACATTAAAGAGGTATGGAGAGAATGTTCCAAGATCTTTGGTACCTGGTGCATTTGGGAGGGGTTAAGCATTGTGCAGGCCTGGGGAAATTGGAGAATAAATATCTCCTCCGAGAATATGAAATCCCTCCCCTGTTGGTTATTTGGGGCATTTGGTTAGCCCGTAACAACATGATTTTTGCTGATAAGAGTTGTACCCCAGCGATCACGGCCAATCTTGCTGGTGGGATTCACTCAGCCTTCCCACAACACATAAGAGCAGATATTCAGAGGACTGTCTTAGAGGCTGAAATTGATAAATCAGCTCCATGGGGTTTCTTTAATGGAGCCTCACAAGAAAATATTTGTGGGGAGGTGCAATTCTACATCTTAGGGAGGGCCACTCTTATGTTATGACGATGGGACTGGGCAATGGCAGTAACAACTATGCTAAGATCCTCAGCTTAAAACTCCTCCTCATCTTTGCAGTAGAGAAAGGGTGTCAGACACTCAATGTTTTTGGTGATTCTATGAATGTGGTAAATTGGACTATGGGGACCCAAATCTACAGGAATTTACAACTGTCAAATATTTTAGAAACCATTTCAGATATCATTGGATCTTTTGACTCTTTTTCTTGCTGACATGTATACAGGGAGATTTACAGGGAGGCGGACAAGGCCTCGAAGGAGGGTCTTCGTTTGACAATGGGTCAATGGAAGATTTATGAACTTGTTGACAGGGCTGCATATGAGTACTATCATAGGCCTTTCATAGAAAGGGTTGAAACTGTCTTTTTTCTTTTGGTTCTGCATCTTTGTTTTTGGAAGCATCCTACCAGTATATATTTGGACTGTGTTTGGTATTTTTTGTATATGTGATAGGACTATATTGAACTATATGTTGTTTTTTGTGAAACATTCACAGATGGGGATATGTATTTGATATATCAGGATTTGATATATGTGGGAAGCAGGGACTATTTTTTGTCCCTTTTATTGTTGAACTCTATATTTTGGACCTTTATGGTGCCTACTGAATACACAAGTTGTGTATCTACAAATTGTAATTTTGTTCTCGAAAGAAGTAATGAAATTATGCTTTTTTTCCAAGGAAAAAAAAATCTAGTTTGGACCATAGAGAGCTAGGTGAATAATTTTTGGTGTTAACAGGCATAGTACTCTTTGGGGGGAGATGGATCTTTTAGAGAACTGGTAGATTTTAGTTTATATATTAATCTTTTCTTGCATGCATGAGATATAAAAAAAGATCTTGATGGCCTAGGGCGAGGGGGGGGTGTTTTTCATTGGAGGGTTTTATGTGCAAGAGAGAGATCCCCTTATGATTCATTGGCGTTTATTTTTATTGGCTAGGTGTTTTCACAAAAGAAATACTACGCTTTTGCTCCTCATTACCTTACACGTTGAAGTAGAATCTCCACTAGAAAAAGAACCCAGGTAAGTTCTTGGCTTTTGTTTTTTCAACATGATAGCTAGAAAAGGTCAGAAAAGTAAACCCATGTGTGGTTGCCTCTGAATTTATGGAACCCACGGCTGAAAAAATGTTTTCATATATTAACTAGTAATTTCCCCAAGAAGGTGCAATAATACGTCGATAAGTTGGATGGTTGGAAGGAAAAGAAGGCTAAAAAGGAGAAATAAAACCAAGTTGGTGTAGAACTTGTATACTTATGTTTATCAACATCTCAACAAATCTCTTTGTAGCTTTATTTGGGTGAATACAAAGTGAAACAAGACATCTATTGCACTCCCAAACACTAATCTCTTAAATGATTTATTTGGATGAACATGAAGAGAAACAAGGGCTTCGATAATATTACTTACAACATCTATTGCACTTACACTTACAAAGAGTAGGGATGATGGGAATTAATAGAACCCACAAGATGACCATATCTATTGCACTCCCAAAAACTAGTCTCTTTGTAGCTTTATTTGGATTAATACAAAGAGAAACAAGGGCTTCCATAATCTAACATACCCATATAACCTGCCAAAAAAGAATTTCGTGCATACTATTCTTTCACATAATTTTGGCTAAAATCTTCCATAATAGTTCGTCCTTAAGTTAAACAATCAACAACATTCAACAAACATACACAAAGTCCATTTCTGCGACCAGTTAGGCGTTTCGCTACTTAGCCTTTCGCCTTCTACTGCGGACTACAAAACTCAGAACCTCAACACTCTTAACACTTTAATCCCTTCCTTCCGCTTTCTGCTTTCTGCAGTGCAGAATGCGGATCGCAAAATTCTTAACCTTTTAAGACTAAACATTAACTTTTCCTCTTTCTGCTTTCCACAGTGCGAAATACGGATCACAGAAGTCTTAACCTTTTAAGACTTAACCTTAACTTTTCTGCTTCCTGCTTTCCGTGGTGTGGAATGTGGATCGCGAAATTCTTAATAATTTAAGACTTAACTTTAACCTTTCTGCTTTCCACTTTCTGCAATGCAGAATGCAAATCGTGGAAGTCTTAATATTTTAAGACTTAACTTTAACTTTTCTGCTTTCCACTTTCCGCATTGTGGAATGCGGATCGTGGAAGTCTTAACCTTTTAAAACTTAACTTTCACTTTTTCGCTTTTCGCAGTGTGGAATGTGGATCGCGGAGTCTTAATATTTTAAGACTTAACTTTAACTTTTCCACTTTCCATAGTGCAGAATGCGGATTGCGGAACTCTTAACCTTTTAAGACTTAAATTTAATTTTTTTGCTTTTCGCTTTCTGCGGTGCGGAATGTGGATCGCGAAAGTCTTAATATTTTAAGAGTTAACTTTAAATTTTTCGCTTTCTGCTTTCCATGGTGTGGAATCCAAATTGTGGAAGTCTTAATATTTTAAAACATAACTTTAACTTTTTCGCTTTCCGCTTTCTGTAGTGAGAAATGCAGATCGTGGAAGTCTTAACCTTTTAAGACTTAACTTTTCTTTGGACTTGCACTGGTCGCTGGGTGTTTTCTTTATTATTCAAATCATACTGAGACTCATACTCCTGCACGAATAGGTATACCATAATCCTACTTAACAAAGGAAAATACAGCATAACTTTCATGTCAGACCAAAGATTACCCCAATAAAGTTACCAATTACCAATTACAATACTCCACTGCCATTTCAACAATACAGAAATCATACATTCACAGCAATGAATCTAAACTGCTATTTCATTCTTTCATATGCATTTTAACATAACCCAACATAGATCAAACATATCCTCAAGTCGATGAGTTGTAAAAGAAAAACTCAGAAATGGAACCTATGATAAAATCGAACTGCAATGAAATGGACGCAACCATGTTCCACCCAACCATAGATTATGCCCAGATCTCTCTGTCCTTAATCACCCCAGAGATAAACTATGCATGCCAAGAGTGGTGACAGTCAAACTCAGCCATGTTCTCCAGTGATAAATCCTTTCCTAACATAGGGTGCACACCCAGCAAGAAATTCCTTCTTCCAGCATACTCAGCGACATCCCTCCTCCTATAATATGCTTCCTTATTTATTCTTTTTCATTTTTCCCAGGTCTTTTGTAACTAACGAACAATCCCCCCCCAGGAATTTCCACTCCACTACCTCTCGATTCCCCAGGGTGAGTCTAGCGCCATACCGACATTCCCTCTCCTGATGTAACAGTTCCGAGAGTGACCCTTCACGTCCCCCACTCTCCCATGCATAGTTTCCTCATCTAACATGGTTGTTCCTTTCATTCATATTTCTATTTCAAGCATAATGTTTCATTTACATTTGTCCTTCAAGGACCTATTGGCATATTCTGGTTCTACCAATCACATTTACACAAAACAAAAATGAAATAGTCTTTCAAAATTTATTACAAAATTGGGGGATATAACAACCCTTCCCCCTTAATGTGACACCTCCACAGTTTTCTTAGTCGTCTTCCATACTCTCTGGAAATAGACCCGGGTACTCCTTTTATATGACATCTTCCAATTCCCAGGTCACCTCCTCTAGGCTAAAGTGCTTCCATTGCACCTTAACCCGAGTGATGACTTAGCTCCGAAGCACGGTTTCTTTCCTGTCCAGAATGCGCACAGGTTCCACCTGGAACTCGCCCTCTCATTCCACCTGTACCACATTCCAATCAATGATGTGAGTGGAATCATATACATATTTATTTAGTAATGAAATATGAAAAATGTTATGAATTCTTAGATGTGTTGGAAGAGCCAGCTTGTATGCCACGGGTCCAATCCTTTCCAAGACTTGGAAGGGTCCACAAAACCGTGGTGATAATTTAGTGCAGCTTCCCAGTTTTAGGGAGATATTTTTGGTCTTGACTCGGAGCTAAACATGGTCTCCGACCAAAAACTCTTTATGCTGTCTTTTTAAGTCAACATAACTCTTTTGGCGATCCTGCACCACCTTCAGATTCTTCTGCACTTCCTACATAGTTTGATCCATGTCTTGCAACATTTCAGGTCCTATCATCACACGATGTACAGGGGTAGTACATTTCCTTCCATGCGGAATTTCAAATGGACTCATCTTGGCAGAGGCCTGGTAGCCATCATTGTATGTGAATTCTTCGAGTTGCAGATAGTCTTCCCACTTAGCGAGTCTCTCCATGACATGCATCCTTAACATGTCCTCAATGACTTGGTTGGTTCCTTCTGTTTTCCCATCTATTTCAAGGTGATAGCTTGTGCTAAAGCTAATCTTGGTTTCCAACCCAGCAAACAATGACTTCCAAAAGTTGGATGTAAACTTGACATCCCGGTCATAAATTACCATCTTTGGCACTCCATGAAGTCGAAATATCTCCTTCAGAAATATTTCTGCAACATTGATAGCCTTATAAGTTGATTTCACAAGTATAAAATGAGTAGGCTTGCTTAATTTATCAACTACCACCATAATTGAATCATGTTCTTTTTTAGTCAAAGGCAAACCTGTAATGAAATCCAAAGATATTACCTTCCATTTCCATTCAGGAATTGGTAAGGGTTGTAACAAACCTGCTGGATGTTGGTGTTCAGCCTTCACCTATTTCCATTCCAAACATTGATACAAGTAATCAACTAGATCTACCTTCAAATTAGGCCAATAGAACTGCTTCCTGAGGGTTGTTACCATCTTTATCTTTTGGTAACCAGGGTGCCCTACATAAGGAGAGGAAATTTGGGGTCTAAAATGGGCTTTATAAGAAAACGCACCAACAATAATTTCTTCTGAGTTGGAATTCAAGAACCAATAGAATTCCAATAAAATCAATCAACCATAATGGTTGAATTGACATATTTGTCATAAAAAACTATTTTTTTCTTCGTATTTTCGACATATCACCTTGTGTTTTTACTCAAATTTCAATCGGAAGAGCTCGTTGGATGTGGAATTTGATTCCACATCCAACGAGTACCCACACTGCATACTTTTGACGGGCCCTGCTACCCCAAAAACAAGAAATACCTGAAAAAACATGATGATGATGTCATCATCACGTTTTTTCAAGTATTTCTTGTTTTTGGGGTAGCGGGGCCCATCAAAAGTATGCAATGTGGGTACTCGCTCTCCCGATCGAAATTTGAGTAAATAAATAGGGAGATATGTCAAAAATACGAACACAAAAAGTAGTTTTTTTCTTTTTCTGACAAAATTAAAAAATATTATTTTATTATTTTATTATTTTCCTTAGGAGGCCCATTTTAGACCTCAAAATTCCTGTAATGGAGGTTTGTGCATTTCATTCAAAATAAACAGTTTTAAATCTGCAAGATTGGGCATGTATATTCTTCTTTTAAACCAAATTAGTCCTTCCTGATCTACCTTGAATTCTGACCCATTCAAATTTACCTCTTATGTCAGCAATTTATTTAGTAGATTTCCATATTCAACATCATTGAAGCTAGCTATTTTTATTCTACTTAATAGATCACCTTATGGGTGACTCACGGTGATCTCATATACTTCGTGAGTTCTTCGGCTAAGTGCATCAGCCACTTTATTTTCCTTACCTTTAATATGCTTCACTTCAAATTCAAATTCACTTAAGAAAGCCATCCATCGTGCTTGTCTGGCATTGAGTCCGGGATGAGTAAGCAGATGATTCACGCAGGTGTTATCTGTTAATAAAAGAAACTTTTTCCCTAACAGGTAGTGATGCCACATCTTTAAGGCATGTACTAGTGCTTCCAACTCTAGATCATGCACCACATAACTATGTTCATGATGCTTCAACTTGCGAGATTCGTAACACACCACATGCCCTTCGTGAGATAGTACTCCTCCCAACCCCTCCTTGCTCGCGTCAATGAAAATTATGTATTCTTTATAGGGGTCATCCACCTTCAGGATCGAGGCCATGGTTAACAATCTTTTCAAATTTTCAAAGCTCTCCTAACACTTTACAGACCATACAAACTTTACCCCCTTTATCTGTAAGGAAGTAATAAGGTAGGCTATCTTTGAAAATCCTTGGATGAACCTCCGGTAGTACCCGGTGAGTCCCATGAAAGATCGAATGTTTGCGACATCCCTAGGCACAAGCCATTCCAAAATTTATTTTATCTTCTGTGGATCTACCGCAATCCCTCTTTCAAAGATGACATATCCCAAGTACTAAATTTCTTTCTTGAAGAATTCACACTTCTAGAACTTAGCATACAGTTAGTGATCTCTTAGGGTTTGTAGTGCGATTCTTAATTGCTTCTCATGTTCTTATTCTGTCCTCGAGTAGATCAGGATATTGTCAATGAAAATTAACACGAACTGATCTAAAAATTTATTGAAGATGCCATTCATCAGACACATAAATGTGGTAGGGGCATTGGTCAATCCGAAAGGAATCACCACGAATTCGTAATTCCCATAGCGGGTCCTAAAGGTTGTTTTGTTAATGTCTCCCCCCCCCCCCAACTTGGTCGAATAGATCATTAATCTGAGGTAGAGGATACTTGTTTTTTATGGTCAATTTATTCAGTTGTCTATAGTCAATGCACAGTCTTAGGGTCCCATCCTTCTTCTTGATAAATAAAATTGGGCCTCCCCAAGGTGATACACTATGTCTGATATAACCCTTATCCAATAGTTCTTGTAACTGGATTTTCAATTCAGTTAACTCAGGGGTACTCATCCGATAAGGCACCTTGGATGTTGGAGCATATCCAGGCCTGATTTCAATGGAGAAGTCTATTTCTCTTTGAGGGGGCAGTCCAGGTATCTCTTCTGGGAACACATCCATGAATTCATTCAACACCGGGTAGTCCCTTATAGATGTTGGGTTTTCATTAAGGAGTAGGTCAGCAACTTTTACTGTATAGAGCTTACAACCCTTCCTCAAGCACCTCCTAAATTACAAAGCAGATATCTATCTTAAAGAAATAGGCTCGCTAAAACCATTTACCTTCCTGACAATTTTATCTTCATCTATATAAGTAAAGGTTTTATCAAAGCAATTCACTACTACTCTATACTTTTCTAACCAATCCATTCCAATAATCATATCATATGATCGCAGAGGAAAAACATTCAAATTGATCCTAGTTACGTGATTCTATATTGAAATTTCACAATTAGCAATAAACTCAATTACCTTCCTTTTTGCTCCAGTGGCTAGTTGGACTAACCAAGGCTTTGCATGCCTTACCTTGGTGAGCTGACAGTTCTCCATCATTTTAGGGGTAACTTAAGGTAGCTTTTGGATTAATTAAAATAGAGAGATTTCGGTTAGAGATAGTACCTTCAATTTCAACGATTGTAGATTGATGATCTATCTGACAATATTTAAGAGCTGCATTGATTCAGTGGAAACTATTGCCAGTATCTCCCACAGTGGAATCCTCTTGCAAGTTGTGTACAGCCTGGTTGGATTCACGGAGGAGTGGGAAGTTCCTTCGTATGTGGGGGCCTTCGCATTCCCAGCACTTCAGAGGTTATTTAAGGGTCCCAACAGCCCCTTTTGGTCCAAGTTGTGTAGGTTTAATGTCCTTACGTTGAAACTTTCCATTTTTGTTGTAGGAACTTCCTTAAGGATTCCTTAACATGCTCCTGAAGGGTGGTGGCTAGAATCCCTTGTTCCGCTGATTGAAATTTTCTTGCTTCTTGTCCTTCCAGTCATTCCTCTATTTATATTGCTCAAATCATAATCTTGCTTTTCTTAACACTTCATCTAGAGTCTTGGGGTTATCAAATTCAATCCGATATTTGTAGGAATGTGGCAAACAGCTTAGGAATCACTTTATCCTTACCTTTTCATCTTTAATGTACGGCACAAACCGTAATAGATCTAGAAATTTATTAATGAGATCCTCCATGATCATCTGACCAAGTTTCAGTTCATAAAACTCCTTTGTCTTTCTTTCATAATAGTTTTATGATAAGTATTGTTTCTTGAAGAGTTTCTTGGACTATGACCACTCCAGGTTCTTCTCCTTTAATCCATGGGAGATCTTCAAGTCTTGCCACTAAATGCTAGCCTTTCCTTTCAGGTTGTAAACTGCCATCCTTACCTTCATGTTGTTGGAGTAGTTGTATATCTGGAAGTACTTTTTGATATCCAGAAACCAAGCTTTTTCTTCTTCTCTAGTCCTTGATTCCCCATCAAAACTGGTGGGTTTGATCTTTTTGAATTCTCCTTTTAGGTGATCCACCTTTCTCTTACCCACTGTTCGGGCTTAATTCCCAAACTTTCAAGTTTCCTGGGAGGATTTATCCTTTATTTCGGCACTGTCCCCTTCCTCTATGTTCCTCCCTGCTTCTGCTAGTCATTTTCCCTTGTTGTTCCTCTCCTACAATATTTTCAATAGTATCTCATTGAACTCTTGTTGTTTTTCTTGAGCCCTATTCATTTGTTCGATTTCTTCCTTGAAGCTATGCAATTCCACTATCATATTCTTCACCGCTTCCAGTACCTAGATAGCTTCAAAATGCACTGGTTCTAGCTGTGTTGGGGGAGGTACTAGCGTACCTTTTTAGGTGGGTACCCCAGTTCTTTTTGTGAGGCCATCATTGTATCCCTGTGATAGACAATTCCTTTGATAAAAAATTATTCCAACATAACAATGTTTAGCACAAAATTCTGCTTAATGCAGCGGAGCTATACATTCCCCAAAGGGCGAAAGGGTTGAACCTATGACTCTGATACCATATGTAACATACCCATATAACCTGCCAAAAAAGAATTTTGTGCATACTATTCTTTCACGTAATTTTAGCTAAAACCTTCCATAACAGTTCATCCTTAAGTTAAACAATCAACAACATTCAACAAACATACACAAAGTCCATTTCTACGACCAGTTAGGCGTCCCGCTCCTTAGCCTTCCGCTTTCCGCTTTCCGTAGTGCAGAATGAGGATCGTGAAAGTCTTAACCTTTTAAGACTTAACGTTAACTTTTCCACTTTCTGCAGTGCGGAATGCAAATCGTGGAAGTCTTAACCTTTTAAGACTTAACCTTAAAGTTTTATGCTTCCCACTTTTCACTATGCGGGATGTGGATCGCGGAAGTCTTAATATTTTAAGACTTAACTTTAACCTTTCTGATTTCCATGGTATGGAATGTGGATCATAGAAGTCTTAATATTTTAATACTTGACTTTAACTTTTCTGCTTTCTGTAGTGTGGAATGCGGATCGCGGAAGTGTTAACCTTTTAAGTCTTAACTTTAACTTTTCTGCTTTCCACAGTGTGGAATGCGGATCGAAGTCTTAATATTTTAAGACTTAACTTTAACTTTTTCACTTTCCGCTTTCCGCAGTGCACAATGTGGATCGCGGAATTTTTAACCTTTTAAGACTTAACTTTAACTTTTCCGCTTTCCGCAGTGCGCAATGCAGATCGTGGAAGTCTTAATATTTTAAGACTTAACTTTAACTTTTTTGTTTTCCACAATGCAGAATGTGAATTGTGGAAGTCTTAATATTTTAAAACTTAACTTTAACTTTTCCACTTTCCGCGGTGCGGAATGCGGATCACATAAGTCTTAACCTTTTAAGACTTAACTTTTCTTTGGACTTGCACTGGTCGCTGGGTGTTTTCTTTATTATTCAAATCATACTGAGACTCATACTCCTGCACAAACAGGTATACCCTAAGCCCACTTAACAAAGCAAAATACAGCATAACTTTCATGTGGACCAAATATTACCCCAATAAAGTTACCAATTACCAATTACAATACTCCACAGCAATTTCAGCAATACAGAAATCATACATTCACGGCAATGAATATAAACTACTATTTCATTCTTTCATATGCATTTTAACATAACCCAACATAGATCAAACATATCCTCAAGTCGATGAGCTGTAAAAGCAATACTCAGAAAAGGAACCTGTGATAAAATCAAACTGCAATGAAATGGATGCAGCCATGTTCCACCCAACCATAGATTAGGCCCAGATCTCTTTATCCTTAATCACCCCCGAGCTAAACTATGCATGTCGAAAGTGGTGACAAACAAACTCAGTTCTTGTTCTCCAATGAGAAATCCATGTCTAACACAAGGTACACACCCAGCATTCCAGCATACTCAGCAGCGTATCGCCTCCTAGCATATGCTTCCTTATTTATTCTTTTTCGCTTTGCCTGGGTCTTTTGCAGCTAACGGACAATTCCCCCCTAGGAATTTCAACTCCACTACCTCTCAATTCGCTAGGGTGAGTCTAGCGCCATACTGGCATTTCCACTCCTGGTGTAACAGTTCTGAGAGTGACCCTTCACATCCCCCACTCTCGCATGCATAACTTCCTCATCTAACGTGGTTGTTCCTTTCATTCATATATTTATTTCAAGCATAATGTTTCGGTTACATTTTTCCTTGAAGGCCTATTGGCATATTCTGGTTCTGCCAATCACATTTACACAAAACAAAAATTAAATAGTCTTTCAAAATTTATTACAAAATTGGGGGATATTACACATAACATTACTTACAACATCTATTACATGTCCACTTCCAAAGACTAGGGATGATGGGAATTAATAGAACCCACCAGATGACCATAAATATCATGGTTTATACAGGCTCCCCAAATTAGGATTTGAATAAAACAAGTGAATGAGATTGAATTTTGTCTATAATCTGCAGCTGCCACAAACAAGACCATAATGTTATGTATGCACTAGAAAGGTAAGATGGTTGCATAAAACCAACAAATGAAATTGAATTTTGTCCATAATATCCACAAGCCACAAACAAGACTAGTGTTCTATCTACAGTAAGAAGGTGAGAGGGCACGCCATGAATGCCTAGTAAAAAAATTGAAAAAATTGCAAATGAGATAGAAGTGTTTTCATGTTCTTTCCATATTGGCAGTCGAGTAATTGGAAGGGGCTCAACAAGCATCTAGCCAAACTTCACTTTGAATCCTCTCATTTGTGCAAGCACAAATAACCAACATGTCATGCTTGTTCATTGACCAACGTATTGATGAAATACTTTTATATGTGATATATAGTGGTCCCTCCTCAATAGAATATGAGCCATCAAATCCTTAGACTTGAGAAATCTATCTATGGTCATCTCATAAATGACCAACAAATCACTTGGAGGTATTTCCACAGTATTATATAACCTTCATTGGATAGTCCCTTGATCTTTCCTAAGATTCCTTTGGATTTGGTACATAAAAGAATGGTAATGGTAGTTGTTATGTTGCATCTCCCAAGGACTATGTCATAACACAAATACACTAAGTCAATAGATAAATATTACAATATATGTAGCATGGATATACATATTATAAGCATTCCTTTTACTCCCAAGGTTGTCTTACTATCATAATCATAACTGACTATAATTTCTTACATTATTGTTAAGTATATAACCGATCTACACTCTTTAATTACTTCAACTATTGACATCTTTGGCTATTACAAGATGTTTTTTATCATCATTGTAGTAAATGTTCTCTTCTCCGTTTTAGGAGAATTAGAATGGAATATAAATGATTTATAATACTTACAAAAATATTTTTGTACTAATATATCCACATGGGAATATCTATTCCACCAAAGTCAGCCATGATTGCAGGTAGTTCCTCCCACGTGAAATGACACTTTTGTAAAAGGGATACAACCCAAGAGGAGAAAAACATGGAGATTTGAACCTCTGTGGGGCATACGAAATGCTTAGCAATTGTTTTTATCCCTTAAGATCAAACTAAATTAAGTCCACACAGCACACAAGAACCTACAAATTTACATTATATATATTGTTTCGCAATGTTGTGATTGAGTAATACAGTGGACGTGCTCTAACCATGACAAAGTGTAGACAAGCTCTTTATAACACACCTCAAAATCGTAAAAAAGTTTATTTACATGCATAGTTCTTACCGTCATTTACTAGAAGATTACTCAAGTGCAAGTTATAAGTATGTTTATTCTGTTTGTTATGACAGGTTCTGTTGGTTGAGGCGATGGCTATCTCCTTTCGAAGCTTTCATCCATGCCCATACATGTGATGTTCTTCATTTACTTGATTTTATTTGATTACTTTTACGAGAGCCTTACTTGCCCTAAGGCTTGGGGAGGCTATCCATAGTCTTGACCCCAACCCTTATGTAATAAGTTGGTTAAGTGTAATTTGAAAGGCCTTAGGCCTTACCATAGTCTAATCTATGGTGTGTGGTGACCCTCCCCTTAAGCGCAACGACTTGGGGTTTGTAAAGGCATATGCTACTAACTATATGATAAACCTTCGTTATAAATAATTTAAATTTTCGGCGTTCAAAACAATGTTTTGCTTAATATATATAGTTTTTTGTTTATGGCATGTCCTACCCCACCATCCATAATGCAATGGTTCTTGGCATGAATAAAAGGTTTGGCATTATTTGTGATTTATGCCATGGTTCACATGATATGTTATAAGGTTGAAAGTTGGGTTATATCACATGGTTTGAACTTTGATCAAAACTGTGAGCAATGATTAAGGCCCATGAATGTTCTGGTTGTGAGTTATTTCTTCTTGTCCTTTGGCTGACTTGGTGATAAAGGCGTGTCCTGGCAGCAAGTTGACAACGCAGCCAGGCCTTCCACATAGCTTCTAAACTTGATCTTCGTCGTCCATCTGTCCAAAAATAATAGCTAGGGTTTATGCAATGGTTTAATGTGTTGGGGAACTTGTCTGAACCCTTCATTTGGTATGTTTGGTATGTAGGAAAAGGCAGAGTCGAGCTCTGCTTTGTTTATGGTGGGATTTCTTACTGGTTGACTGGTTTTGAAAAGGACGAGAGCCAAGGCTCTGCTCTATAGTAGTGGTGATGGTGTAAGGGTCTCTAGTTTTACACTTGTGTTAATGGTGTGATGTTTTAACTCTCCTGAGGTGTTCCCAGGCGTCCAAGATTTCTCTGACAGTCTCCATTGCAAAGATTGTGCTTCAACAAAGTCTACCAATACATCGACCGTAAAGTCTGTCTTCACAGGTAAGAGACATTTAATAAACTTGTCCTTTGCATTTTACTTGGTAAATGAATAGTATTTATGGTACTGAAAGAGTTTTTGGTTTGTGTTTGTAGGCAGAGGACGAATAAGGGTACTCCGGAGGAGTCGACCCATGGCCCTCTTTGCAAAACGCCAAGGTAAGGGTTTAAACCAAAAATTTCCTCAATTCGTTTTGTTTATACCATTTTGTTTTTTACTGTAACATATGATATGTGCAGGTTGAAGGCATTAGAGAGGGAGGCGACAGGGTCATCTCCTCCTAGGCCTACATTTTTAAACGCCCAGGTAAGCCTTGTTCAAATCCTTATTTAAAGGTTCTTATTTTGTTTACAATTTTGATTGATGCATACTAACCAAACCATAACACGTTGGTTGCAAGAAAAGTTGGGTATCAGTGAGGGGTTGAGAGTGATAGCCACAACCATTTTTAAGATAAGTTCTCAAAATTGATTACATGTGTTTGTAAAACCCTTAAGGTTTACTTTGCATCATCTTTGTAGCCATTGCTTCGGCAATGTGTTTAGATGCTCTATAATGTTCTTAATATTTCTCAATAGGGTTTGGGTGCCATCTTGAATGGACTTACTCCCATTCTCTTACTATTTTTAACACTAGTTTTTAAAGAAAGTGGAAGCCATCCAAGATGGTCTTAGATCCACTTCTTGTTATGTGCTTTGAATAATAATAAGTGATGCCCAGTCTTCAGGACCATGTGAATCCATTATTTGTTTTGCTTTGTGTTTAAGCTTGTATACTTTTTATTTTAAATCCAATTTCTGCCATCATCGATGGTCTTACGGCCATGAACACATTGGTTAGTTTAAATGTTATAATGTGGCCTTCGTTTGTAAAAATATTGGAGATGATTGCATATTGTATTAAGTGTTTGGCCTTTGCATAATTAATGGTAGCCATTAGATTGACTTACGACCATTTATTTACTTTACTTAGCATTTGTTGAAATGTTAAAGCGACTTGTAGGGTCTGCGATTACTTGTGTAATAGATAAAAATCTTTTGTTTAAGGCTCGGTTGCCATCAACCACCCATCAACGATGGATTTAATGTTGCTCCTTGGGGGAAACAAAGATTTGTTTTGTGATTGGGTTTTGATGTCATAAACGCAACTGTAACAACTAGCATGCCTGCTTATGATTGTACTTTGGATTTGATTTAATTGTATATATACTCTATTCACTTTGTGGATCTACGACTATTTGTTAGTTTGTATACTATAAAGGAAACTCGATAGTTGTAACTGATTGTGATTTTAGTTTATGGATTTATTGAAAAAAACTTTAAAATTATTAACTGCTAGATCCATGAAGGATTTCAATAGATTATTAGATCTTAATGATACTTTCCTGTAGGTGACGGTTGTTTGTCCTCTATACTGTAAAGGCGATACTCTGTAATTGTAGTTCAAGGTTATTTTTAGATTATGGATCCGTAAGGGATAAGTTCATAATTTATATGTGTTTAAATCATAGATGTTTATTTACTTTGGATCCTTGATCCGAATATATCTGGTTTCTAGGATCTATATATATTATACTAAAATCGTTCTATAGGATATTGACATATATCTTTATTATGTTTATTATTTAAATGAATAACTAATTTGGATCCATACAGATTGTATAAGTATGGCATTATAATCGTAATGTAGGGTTCTTCATATGGATTATTTGTAACAGATCTACTCTATACATAAGTAAACTCTTAAGGCTTAATATAAATCTAGATTTGTAAGAACTAAATTATAGACTTTGACTGTATATTTATAGTATCGATAATTAAAAGTTTGAAATAGGATAGAAAAAAGTATAGAAATCTATTAACACTAAATCTGTCACATAAATAAGAATTGCTTAAGATATCCATTAAGTAAGAGATTCATCTTGTAGCATATAAACTAGTAACAAAAATCCTACCTGAAGTATGGATGCCTCATCTAAGTATTCATCATCATTTATGCTTGTGAAAATAAATTATTATGCTAATTTTTAACAATTCTAGGTTGTTAGGTTGTTATCTTCGCTTGTGCGACTAGGACAAAATCATTGCTAGTGTGGTAAGGAAATACATTATTTTATGAGATCTCATAACATTACACTACAACTGACATGGTTTACAAGATTTTGAACATTAATACCCACTAACATGGTCTACAAGGTTTTGAACATTGATAGCTACTCCTTCATTGCCATTCATTGGTCTCGCCCTTCTTCCTAGCAATACTTTGAACATAAAGACAAGTGGTTTTTCCATTTGAATAATAGCAAGATGATGTGGACAAGTATCAGTCCAAGTCACTTAACAAGAATAATGGCCCACGCAATATTTTGTTCTGATCTGGAAACATATTTAAAAAATTAAAGAAAATTATCATTGTCTTTTGAATATAGGAAAGTCACTTTCACATAAATGTGGATATTCAATAATTTATTTATTTAATTATTTTCTATAGTTGTTGTGACTTATTTTAATGGATCCTATATCAAAGGTGGCGACTAGTTCCTATGCAACTTTCACTTATTTTAATAAGTTTTTTTTCCTAATGAGACAAAGTGTCATGGTATTGGTGTGGAGGGTGCCTTTACCATCTCCCCTACCCATGGAGAGGCTTCTCCAAACTTGGTAAGATGACAGTCTATGTGGTTTTGGGTACATTACGGTTTGGTTCAGGCACACACATCTGCATCTTGGAACCCTCCCAAGGCATGTGACAAGAATTCAAGGAAGCTAAGTGGGAGCATGAGATTAAGCGAGCTCATTTAGAATGGAAAATCAGACACATTGGTGTGCATGTGGACTAGTAGCATGACAAGAGGGGCTTCAGTAAAAGAGTGCAATGAAAGAGGGGTGGACATTCCATGGGTGGCCCACCTGTTTAGATGAGAGATGGAGCTTTGTTGGTAGAATCCTACATGAGAGGCAAAGACTCACTTGAGAGAGAACATGCACATTGGCAAGACACTTGTGGAGAAGCATTGTTAGGTACACTAGTTTAGGAAGCAACCCCAACTAGCAACCATCATAACCAAATAGTGAAGTGTCCATGTCAACTCAAATCAGAAGAAGTGAAACCCAAGGAGTATGAGCCTTGGGTGTACCCATTAGCACACTTGGAAGGACATAAATAAGAGAAGCGTAGTGGAAGTCAACATCATCCAATTTCATAATTGGAAGAGCAAGTGCATTGAGTAGAAGTAAGGCTCAAGTATCAAGGAAGACACACCTCAGGAGGAGGGCACACCTTAAACAAAATTCTAGGCATACTTGAGTAATGTTGGGACTGGTGATGAAGTCAGGAAAGAAGACAGGTGTCATAGGAGGTGAACATGTAGATGTGATAGGGGAATTCCATGGACAAGAAGACAACACTACCGTGAAATGTGGGTTGAATTCTTGGGGTTCCTCATAAACATAGATGCTAGCAATTTGGGCACTTTCCCGAAGAAGAAACTAGTAGGTGCTCTCCCAATTTTGTTGCATTGCAACTCTTTCTTATTTTGTATACTATGTGTTTAGGCATGCTACATTGAGGTATTGGCATCACACTTGTGTTGTTTTGGTCTCTTGTGTACTCTTGGCTTAAAGATAATTGTGATAACTTAAACAAAAGAATGACTAAGTGTTAAACAAGTAAGTCTGGAGTGGTAAGGCGTAGTTTGCTAGCCTATGCCTCGAGCTAGTCTCACCACTGGGAGTGGCACCTAGGAAGTTCTGCATGATAGGGAGAACGTCAAGAACCCCAGGTTTTTTAGTCAAGCTCTCTAATCCCATGGAAGATAGTATAAGAGATTTTAATGGCCTGTTGGGATCTTCAACCATTTTTTGTCGAAAATATGGTGTCAGAGCTAAGTCATTAATATATTGAACCATAAAGTGTCGAAGACGAGTTTCAAAAGGGAGCTAGGAGAGCAACTTATCAGGAGAAATGACACTGGGAAATAGTTCACTTGGGACATTGCAGCAGGGTGCGACCAAGATGTAGTGTTAGTAGAAGTGCAACCAGGAGGTGAGGTGCCTTGTGCATAAGACACTTAGATGGAGTGCACCTAGTAGACAGTGAAATTTAGATATATATAACAGTGCAATGCCTAGTAGAAGTAATCTCAAGGTCCGATAGAAAGTACACTTTATGCTCGAGAGAAGTTCATAGCACACAACATCAGTTCACCCAACATATGGCAAAGAAGTGCCCAAGGCACAACAGACATTGGCACAGGAGTGACCAAGAAGTGCGCTAAGAAAGAAGAAGTATTTCTGAAGGACAAGAGAAATAGGGTGCCAATATTGTTGGATTTCTAGGCGACATCTTAGAATGAATGCTTTTGTTGACGTGTGAGGTGAGTTAGACTCATCTTGGGTTGTGACATGTCGAACAAGTAAAGGAAGAGTCATGGAAAACTAATATGGAAGCTGTGATGAAGAAATTAGAATAGTGGGATTGCAAGTTCCAACAGTTGTTCCGGGAACATGCAATGAAGCTTGAACAATTGAGCTTGCGAAGAATATTGTTGGATTTCTAGGCGACATCTTGGAATGAATGCTTTTGTTGACGTGTGAAGTGAGTCAAACTCGTCTTGGATTGTGACATGTGGAACAAGTAGAGGAAGAGTCATGGAAAACTAACATGGAAGCCATGATGAAGAGCTTAGAATAGTGGATTAAAAGTTCCAATAGTTGTTCCAGGCACATGCAATGAAGCTTGAACTATTGAGCTTGTGAAGTAGATCCCAGGTTCAACGGTTGCAGTCGTCAGCAACCCGAGTAGAGACTTGGGAGGTTCCTAGATTGGGGTCACTTAATGTGGTGAATGACATCCAAAGGAAGACAAATTCTAAGCCAAGACCATCTGTGGAGAGAGGTAAGAAAACATATTATTTTCTTTACGATGGGAACCACTTGATGACCACTTGTTCAATAAAGGAAGAGTTGGAAGCTTACTTGGAATAAGTACAAAGTAAACCAACTGAGATGAACCTAGTAGTTGTGGGAGAATCCCAAGCACAATAAACTTCAAGGGAAGTATAGGAAGCAGTTAAAGCCTTGAAAATAGGTATGGGAAAGTGAACAAAGGGTTAAGATAGTTTGTAGGATGGAGACCAGTAGGGCCTTGTTTTATGAATGTGATGATTAGTGGGTTAAAGTTTATCGCATTGGTGGACATTGATGCCACCCACAGTTTCATGAGTAGTAAAACTGCAACGACACTTCATAGTAAGGTTGAGGGCATTGAGTCCATGTTTAAAGTGGTGAACTCAGCAATGAAGCCAGTAGCCAATATGGTTCATGCAATGCCAATAAAGGTTGGATATTGGTACAACATATTATTTGTGGTGGATATAGAGGATGTCATCCAGTTCTCTTGGGGCAAGAATTCATGAAGTTGGTCAAGGTTGTATTAGTGCTTTCCAGGAGTAGTTTGGTGCTCTGGGGTGAAATCGAGACTTAGAGTTTGTCGATGATGATGTGCAAGAAGGAAGTTGGGGTGCATGTCTAGGATGTCATCCATACCGTTGGTTAAGACAAGCAAGGTGCCCGCATACAAGCCTTATAGTGTTACGTGAAAACTATAAGTAGGAGGTTTGCACAAAAAGATCTTTGGTGCGATAGAGAGATTTCTTCGCTTGGCACATAGGTTGGATCTATCAGAGCTTTGGTTAGATCATGTTGCAAAGAATACCAAACAATTATGCCTTTCGAGTGACCAAATGCAATGTGTTGGAGTCAAGGAAGAACTTGCACCAACGAAGGCAATTGAGGTCGTGGAAGAAAGTACTCCCAATGGAACATCCTACAACCCAAGTGGTAATAGAGAATTCGAAGTAGCCCAAGAATTCAGCGTGCATGAGCAAAAAGGTGACCAACGCCTTGAGGAAGAGCAATGCAATGAGGCATTTTCTTGACAGTGTGAATAGTAGGTAGAGGACTTGGTGGTAGATACAAAGGCAGTTGAGGTGACTGAGGTATCTCCAACAACTATGATGTTGGGTCGAGATGAGAGTGGAAGTGAAGACTTCCTGAAGTGTGAAGTCATAGAAATCATGGAATTGTATATGTTGGCCCTTGAGATACTTGAGTCCCAACTGATGCTCAGTCAACTAATGAAAGTGGGTTGCATTCTAGTTGAGACAAACACAGACCTAGAGTTCTTGGAGAAGAAGTCTTGCTTGCATCATGGAAAGTTAGGTGAAGGAAATACTAAGGAGGGAAAGACCACTTTAGGAACCCTTTAACATTGTGATGATAACATGATGAGAGACTCATTTCAGAGAGCTCAAAACACCTTAAGGGGGATTTTGGTAGTACTCGACTACCTTTCGAGGGCATGAGAAAGTTGGCAAGGCGACAAGCTAATAAAAGACAACACCGAGCCAAGGTGGATGAGACCCCTTTGGTGACAATGGAGGTGCATGACTCTTGTTTAGATGCAGTAGTGGCAGGTGTGAGATACCTTGTGAACCATGTGGTAGACTTATGTGAGTTGGATTTTGGGATTTTGGAATCCAAGCTAACTGCGACCTAATTGAAATAATTGGGTTATAGCCCATCAGGAACATAGGTAGAATTGAAGTACTTTAATAGTGGGAACATGTTGGATGGGTGGACTATCGATAGGTTTGGAGGCAGTGGCATTAGGATCCACTTTCCATTCTGATTAGGATGATAGTGAGCAAATTAGCTCACTGCCTTTAGCGCAAGAAATGAGGCTGTATGTTCCTTACAAAGGGATCCTTAGCAAATTTATCCAAGAAGATGCAGAAGGCATGAATATGAGACCATGAAGTGGTGTTGTGTACATAAGTTAAACAAGAGAATGTAGTTTAAGGATTGTTGGGAAAAGGTGATGGCTTTAACTTGGTCCGATAGGTGTGCATGAGGTAAATCAAAGTGTAGAAGGTACACACAGTTTTGTTCAAAAGGAAGATTTTTCTCATGGAGTTTAGCATTACGGTTGGATTGACTACCCAACCAATTCAGTATATGGGCATATACAATGAATGGATGTGTGACCAAGCTGGCTTAGTACTGAGGAAACTATAGAAAGGATAGTAGTAGTGGCTAGATAGTTGATGAGACTTCTTTGGAAGACTCACTTGTGGCAGCATGTGGAAACATCAACACTGGCAAAGATTCAAAGTACGTCATTCATATTTGGAAGCATTGTCGATGACAACAACAATTTGAGTGAAGGAGGGTGTCACAGTCTTGTCATGGAGGGTGCATTGAACATATCTCCTACCCATGGGGAGACTTTAGTAAAGTTGGCAAGATGGCAATCCATACAGGTTTGGGCATAGTATGGTGTGGTTCAGGTGCAAGGTGTTTCTATCTTGGTGGGAACCAAAGGCATGTGAAAATAAGTCAAGGAATTTAAGTGGGAGCATGATATGAAGTGACTCGATTTTACAATCCTGGGGGATTTCCCATTGACAAGTGGACCTGAGAGTCAAGGCATGTGATGAGACACCCATGTCAAGTGGCAGGAAAAATCATACATGTTAGTGGGCATGTGGACTAGTGGCATGACAAGAGGGGATAAAAGAGTGCAAAAAAAGAATGTGTGGACATCCCATTGGTGGCATGTATGGCTAGATGAGAGATGGAGATTCCTTGGGTGGATCCTACATGAGAGGCAAATACTCACTTGAGAGAGGGTACACACAATCTGCAAGGGGATTATGGAGAAGAAACAATGGGTACGTTGGTCTAAGGAGCATCCCCTACCGACAACCATCATAATCAAGTAGTGAAGTGTCTAACATGTTGGATCAAATCGAAAGAAGTGTGACCCTTGTGCATACCCATTGATACACTTGGAAGGATATAAATAAGAAAAACATGGTGGCATTTATCATCATCCGAATTCAGACTTGGAAGAGCAAGTGCAAGTGAGTAGTGATAAGGCACACATCTCAAGGAAGGCGCACCTCAAGAGGAAGATGCACCTTAGAGAAAAGACTAGGCAAAATTGAGTACTGTTGGGACTAGTGACATAATCAAGAAATAAGATAGGTGTCATAGGAGGTGGACTTACAGATGCGATAGAGGAACATTGCGGATGGGAAGATGATGCTACCTTGAAGTGGTGGGTTGAAATCTTGGGGTTCATTGTAAATGAAGAAGTTGCTGATCTTCGCACTCTCCCGGAGAAGAAACCAATGCAAGCTCTCCCGATTCTATTACATTATAACTCTTTTTATTTTGTATGTCAGGTGTTTCAGAATGCTCCTTTGAGGTGTCGACATCACACTTGTGTTGTATTAGCCTCTTGTGTACTCTTGGAATAAAGTATAACTATGATAACTTAAACATAAGAATGATTCAGTGTTAAACAATTAAGTTGAAGTGGGAAGTGGTAGTTTTCTAGGCTCCGCCCTGGGATGATCTCACCAGGAGTGGCTCCTAGATAGTGTTGCGCAGTAGGGAGAAGGTTGTGAACCCTAGGTTTCTGATTCAGTCTCTCTAAGCCCATGACACAAAGTTTTATTTTGGTTCACATTTTTTTTATTAATTTGGGTCTTTTTAAAGTGAACTAAAACTTTTTTTGTAAGCTAGATTCGATATTATATTACAAGATAATAAAAAATACATTAGTCAATATGGTTGTCTTGCAACTGTCACGTCCACACCCCTCATTGTTAACACCCAAAAATGGTTAACTACCTCATCTACCCCATTACATGGCTCATTTGTCCACTTTCCTACCATATCTCCATCAAAAACCCATAAAACCATCTAAAAGGTCACCAAAAAGCTTAAAATGCCTCCAAAAGGCTATGAAATCCTTTTTTCCTCCAAAAATATCCAAAAAGGAATAAAAATATAAAATAATGAGGAAAATGAAAAGAGGAAACCCTAAACAGCTAAAACCCTAAAAAGCTGACCTAAACCACATGGTTTTATAAATAAGTGATGGGGACCCATTATTCCATATCCATTATCATAAGCATCCTCCCTCTGCCGAAATTATCCTTGAAACCCTAGCTTACCATTAAGCTATTTTCACCATTGAGAATTCTTTTTGGCCCATTTCCACCACCGGAGAAAAGGAAGAGGCAGCTTGGAGCTCGAAGCCACCGACATCGGACCAACGCAACGGACTTCACCAACCTCCACACCGGAGGTAACATCAATACAAACTATTATTTATTATTTACTATTTTTGCTTCATGTTATTCACTTTTCACCGTATTGTTTCATGTTATTTTCTTTTTACTGTTCTAGCTTCAAGAACGTATTTAGATTAGTTTTCGTTTCAGTTTATCGTTATTTAATTCATATATCATTGAACTGCTCCTAAGGAATCCATATTCCTTAGTAGGTGCTCATTCGCACAAGCTAGGGTGAAAACCCTAGCAACACTCATACCGACGATGGAGAGGACGCGACCAACATACTGCTACTGTCAAACAGGAAAAATAGCCCCATGAAAATAAAAACATAATAATTAAAATGCATTGAACATAATATATACACAGATGCATAATGCATTCTATAACGGAAGCAAAATTCATTCATTCAAACATTCAACATGTTCATATTAATTCATAAAACCAATAGTTTGCAAAGATTAAGAACAAGAATACTTATCTTGAAAGAAGTTGGTTCGTAAATAGCTACGTCGTTGCAATGTTCCACCCAACCATAGGCCAATGTGCTCATTAATCTCTCAACATCACTACCACCCCCGAGTTGGGCATGATTCCACAAGGCACTAGGGAACAACAGGCTCACACATAGCCAAAACCATACGTTCACAGTCAAGCCAACACATCGTTGGGTTTCACAGACTATTAAGGAAATAAGCCAATAACATGGAGGGGTCCTTGGTCTTACTCAGGCAAGCCAAACCATACATCAAACACATAGTCATCAAATTAACAGATGGTTTCTTGGGCTTACCCAGCCAATTCAACCTGCTAATCAACCACAGACAACTATCTAACAGATGGGTTCCTTGCACTTACTCAGCCAATCCACACTTTGCATCAAACACATAGTCAACCAATTAATCAAACACAGCCATGCACAACTGCCGGATATGAACAAAACGTTTATGGGTAACCAAAACGAAATGGCTAAGGGGAAAACAACCATGCATGAGCAAATACGTTTTCAGGAAACATTCTTAGGCTTCCCAAAGGTAAAAACGGCCTCATCAAACCCTCAGATCCTGGATCTATTCTCCCATCCGCTGGGAATTACCAGAAACGGAGCTTGCAACCACAAACGACCTAGTAAAATGGGAAAAACATCCCTCTGACAACAATTCAATTTTCAGAAACTTCTAGGGGTTTCACATGGGCAAAAACAGACTCAGCAACCACCCAAAAATCGTGGGTTTCTTATCCAATTCATCGGTAACCCAAAAACGAGTTTCCCAACTTGGAGAAAATAGGAAAAATGTAGGAAAATGTGAGGGAAGCTCCCAACTTGCTCACAGCAGAAAAAACAGCCTTCTCAAACCCCAAAATCGTGGCTCCTTTCTTCCCATTCACCCAGCAACACAGAAAACGAATTATGGGCATGGAGAAGTGAAGAAACAACATCAAATCGTGAGGGAGAGAGAGAGCTCGGTCACCTTCTTACTGCGTGAGAGAGCCAAAATTCCATGAGGATGGGTGAAAATGAAAGTCATGGGTGAATAATGGCTTGGGCATGCATTTCCAAGCATTTACTTTCCCCAAAAGTAAAAAACACGCTTTTCAAAAATGGGTGACTTCCCAAATTCGAATTTGACCTCCCTACCCTTCCCATCCCAAGGCAATAACTTCCTTCACCCACTTAGATGACTGAGCATAGAAGAAAAAAAGGGTAGTTGACCATTTAATGGGTTTTCCCTTAGACATTTGGTTTTTCCCCATTGGCTCAAAGGTTTGATTATCCCCCCCCCCCCCAATTCCCCCATCTCTTTAACGTTGCAGGGCATAACTAGTTGTGGTATTTTTATTCATTTTCATTTTACATGATGTCTCAAAACACATTGTGCCTAGCTACCACATAAACTATCAGCATCAATTTTAATCATTGAAACATAAAACACTAAACCCATGGTGGGGCCTTTTCCTTGAGCTCCACACCATGATTTAATACAATTTATGCAATTTAATACCATGGGGTCAAAACTGGGGTGTTACATTCCCCTCCCCCTTCAATAGAATTGTCCTCAGTGCTTTACAAAATTTAACAAAATGCTACACTAACACCGCCCTCAGTGCTCTGCAAATTTGAACAAAATGGATGTGCCAATCGCATGGCATCCTCCAGCTTCCACGTAGCCTCTTTAGGACTGCAGTGCTTCCTCTATAGCTTTATCTGTCCAATGGCACGATCTGGAACTTTTCCAAGTCCTTGCTTGCATGCATCAGCACACACCACATGATCTTTTTCTGGTCTTCGAGAATCCTTCTCCTCAGCTAGGAACATTTCCAATGTCTTTGGAAACCTACAATATATATGCTCAAGCCCCAAGCAATGAGCCAATTCCCATGTCAGTATTCACAGGATTTTCCAAAATCATAGATGAATCACATGCACATGTATATTTATATAAAATCAACAAAAGTTTCCAAGTGAGCCAAATACTCATCTGCATAAGTATCTTCTTTTTGTTCCACATGTGTCTGATTGGGTTTTATACAACCATGGCACTCACAACCCTGCCCCACCCCACACCTGGGTGTGCATTAAAGGGTAGCCAAATTTCTGTAAGCCTCAGATCACCTGAAAATACCTCTTAACCAAGGTTTGACAGCTCCATTCTTGAGCCCAACACCTCTTCAAGTGCTTCAATGGTAGCTCTGCTCAAGAGCCTTCACCTCCTCTAAGTGCTTACTAAGCTCAGGTGATTCCTTTCCAAACACCACAATGAATTCAATTCTTATGTCAGATTCATTCTGATAGGATGCAATTTATAACAAGATTTTCATAATCATGGCGGCATCATATGCTCATGTATATTTACAGAAAATCAACAACAACAAAAATTTGATAAGAAACCAAATACTTATCTGCATAGCATCTCTCAACTGAGATCTGATCATCCCTGCTTCAAATCCTAACAACTTATTGGGTGCTTAATTACAGCTCTATCTTAAGGGCCCAACACCTCCTCCAAGTGCTTACCAATGCTCAGGCACTTACCTTCCAAACATCACAATACCTAGTGGTATTCTCTTCACGGAGCCCCCACTCTCATGACAGTCCCCTTATGGCATGAATGTGTGCAGAAAGAAGTCTAACCGGATGTCTTACACCTTGGGCATCCCCAGTGATGCATACCGGTGCTTAGCTGGTAGGGGGGGAAGCTATGTACCCAAGTGCATCCTTCCAAAGGAGCCATGTACTCCCTGTACATGTTTTCATCATCTCACCTGCATTACATATAGACATGCAGTTTACATCAAATGCCATTATAAAATTTCAATCATAGGTTTCTAAACCTATTCCAAACACATCCCTTTGAGAAGCTATGTACACCCAATACATCCCTCTAAGGATCCATGTACATCCAGTACATATTTTCATCATCTCACCTGTGTTACATACAAGCATACAGTTTATATGAGATGTCATCATAAAAATAATTGCAATCATATGTTTTCAAACCTATTCCAAAGGTATCCCTCTGAGAAGCTATGTATACCTCATACATCCTTCCGAGGAGCCACGTACATCCAGTACATATTTTCATCATCTCACCTGTGTTACATACAAGAATGCAGTTTATATGAGATGGCATTATAAAGAAAAAAATGCAATCATAGGTTTCCAAACCTATTTCAAACACATTCCTCTGAGAAGCTATGTACACCCAGTACATCCTTCTGAGGAACCATGTATACCCAGTACATCCTTTCAAGGAGTTATGTACTCCAAGGGCATACTTTCACCATCTCACCTACGTTACATACAAGTATGCAGTTTACATGAGATGTCATCATAAAATTTTAATCATAGATTTTCAAATCTATTTCATGCATACATGATTTTCCAAATATCAAACGATCAATATCATTGATAGTCGAAATAAAAATCTGAATTCACAATTCTGCTTCCTGCAGAAAATCATATTTCTGCAACCATGAGGCCATCCTCATATTGTTTGGATTTTTCCAAGTGGGAGCACTCGTCCCTTACTTATGCATGTTGCCCAAAACCTAGACATCCACATACAACATGTCATCCTGACACAATTTTTAATCAACCAAACAATCACAGTTAGTCAACAGGAAACTTCAGTCATCAAACAATGCAAGACAAGCATCTCCATGGTTAGCATGATTCAAAACCATCACAGGGGATCGTAGTATCCCATAATCAATAGGAAAACTTGCAATCTGAAGTTTCAAAACATGTTCTCATTCATGAGATCCTTCTCATGGCACATGGAAACTTCTTGCCTTGGGTTTCATTGGGCACAACCATACTGGTATGCTCAGGTCATTCTACCTGAGTCTTCAGGAAGTCCTCATATGTATGCCCATACACACAAGGTCCATTTCCTCATGGAACCATAAGTTCACATGCAGGCCTCCTCATCCTATACATAGGATCCACTTACCTACAGAATATCCTTCAGTGAACTTCCTGCAATGTCCTACAAGTTGCACAAAAGATCTTACATCTGTTAACTTTCTTCGAGCAGGCCAACTCATCACAGCCTCAATCTTTTCAGGGTCTACATATATTCCTTTATCTGAGATAACGTTACCCAAATAATGAATTATATCTTCATAGAAGTCATAGTTGCTCAACCCTGCATACAACTTATGCTTCCTGAGAAATTTCAAAGTCAACCTCAAATGTTCCAAATGTTCTTCCTCATTCTTAGAATAAATAAGAATGCCATCAAGGAAAACAAGAACAAAGTTGTCCAAATACTTACTGAAATCATTATTCATGAGGCACATGAATGTAACTGGTGCATTTGTGAAACCAAATGATACCACTACAATATCATAAGATCCATACCTTGCTCTGAAGGTTGCCTTATGAACATTTCCATCCTTGACTCTTACCTGCTGGTCACCAAACCCCAAGTCAATCTTGGAAAACACCTTTTGATCTTCTCACTTAATCAAAGAGGTCATCGATCATAGGAAAAGGATACTTGTTCTTCATAATGACCTTGGTCATTGTCTGAACCAATACACAATTAGAGTGTATCATCTTTCTCTTTCTCAATCCAAACTGGTGCTCCCCATGGGGACACACTTGGCCTGATATAGTTCTTTCCCACAACTCTTGCAGCTACATCTTCAGCTCTAGAATTTCTTGTGTACTCACCCTGTAGGGTGTCTTGGACATTGGTGCTTTACCTGGCACAAGCTCAAAGGTAAAATTAATGTCCCTCTTTGGAGGAAGCCCTAGAACTTTATAGGGAAAAACATCCCTGAAGTCTTGCAACACATGACATCCCTCTAACCTAGGAGTATCATTCTTTTTTGCCTCCAAAACATGAGCTGCATACACTCTACCAAATTTCCCACATAACTTATTCAACTGTATCGCTGAAGACTACCTTCCAGAGATCACTTTTTGGAAATCATTTCACAACCCTTAGGTTTCCTTCTTCATCCAAGCACTCAAAAAGTCTTGTTGTAACAATTAAGCTTTTCTCTATGTGCTTATGACCAATCCATTCCAATGAGTATATCATAGGATCCAAGTGGCAGAACATTCATATCTACCCAAGTGACTAACTGATCCATGACCAATGGACATTTTTTACCACCTTACTGACTTTCCTCCGGGTTCCAGTGGCTAGTTGGACTAACCATGATCCTTTATACTTTGATTTCTTCAAAGTGCACATCTCACAAGTCCAGGGGTGATATAGTCGGTTGATAAGAATGGAACAATTTTCCCAATAATCTCACCCTCAACTTCCACCACATTTGAGTTATGACCTGCTTGGGATCTACTGCACAAATTTTAGGAATGATCCCTACTTCCTGGCCCACAGTTTTAGCTTCACAACAGTGAACATAATCCCATTGTCAATTTCCATCTTTCTGTTTTTGCTCAAGCATCCATCCTATGCTTCACAACCTGCATAGGTACACCATCTAAATGTACTTCAACACCATCTTCATATGGTGTCCCTTCATCCATAACAGAATGATGTTCTACTTTCATAATTTCTTCTTCCAAGGTGACTCCCTTGATTCTACTTTATAGAAATCTCCTTGTACATTTCTTTTTATTCCTTCATCTTCTTATCATCTTAAACTTATTGTCTCGGGGGGACGATGGGGGTCAATGGGGCTTTCCCCCGCCACTGCAAGTCGGGTCAAGGGCAGTGCCCTCGTTTTTTTTGTTCTAAATCATTGGATTTTGCGCAATCTGGCGCACAAATCCATTGTCATTTTTCATCTTTCTGGCCCCTGTAATTCTCACTGAGAAACCTACCAAAATCTCTATTTCGAAGAATATTTCAACTTTCCTCTGATCATGTCCCTCCCGACATATCGACCAAAATTTACAAAGTTGTCTGACACGTATTGGCAACCTTCACATGATTTCCTCCAATTGAGACTGTCGTTGCGTAAAAAATATCTCAAACCTCTTTCTAATCGGACCATCCGCTACATCGAAAAACTTTTTGAATTGCTCCCAGCCAAATCCTCCACCGTTGTGGAAAAAGCTTTACCTTTCTTCCGACGTATCACAAAAAAATTCTCAAGTTTTGCCCAATCGATAACCTTCCACTGTAGCGGAAATTTTCTCAAGTTTCGCTCGATTGGAAAACTAGCCATCCTGCCGCTATTGCGGAAAGAATCTCACCTTTCTTCCGACACAGAAACTTGTCAATATTTCCACTGCGTCGAAAAAATTATGACTTTCCACTCGAACCGCCGAGTCGAAAAACTCTCAAACTTTTCTTCCGCCATTGCGGAAAACCTTCAAACTATCTTTTGATCTTGCTTAGTCGAGACATCGGCAAAATTTTCCAAATTCTGTCGATTTCAACACTTAGGAAATTTTTCCTTTCTCCTCTTCATCGGCGAAATTTTCAACTTCTACCCGACACGCATCGGGTCAATTCTTCTTCTCCTGCCAATATCCATCGACTCCATCTTCCTTTTCCTACCGACATGCATCAGCTTTCTTTTCATCTTTCTACCGAAATGTAGCGGGTCAACTCCAGCCAACTGAGCCGGCAGAACTTTTCTGATTTCCTCGTCGGTAAAAGTTTCCACTTTTCGCTCGACACGTATCAGTGAAAAATTCCAACTTCCACCCGACGTGCCGCTCAAATCTTGATTTCCCTCTGACACGTTCAGTTCATTTTAACCCTACGCAGCCGACACATCGACAAAAAAAATTCACCAGTTTTTGGCTAACATGCAAATTTTTCTTCAAAGACTTAGAAAAAATTTCTGAAGATTTTTCTTTCTCTGCCTTCTTGTCGGCTTCATTCCTCTCTTCTTGCCGACATTATCGGCTCGGCCCTGTCGGCTCCCCTTTCGACTTTCTTGTCGACACTATCGGCATCATTCTAATAACTTTCCTGACACACCTCAACTGCGATCCCTGTCGGCTCCCTCTAGCCAACTCAGCCGTGTATCGGCCCAACTCCAGCTTTCTCAGCCGACAATGAAAATGCTCAACACTTAGAAAAATTTAGAATTTTTCTGCCTGCTTCTTCTTCCTGCTAAACAAAGAGGCTTATTCTGGCTCTGTCAGCTGTTAAACTTGGCCCATTGAGGCCTAATGCTGCAACCATCGCTCTGATACCACACTGTCATGTCCCCATCCCTCATACCGACGATGGAGAGAACGAAACCAACACACTGCTACTACCAAAAGGGAAAAATAGGCCCATGAACATAAAAACATAATAATTAAAATGCATTGAACATAATATATACACAGATGCATAATGCATTCTACAGTGGAAGCAAAATTCATTCATTCAAGCATTCAACATGTTCATATTAATTCATAAAACCAATAGTTTGCAGAGATTAAGCACAAGAATACTTATCTTGAAAGAAGTTGGTCTGCAACTAGCTACATCATTGCAATGTTCCACCTAACCATAGGTCAATGTGCTCATTAATCTCTCAGCATCACTGCCACCCCCAAGATGGGCATGATTTCACAAGGCATTAGGGAACAACAGGCTCACACATCCAAAACCATATGTTCATAGTCAAGCCAACACACCGTTGGGTTTCAGATACTGTTAAGGAAACAAGCCAATAACATGGAGGGGTCCATGGACTTACTCAGCCAAGCCAAACCATACATCAAACACACAGTCATCCAATTAACAGATGGTTCCTTGGGCTTACTCATCCAAGTCAACCTGCTAATCAAGCACATACAACCATATAATAGATGGGTTCCCTGGACTTACTCAGCCAAGCCACACTTTGCATCAAACACACAGTGAACCAATTAATCAAACACAACCATGCACAACTGCTAGATATGAACAGAATGTTCCTGGGCCACCAAAACAAAATGGCTGAGGGGAAAACAACCCTACATGAACAAATACATTTTCAAGAAACGTTCTTGGGCTTCCCAGAGGTAAAAATGGCCTCATCAAACCCTCAGATCGTGGATCTACTCTCCCATCTGCTAGGCATTACCCGAAACGGAGCTTGCAACCACAAACGACCTAGTAAAATGGGGAAAACATCCCTCTGGCAGCAATTCAATTTTTAGAAACTTCTACGGGTCTCACATGGGCAAAAATGGACTCAACAACCACCCAAAAATCGTGGATTTATTCTCCAATTCATCAGCAACCCAAAAAACGAGTTTCCCAGCTGGGAGAAAATAGGAAAAATGCAGGAAAATGTGAGGGAAGTTCCCAACTTGCTCACTGTGGAAAAAATGGCCTTCTCAAACCCCAAAATCGTGGCTCCTTTCTTCCCATTCGCCCAACAACACAGAAAACGAATTATGGGCATGGAGAAGTGAAGAAACATCATCAAATCATGAGGGAGAGAGAGAGCTCAGTCACCTTCTTGTTGCGTGAGAGAGCCAGCACTCCATGAGGATGGGTGAAAATGAAAGTCATGGGTGAATAATGGCTTGGGCATGCATTTCCAAGCAGTTACTTACCCCACAATTCAAAAGTACGCTTTTCAAAAATGGGTGACTTCCCAAATTCGAATTTGACCTCCATACCCTTCCCATCCCGAGGCAATAACTTCCTTCACCCACTTAGATGACTAGGCATAAAAGACAAAAAGGGTAGTTTACCATTTTATGGGTTTTCCCTTAGACATTTGGCTTTTCCCCATTGGCTCAAGGGTTTGATTAGCCCCCCCCCCTATTCCTTGTGAAATCATGCCCCCATCTCTTTAACATTGTGACGCATAGCTAGTTGTGGTATTTTTATTAATTTGCATTTTACATGATGTCTCAAAACACATTGTGCCTGGCTAGCACATAAACTATCGGCATCGATTTTAATCGTCGAAACATAAAACACTAAACCCATGGTGGGGCCTTTGCCTTAAGCTCCACACCATGATTTAATATAATATATGCAATTTAATACCACGGGGTCAAAACCAGGGTGTTACAGCAACTAGGGAAACCAAATCGACCATAAAACCATAATTTGTTATCGAAATTCCAATTTAGAAAAAAACCATGATTTAGTCCCTTCTTCCCATCCAAGTCACATATATAGATAGTCTATCTAATATGACTAGGCCTTCAAGTAGCCATATTATATTTCCCTACATTATTTACAAGAAAGCTAGCATTCCTTATATACCAATCACAAAATCAACTAGACCAAACTAACTAAAAACTAGAAATCACTAGAATTGATGACAATGGTTGGAACTTGGGATTTGTTTGTATATAGTTCGGTTGCACTATAGGAAATCTGCCTTTGAATACCATGCATGTGGTAGCTTTTACCAAGACATTCAATTTTGCTCCAAGCTCCACCTGACCATTAACAAGTTGTTTGAGGGTGGCCATATTTTGCTTTTGTTGGTCTAGAATTTCATCCAGTTGAATCAAAATTCCTTTCTTGTCTTCTTCATACTCCATAAAAACCTTACCCAATAGAGTTTTGAGATGCCAATACATGGTAACAGTATTCTTTCGTTTAGTGTCTCTGGTTGAGGACAAATCAACATCCTCCACCATTTTCCCCACCTTTGCTTAGATATCTTATAGGCTTGTAACTTTCCTTTCACCCTCCACCCACTCTTCTATTTTTTCAATGTGTTTGAACATGGCTAGCCACCACTCTACTATAGGTAGCTCTTGCATTTCTAGATTCCTACATCACTCGAGGCATGTACGTGTGGCTTTGCATTCCCTACGAGGTTGATGCCCCTTCACCATTCTCTGTCAAGGAGATGGACCTAGCTTCCCAGTGACCATATACCTTTACATGTTGAACAAAGCTTGTCACAAAGGAAAGGAAGAGCTAGACCAGAGTAATAGATGCCTCAGAGGATAAGCGAGATGCATCGACTATCTATGGACAAATTCTCGTTACCACTGTGAAAAAGTTATATTCCTAAAGGCAATTATGGTTGTGATCTCCCATTAAACTCCCATCATGGTGATCAAACCACACCACATTTCCTCCTGATCTTGCATGCCTTGAGTTGTCCCAATACCACAATGAGCCATTGTGTCCCTACAAAATCCTTTACATTGCACCCCTATACCACCACCTTTACACATTATCACAGTGAGGATCCTTCATGCTACTTCTCAAGTCAATTGAAGTGACCTCCCACGACAACCTCGCATGTCCTCACATACTTCAAACACCCATAATAAGGGATAATAAAACTCTTAAAAACAAAGCTCTATAATTTAAATTCTTATTAATCAAACATAATTATATTTTTTTCACAAAATTCCTATATATTTTTTAAATGATGAAGTTTATCAACCTTTTAACTTACTCCCTCTAAATATAACTAAAAACAATCCATAATACCATAAACTAGCATTTGCACCAAGAGGTGCAAAAAAACGTCCAGAGGGTAAAAATATTATGTCTTTTCGCAAGCCAACCTATGTTTTTTACCTTGCGAGAGTGCATATTAATAGTGAGTTTTGAAATTTTAGGTTAAGACATTTATAATTGAGTTTTTTGGGGTTTCGATTTTGGGTTGTAAAGTGTGCAAGAAATGATTGATGTGATGCACTTTGAATATTTTCGAATAGGAATACTTCCAGCTGCACAATGTGTCTATTTTAGAAGTACCAATGTGTAAGTACAACAGATCCCATGTCATTATGAAACAGGAGCCCAAATTTTACATATGAAAATTGCTTGGTAAGACTCTTAGTAAAACTTAAAAGGGTTTATTATGATTTTATTTGATTATTGGGATACTTTAACTTACCCAATTTTCCAAAAATTGATGTTTGATTTATTTGTTTTGAATGCAGAATGATGAATTTTTGTTTGGATTGTTTTAACATCCCGCAACCTGCAAATCCACAACTTGCGGAGTGCAGCAAACCTATCATTTGATATTTCATTTTCAAACCCGCATCCCGCAAATGCAGGGTGCGGGAGAGTTTGTATATGTGTTAATTTTAATCAACCCGAATCCTGCATCCCACAATGTGCGGAATGCGGGTTGCAGAGTTCCTATTATTTTCGTTTGGTTTCTGTCTGCCCGCACCCCACATCCCGCAAAATGCGGAATTGCGGGTTGTGGAGCTAATTGAGTCAAGTTTGTACTATTTTGCGTTCCCGCAACCCGCAAGTTGCGGAATGTGGGTTGCGGAACAATTAATAAACTTGCAAAGTTTGTTTTGATCTCGCATCCCACAAAGTTGATCCTGATGTATTTTTGTCTTCACGGTAAATTGCAAGATGCCGCAACCCTCAACTCGAGAAATGTGGGATGCGAGTTTCGGGAAATATTAGAGGAATGAGACACAATAATTACAAAATCGATCCCTCATCCCGCAGGCCGCAAAAATCACAACGCAAAAACAAAATTCACAACACATTACTACATTGCGAGATGCGGGATCCGGGTTGATTAAAATTAACACATATAAAAACTCTCTCGCATCCCGCAAATGAAAAGGTTTGTCGCACTCCGCAAGTTGCAGATTTGCGGGTTGTGGGATCGCTTTTGTAATTATTGTGTCTCATTGCTCTAATATTTCCCAAAACCCACATCCTGCATTTCTTGAGTTGTGGGTTGTGGCATCTTGCAATTTACCGCGAAGACAAAATACATCAGGATCAGCTTTGCGAGATGTGAAAGCAAAACAAACTTTGCAAGTTTATTAATTGTTCCGCAACCCACATTTCGCAACTTGCGGGTTGAGGGATGCGGGAACGCAAAATAGTACAAACTTGATTCAATTAGCTCCGCAACCCGCAATTCCGCATTTTGCGGGATGTGGGGTGCGGGTAGACACAAACCAAACGAAAATAATAGGAACTCCGTAACCCGCATTCTGCACATTACGGGATGCGGGATTAGGGTTGATTAAAATTAACACATATACAAACTCTCCTGCACCCTGCATTTATGGGATGCAGGATGCGGGTTTGAAAATGAAATATCAAATGAAAGGTTTGTCGCACTTCGCAAGTTGCGGGTTGCGGGATGTTAAAACAATCCAAACAAAAATTCATCATTCTGCATTCAAAACAAAGAAATAAAACATAAATGATGTTGCAGTTGAAGCTGCAAATAAATTTATTGACACACATGTGACAGCTTGGAATCCTCGTAATTCCCAGTTGTCCACATCTGACTCACACCATTCTACTACAAAATATCAAGGCAGTGTTGCATCACCATCGATATTTGCATAAAACTACTCAGCTGACTCTGAAGAACTTCTCAATTTTGTTCAAAGGCACACCAAATTTTCAGAGTCATTTTTTGGCTATGTGCACGAGTTTGCAACCTGCATTGCAGATTATGGGATCTTGAAGTTTATAATTTGTCAAATTTTCAACCCGCAATCCGCCATTTGCTGCATGTGGGTTGCGGAATGTTCGACTAGTGCACACAAAATATTTTCGCATCCCACATTTTGCGGGATGTGGGATGACAAAATTATCGAAATTTGTTTTTGTGTGTTCCCGCAACAAAAATCACAAAATAAAAATTGGATAGTTAATAAAATTTACAGAGACGATGTCATTTATTTCCATTCTCTTTTTTCACCTATGAGAGAGGTTGTCATTTATTTCCATTTTCTTGTTTCTTCCATGAGAAAGGGTCTACTTTCTTGCCTCTACTGTATTTTTGAATTTTGTGTTGTTTAAATTATTGTTCTGATTTAGCATTTTAATCTTTATGTTGTGTGTCACCTCATTTCTTGTTGAATTTCAATTCCTTTTATAATTGAGACAAATAGTGCCTAGACAATTAAGTAATACACCGAGACACAAACTCGAGGCATCAATTTATCCGTTTGCACAAAGCAGCAGGCTTCTAGAGGTGTTTGAAACATAAAACCTATCGTTCAATTTATCAATTTATCAATTTAATTTAGTATTATATTATTAATTTACCATTTACCATTTACCATTTAGTTTCTGCAATCCGCAAAGGTAAATTGAGAATCAATTTATCAATTTACTTTTCGGAATGCGGAAAGCAGAAAGCGGAAAGGTAAATTGATAAATTGATTATCAATTACCTTTCCACTTTCCGTAGGATATACTGAGAGACTCCTATACTGAACAGGTTAAGTTGTTCAAATGTTGGATAAGTTGTGGGTTTTTAACAGTTCGAGAATTGTATTTCAATATGATTTTTATGGAGAAAAGATTTGAAACGCTTGCATTGGATAACGGATTGTTGAAGTTCAGAATTTGTGAATCAACCATCACATCAAAACTCAAAAACGAATGTTGGCTTATGCAAAAATAAAAATAAAAAATGAACACAAATCTACCATACCCTAATGTTCAAAATAGCAAATGAAAGTCCAAGAACCATAAAATACATTTTAAAGGTGGAGATTATACACATGTTTGTTGAACACTTAATTCTTAAAAACGAGCATTTTTTAAATTTTAAGTAAATTTAGGATGCGTATTACAACATTATGAAGGTACATAAGCAATATAAGTCACAACCCTTTTTTAATAGTTTTGCGACATATACATAAATACTATGTGTTCAAATACAAACATGTCAATGTTCCTTTTTCAATTTCCGACAATTCAGTACTAGGAAATCTATGTCGTGTGTTCTATAATAAGGAACGTACTAACATCCAATATCAAACTTTGCAACATAAGTAGAACTGGAATCTGAAAACTGGGAAATCAGAAATCTGTAAAATAGGAGAAAGGTCATCTTATTCCTATGAATAGACACTCAATTTATACACAATGATAATGTTGAACCAACTAAAACATGGAAACATTTCTATAGGTTTCCGTAGGTAAATTTGCAAGTCCGAAGAATGCTTTAGCAGTGTAAAAGACTTGATGTTGAAAAGACCTGGAATGGAAAGATGCTTAGTTGGGGTATTTCGGTGTAGAGAAATCTCCATCTGTGAGAAAGAGAAAAGCATTTGATATCCTGTTTAAAAATATATCGCATAGTATCATATTAGGAAACCCTGAAGAATAAATTTGTTGCAATTTCATTATTCATCATGATGGAAAACAATTGAGAAGAAGGGTAAACAAATAATGATACCCTTTATCTAAATTGAAGCGGAATAGAATGAAATTGATCCCATGTCTCTCCAGAAACTATAGGCCTTTCGTTGCAAGTAGCAATGCGAACTTATCTTCCCATCTCTTCCCATTCATCATGCTTTGAGTTTTTTCTTTGGCAGCCATGAGAGCAGAACTAATGACGCTGACGAGTGTAGTTTTTGTGCAAATAAAAAATCATAAATGAGGTCCAAATTATTTTTTCCTCAATAGGAGGGTCTATTTATTCACTGAATCTTACAAATGTAATCATGAGTTCAGGAATTTCCTGATGTAGTATATATATATATATATATAACTTGGTATTAACGTGATTTGTATATAATTCCCTTATCTCCTGCAGCACGCAAAAGATCACATAAACGATGATATGAAAGCTCAGAATGGGAGCAGAATCTGAGATGTCAAATATATTGGATTTGAAATATTTGGTCTTTGAAGCGGGTGATACTGACAATGATTTAATGATCAAGCAAGTTAGTTCACATATATTACGTCATCATATTAATTGCAGAAGTGATTGTTACCCTCATTCTTTGGAATTTTGCTCAATGATCTTAGACAAAACTGTTTTATACACAATTACAAGGTTGAAGAAGCTAAAAAAGAACAAAATGTGTCAATAATCATTATTTTTATAATACAAAAAAGGTAGTAAACACCAAATTGTAATGGTACAAAGTGATGTGTTGGACATTTATCTGTGCTACAGTTCTCACCCATTTCCATATGTTTTGCTAGCTAAATTTCCAAACATTTTCCTAGCTAAAGTGCATATGTTTTTGCACTTCATTTGTTCTTTAGCCCCTTCTTCGAAAGTATAACTCCCAAGTTATCTTCCCATCTCTTCCCATTCCGGCCTTTGGTATCACCATGTTGGCAATTTTTTCTTCGGCAGCCATGAGAGGGGAAGTAATGACGCTCAAGAGCCCAGTTTTTATGCATATAAAAAACCATAAATGAGGTCCAAATGATATTTGCTTCAGTAGGAGGCTCTATTTATTCACTAAATATTACAAATGTTATCATGAGTTCGAGATTTTCATGATGTAGTATATATCTATAATTTGGGATTAATGTGATCTGTATGTAATTCCATTATCTCTTGGAGACCGCAAAAGGTCACTTAAATGGTGATATGAAAGCCTGCAAGGGGAGGAGAATCTAAGATGTGAAATATGTTGCAGTTAAAAGATTTGGTCTTTGGAGCGCGTGATATTAACGATGATTTAATGATTAACCAAGATATTTCATATATAATGATTAAGCAACAAGGATATCTTTATACCATCATAATAAGGCATCGATAAAGTGACAAATGTCAAGTTTACATGCTATGGGATAACTTAAAGCTGACAACAGGTGAGGGTCTGTGAATCCAATGGATTTGCTGGATTGAATGTACCCATGATCGGGCGGTCCAGATGAAGGCAGGTTCCAGATAGAGTGTCTGTGTTGATTCTGTTGAATTAAATTCTGCATATAAAGATAAGAAGCTGATCCACTGTGAATATAACTGGAGAAGAAAATGAAATATATGTGGTTCAAGATCGGCTAATGAACCAAATCTCTCACCATGGACGAAATGTCCCAATGAACATGGTACAGAAAGGAAATTCCCACGTATGATATGTTTTTTCTGACCAGTAATTGAGTCCCCAGACACCATTCGCAACATTCTATAGGTCAATATTATGTTCCTAGCATCGTTTGTTGTCCCAACTCTGAGGATCCATCATGAAATTTAGATATTTGAAACAGTAAATCTTGCCTCTACATGAAACAAAGAAACGCGGCCAGTCAAATTTGTTCTTATCCCACCTGCAACATTTGCGAAAGGGCAAGGAAGGTCAAGTCCAAATTCCTTGACCCACCTGGGCAACAACGCGAGAGAACACCTAAGGTCTTATCCATGGCTAGTATGATAATTGAATATCAGAGGAGATGACTTGACTAGACTTTCCACAAAGAGTGAAGATCCTCGCTCTCTTGTCAATTGTATTATTGTTATGATTGCCAGTTGTCATGTGTGCAGCTATGCTGGTAAGGTCTTTTCCGGTATGTCTGGATCACCCTATATAGCGCCACCGTCCGGAGCTACTAAAAAACGAGGATGAATGAGCACTGAGAGAAAGGCCAAAAGTGTAATGGTTGTATGGTTCCACAATCTCATTTGTCAAGGGGTACTGATGGTTGGCGAATATGAAATTATGTTCCTTTATCATCCTGGTTGTCTGCACCAGGAAATTTCCAACCATCAGGGCCTGGATGTGATGCACATTGAATATTCCCGAATAGGAATACTTCCAGCTGCACAATACAATGCTTTTCCTGTCTCTGGAGTGTGTCCCCAGAAATCCTCGAAGAGGTCACGGCTTCCAAAGTCCTCCTGCATGGGGACCATGTTCAACAACAGGCAATCGAAGCGAATGCTCGTACTGGGGTGGCGGGTGTCCGAAGTCTTCATCACCTCATTTGTAATTCCCTCTTGCTAATTTCCTCTGAGGTGGTGACGAGGTTGAGGACATACTCCACTGTATTGCTTGTTGGAGAGCCTATTTAATGGGAGGTGGGGAGAACAAGAATGCTTGTCTCCAAGACCCCTCACACAAAAATGTTACTAGCACATAGGGGAAATGTGGACAAGGATGAGCAAAAAAAGCACATAAAGTCCTTTGGCAGTAGGAAACCAAGCAGAAAGGCACTATTGAGCACGAAACACACAGACAGGGAAGGACACATGACTGAATCAATAGACACACGAGTGGTTGAGCCCAGTGTGCTTATTGCATCCAACGCAATACCTTTCTATAATTTTATGCTAATAGAGTTGCAAATTCATTATAATTAATATATTTCACAAGAGTTTGAGCGTTTCGGGGTTTCAAACCATAATCATATCATAATATTAGTTGGTTAAGGTTTGTTTATCATTAGTTTATTCCAAAATAGTGCTTGCTTATAACATCAATCTTAATAGTTTATGGTTAAACTTGGGGTCATAATAATTCAGCTATAGTTCAGGATCATTTGGACTTTGAACGAAATGGAGAATTATAGATGTGATGTTCAACTTGGTTTTGAATCAACTAACTATCCCAACATTGAGGAATTGCTAGGGATTTGGAGCAGATGGTGGGATTTCCTAGGATATTAGTTTTATTTAGATTTGTCAATCTGAATTTGATGGAAATCTACTTTTTGTAATAGCGAATTTTTGGAAGGCAAAAATTTGGACAAGACTATGGAAATACCTCTGTTTAATTGAGGTTTTGTAATTTTGTGCAAATCTATTTAATACAGTAATGATATTTTTTCATGTCTCCTTTTGTTTATTTGATTAGGTTTCCCTAATGAATAATGAGTTTTCTTGTTTCAGATGATTCAATATTACTGTTAGTATTTTGTGATCAATTAGTACATTTATTCACAGCCTTGTTATTGACCCATGTACTAATAAGCTTTTAATAGAGCTTATTTTATTAAAATCCGTATCCTACAATATGGGTACATAATGAACTTTAATGGATCATATTTTCGCACCGTGAACATGATTACCTCAAATACTACATGAGAAAATACAATAACTATTTGCTTACTATCTTAATCTATCTATAAATTTACATATCTTACTTTTTCTTAAAAAAAACAACTTACTCTATCAAAGTTATTTTACAATAAGAAAATGAAATCACTGTTCAATAGAGTAACTAGATTAAGTACTATAATAAACATATTATCCATCATCCATAAATAAAAATACATATTCTTAATATAAACATGTAAATCATACCACTCTATTTATATTAAAATAAACATTAAACAATGGTATTACTTCTTGCGAAAGCAATAGAGTTGTATTCCTTCTTACTAAAGCTAAGACGTACACAGTTCTCAGGCAAGCGTAGAAGCTTAATTCCATGGAATGTAAGAACAATGGTCAATTTCAAGAAAAAACAGAAAAACCATTAAAAGTGAAGATTTCTTCTGGAGAAGTTCTGAACCTGGGACCTTTTTGGAGAACGAATATACATTATATTGTTTTTTAAGCTAAAAAAAATAACAAATTAATAAATTGTTATTCCGCAACTTTATTTCCACAATGTACACACTTTTCCTTCATCAGTTCCTCAATTTCGCAATTTAATGGAATTATTGATAGCAATGATCCAAACGAAAATGGAGGCTATGGCAATGCCAATCTGGTATGTGAAGATATCCAAAGACACCAGCAAAATAGAAGAAAGATTGAAAAAATTTCTGGAAACATTTGATTTATTTATCATAGTAGTGTTTTTAAAGTAATTACATTTTTGTAAAGGTTATAAATAATAATGTTCCGCATCTCGAATCCCGCATCCCGCAATGCGGGTTGCGGGAGCTTGAAATTTATTATTTGCAAGTTTTCCATCCCGCAACCCGCATCCCTAAATTTTGGAATGCGGGATGCAGGATGGAAAACTTGCAAATAATAAATTTCAAGCTCCCACAACCCGCATTGCGGAATGGAGGATTTGGGATTCAGGATTCGGAATTCGGAACATTATTATTTATAACCTTTACAAAAATGTAATTACTTTAAAAACCCTACTATGATAAATAAATCAAATGTTTGCAGAACTTTTTTCAATCTTTCTTCTATTCGGGATTCGCGATGATTTTGTCCATTCAACCTTTAATGTTGTTCTCGATGATCAGCAACAACAAAACCGAAGGGTTTTCAAGAAACAAAGGATTATTCCCCTTCAACTCACTCCAACAAAGAGACAGTTGTGCTGGGCTACCAATTAGGGCATGCGTTCTCAGATCTCTGATCAATTTTGACTCTCTCCTAGAGCCTGGACCCGTTCCCAAGGATAGTTACATGCAGCACGAGCCCAAGGCAGCGACCAACACCCCCTTGTAGCACGATTTGGGACGCAGACCAAGCTGAGGAGTTGGATCGCTGCAGACCCTAGGTAGAAGGCCGATCTGGTCATGACCTGAGCTCAGTTGGCTCTGATGGAGTCCGGGGCAAGCAGGGATCCGCTCCCTCAATGCTCGGAGGCCTTCAATCGGCTAATCACCTCGCATACCCATCGATCCGACAAAGGAGAACCCCCAAAATTCGTCAAACGAATCGAAGATGTCCCTGAAGTGGCCCTTCCACCGGAAGAAACAATCTGGGTGGCCCTCTCCCTTGCTGACAGGGCCCTGATCGGTCAATTCACGGGGCTCTGGCCCTCGCCAAAGACCACTGACAGCTGGATCCAAAGAAACTGGAGGCCACTGATCTCCAAAAATGTGGCCTCTTACTCCGTCGGGAGGGGTTATTTCCTCTTCGATTTTGAATCCAAGGAAGACAAAGAGCTAATCTTCAGGAATGGGCCATACTTCATGGGCTCGCAAGGACTCTATCTCAATGGTTGGTCCCCAGACTTCGATCCTGAGGCGGACATCCCCAGAGCAGTTCCGGTATGGGTCAAGCTCCCTAATCTCCCAATGCACTGCTGGAACCCCAAATCTCTTCAAGCTATTGGGAATGCCCTGGGGAATTACATCGACATGGCCAGCCCCAAGGACCAATACGCCTACGCCCGAATTTGCATTGAGGTAGACCTTGAAGCCGGACTGCCAGAAGCTATCAAGCTAACAGTCGGGAACTGGGCACATTTCCAAAAGCTGGACTATGAACAGCTCCCCTTCAAATGCAGAGGCTGTCACGAATACGGGCATTTCATCCGTAATTGCCCAAAGAAACCAGAGATCCAACAAAGCAAGATAGCGGGATGGCACAAGGTTAACAGGAACAAATCTAGAAATCCCCCTGCCGAGGAGCCAAAGAAAGATGTGAGAAATAGAGAAACCAATGGAGATCCCATCGAGCTCTCTCAAGATCTACCCACCCTTGGTAATGCTAACAAAGCAAGGGAAGAACCCAATGAAGAAGGCGAGAAATCAAGCAGCGGGGACAACAAGGAACCCGAAGAAGACATTTATCCTAAAGAGAAAGATCAAAACGAAGGCAATCCTGTGACCAAATTAGGAGAAACCACGGACCAATCGGAGGACGAACATGACTCTACAGAAGAAGAAGAGGAAGGGGAAATAGAAATTTCCACCCCCAGACTAACCAAAACCAAAGGCAGAAAATCTAAGAAAGAGGAAAGGGAACAAGCCACCTACAAGGACAAACTCCAAGGATCCCAGCAAACCTTGGAGAGGCTGCTGAAAAGTACCAGGAACACCCACCATCAGGGGCATGCCCAGAAAGGGATCCCCCTGACCTCCAAAAGTAAGTAATGAAGGTCCTCTCCTGGACTTGCAGAGGGCTCGGAAGCAAGGCAAAGGAAGAAGCAATGTCTGACCTAATTTCCTTGCACCATCCAAACATCCTCCTGATCCAGGAGACCAAAATGGAGGAAGAAGCATTCCTCCAAACTAGCACCAAATTCTGGAAGAAAAGAGGCAAAGCTACCATCAGCTCCAGGGGAGCCTCCGGCGGCATAGGCACCTTGTGGGATGACATGAAGTATGAGGCCATTGACATCAGGTACAACTCCTCCTGGATCCTCACTCAATTGAGGCACAAAGAATCCAACATCCAGGTAAGAATTTTTAATATTTACGCTCCAAACTCCTATGCAGAAAAAAAAATATGCTGGAACCTCCTCCGGGAAGAAAAGAGCAATCTGTAGGGAAACGTTGTTCTAGCTGGGGACTTAAATGTCATCCTCAGCCAAGAAGAAAAAAGAGGAGGCTCCTTAGTCAGAGATCCCATTAGAGAATTGGTAGATGACATCATTCTAGACTGGAATCTCATAGATGTGAAGCCCACTTCCAGAAATTATACTTGGAACAACAAAAGGACTGGACCCGGGCACATAGCTGCCAGGCTCGACTGGTTCCTCATTCAGGATACATTCCTCCTTCTAGATCTGAAATTGTCCTCTAAGATCCTCCCATTCGGAGGATCGGACCAGAAACCAATACTTCTCGAGATGGAGAATGACAAAAATCTCGGGCCAATTCCGTTCATATTCAGCTCACAATGGGCCAACCACTCTGATTTTCTTAAGATTGTTACCGAGACATGGGCCCTCCCGGTCACTGGGTCTCCCTTCTACATCTCGGAGGAGAAGTTAAGAAGAGTCAAAAAGAAACTAAAATCGTGGGCCAAATTGTCCCCCCCTCCCGTCCTAGCCAAACTCCACGCTGCCTCTATGCTGGCAACTCACCAGGCTAAAATAGAGGTTGGGAACGTGGCTGCAGAGGATATCCAATTAGAAACCAAGCTGCAAGCAGACCTTCACGAGGCATGCAGGCAGGAGTCGATCTGGTGGAAGACTAAATCCAGGAGCAAATGGTTGAGAGACGGTGATAGAAACACCAGCTACTTCCATAAACTGGCTGAGGTGAGAAAGAATTACAACAGGGTGACCGAAATCCAGACCACAGACAGGCTGATCACCAATTATGAAGCTATTAAATTGGAGTCGTCCAAGCATTTCCAAGATTTGTTCATAGCCCAGCCAACCCCAGAAGATGATGAGCTTCTGAACCTCATCCCCAGAGCCCTGAAGAATCATGATAATGACAACCTGATAAAAAACGTGACAATGGAGGAAATAAAGGAAGCAGTCGCTGGCATGGAAGAGGACAGTGCCCCAGGGCCTGACGAATTCAACGCCTCCTTCATCAAAATATGCTGGGAGACTGTCAAAAAGGATTTATTTAAAATGATCTCTAAATCCCAGAGAAGTACTAAAATAGGAGGAAGTACCAATTCAGCATTCCTGGCCCTCATTCCCAAAGAGAGGAAGGCTAAGTCATTCGACAGGTTCAGGCCAATCTCCTTATGTAACATTGGCTATAAAATAATCACTAAGATCATGGCGAGCAGACTAAAAACCATCCTGCCTTATCTAATCCCGGAGAACCAAGGTCGCTTTGTCAAAGGTAGAAAGATCGGGGATAATGTCATCCTTGTCCAAGAGGCTATCCATTCTAGCCTGAAGAGCGGAGACAAAGGAATGGTGGCGAAGATTGATTTAGCAAATGCCTTTGACAGAGTCAGCCATCCCTTCTTATTTCAGGTCATGCGGAGCTTTGGATTTGCCCCTGACTTCATCAGCTGGGTCAAGGCCTGTATTAGTTCCCCTTGGATAGCCCCGTTAGTCAACGGAAGAGATGGGCCCTTTTTCCAGGCCACGAGAGGCCTGAGGCAAGGATGCCCGCTCTCCCCTCTGCCCTATGCCATTCAGGCCTCTGTTCTTAGTTTCCAGCTGGAAGTGGCCAGGCATGATCAGGATCTCCCCGGCATCAAGATGGCTAGAGGCACCAAACACATTAATCATGCTCAATTCGTGGATGACACCCTCCTGCTTGGAGGAGCTAGCCAGACAATTGCTTGTCGGTTCAAAAAGGAACTCAATCACTACTGCCTAGCCTCTGGTAGCAACCTTAATTCTAGGAAAAGCCAAATCTATGGCTGGAATATTAATCCCAAGGACATGATTGATATCTCCCGGGCACTCAATATGGCTGGAGCTGTCTCCTGGGAGTCATTCACCTACCTAGGGGTCCCAATATTCAAGAACAAGCCCAAGAGCTCTGCCTGGTCTCCAATTATGGACAAAATCAAAAAGAAAATCACCGGTTGGGGCACGGCCTGGCTTAATCTGGCAGGGAAGGTAACCCTCATTAAAGCCATCCTGAATAGTTATACGATATACCAATGTTCTTTATTGCTAGATCCGTTAAAACTATTACTTAGATAGAAGGTTTGATCAGATCCTTTCTCTGGCAAAGGGGGGATAATGGAAGAAAAAGCATGGCCCTGATAAATTGGGAAACTCTCAAACTCCCAAGAGCTGAAGGAGGCCTCCAAATTAGAGACTTAAGAAACCAGAACTTAGCCACGGGTTCCAAGCTGCTCTGGAGCATGATAAATTCCAATCAGACCTGGTGCAGTCGCGTTTTGAGAGGTAAGTACTTCCCAGGGAAGCGCCTCAGATGCCTTGATGGGGACAGAGTAGTAAAAAGAGGATCCCCAACCTACAAACTGTGTATCGGAGCGTTGCCTCTCTTCAGGAAACATTTGCATTGGGTCCCGGGAAATGGAAAAAACATCAAAATTTGGGAGGACGCGATCTTCAGCATAGAGCCACCAATACTCACTTGCCTCCAGTGCGGGATGGATTCGAAACAACTCCTAACCATCTGGGATATCTCAACGTGGAGGACTGAAAGGCCCCATCGCTGGGCTGGATGGGCAATTCCAACTTGCCCGACCGATTTAGAGGAGTAAAAAAATTTGTTGTTAAGACATTTGGCAGGGAAAGCTCCTCTATTCAAGAACGCTATAGACAAACGGGGATGGGGTCCTGGCAACTTTACATCCTCAGAAGGATACAGGCGATATGCTACCAAAATTAATGTGCCATCCAATCTAAAAATCTGGAATCAGTTGTGGAGCACCAGAACGCTGCCAAAGATAGATCTGTTCATCTGGACACTGCTGCATGAGAGAATTCTCACGGGGGAGAATCTGATAAAGAAGGGCTTTGCTGGGCCTTTTCGCTGCCCACTCTGTGTTGGTGCTGCAGAGAACATCAGCCACCTGTTTTTAAAATGCTCTTATGCCACCGTGGTCTAGAATGAAGTGCTAAATCGGTGGGGAGATAGAATCCAGCTACCGGATAGAATCCAGAATTGTTTCCTCAGCTGGGACAGTCTTTACCAGGGAGAGCTCACTAACAAAAAAGGCCTGAAGACCTGTTGGATGATGCTCCCCAAAATTATCTACTGGTGTATTTGGATCGAAAGGAATCATAGAATTTTTCAGGATATAAATCTGCCAGCTTGGAAGATCGCAATAAAGATCAACGCTCTGTTCAAAGAGGTAGTTAGTATTTCCAAGATTCTAGACAATAAAGGAAATTTGACTGAAATAGAAAGAACCTTGATCAAAAGTCTCTACATCAAAGAAGTAAATACTTTGGCCGATAGTAAGCTGAAAGACTCAGAGATCAGAATGGACAAGAAGCAATTTGAGAATTGGTTAAGAGAAAGAAAGTTGTTTAAGCTGTTCTTCGATGGGGCCTCCAAAGGGAACCCGCGAAGAGTTGGAGGAGGAGGAGTTATAATGGATCCGGGAGGGAAAATCGTGACTGAATACTCCTGGAATATCGGCTACGACTCCAACAATATGGCCGAGGCTTACGGACTCTGGCAAGGCCTCATCCAGCTAAAGGAAAAGGGAGTGGGTGAAGCTATTGTTTTTGGCGATTCCAGGTTAATAATGCAGGCTCTGAATGAAGGCAATAGGAGTAAGAATGATCGGTTAACCAGAATGTTAAAAAGAATAAGAACCTTGACCAAATCATTCAGCAAATTAAACTCCTTCCATATTCTCTGGAATCTTAATGATTTGGCAGATAAGGCTGCCAATAATTCAATGGATGTTGGCCTTCATGAACTTATAGTTAATAAGAAAGTCAGCTTAGAGATTCCTCCTTAGTCCCACTGTCGGCTATTAGAAGCTGGGATCATGGACATCTGCTGTAATGATTCACTTTTCAGCACCCTTTCGCTGAGCCCTGCAATATAGCATAACCGCTTTTGTTAAAAAAAAAACAAAGAGACAGTTGTGCTCATTGCTTGTTTTGTGATGAGGAGAGTAGAGAATACGTCCTTCATGCAAACATAATCCTGTAAATCTTGGATACTAACATAATGTTTTATTTGTTACCATCGGCCTTTCGAAATTATGTATGAAATCATCAGCTCTTTTCTGGGGCTCTTGAGGTGGCTATGAATCATACTGCAGATAAAATAGTTGATGAAGCACACTGTAAGTCATCCGATCTGCTCTAACTTATCTAGATCGACACTTAGCTATTCAAATTTTGGAGTCTTTCTATCCTAAGTAGGTTTGAGATCGTTGATGACCTACTTGACATTGAGAAGACAAAAGGAGACAACCAACATGGTCAGTTGGAAAGCATCACAAGGAAGTTATTGGCAAGGGAGCAGGCAGACCATTCGATTATGATACTATGGAAGTTATCGACATCAATGATGAGAGCATTAACAAGGTTGTTTATAGTCACTAGAAGGTGAAACAACAACAGCAGTAATCAATGCACATCCATGATATTACCACAGAATAATGTCATTGACACCAAGTCCTACATATCAATTAGGTTTACTAAGTTAGCCATAGTTAGCGTCTTTTGGGGAAGCTACAATTACCAGTGTTGGAATTTGATGGCCTCCTCCACACATTGAGAAAAATCCATATAGTGGCTTAAACTTGAAGTTCAATATTGTAAATACTTTTTATTCATATAAATATATTTCTACTATAAATACTTGTATTTTTAACAATTAGTTTTTCGAGCTGCAAATCAAAGTTGGGTTCTGCAAAAAATGTCACATGCCCTTTGATGGAAAAAGGACAAAACACTTCAATAGGGCTGTCAATTTTAAACGACGCTAACCTTTGAGTCTACTTGCATAGTTGGGAACAGAGGTCATCATCATTTCTTGTTTTTGTACGTATGAATGCAAAGTATCTGTTTAGCTTATCCTTTTTTAGCCTTTATCTAAACTTTTTAGTTTGTCAGGTTATCTTCAGCTTTCTCTCTTCAGCATAATTCTAAACCTTTTGCTTATTTAGACATTCAACCTGATGAACTACTGCCAATTTTGTCATGGTTGAGCGGTAAAGACAGTGACCTAACATTTTCTTTCTTTACCATAATTCAAAACATTTTGTTTTTTTAAACATTAAAACCATTGAACTATTGCCAATTGAGTCATGGTTGAGCGGTGAAGACAGTTGCCTATTAGGTCACCCACCAACATTGATTGCCACAAAAAGCAGTTGGGGCAGGTGTCGATTGGGCCAATTGTAGCTCTTTTGAAGTTCAAAGGAAACACATTTCGAAACAAAACTGGTGAACTTATTTGATTTCAATATTGACTGGGCTCTGATCTCTGGGATTTCTGATTTTAATTTTGACAAGCCAAACGTAATGCTTCTAGAGTTTAATGAAGACACTTTAAACATATAGTGAACTGTTCTGATGTCAAAACCTTAGACATGAGCTCTCAACTTCTTGATTTGATTTTGATGGGCGAATAGTAATTCTTCTGTAGTTTAAAGGAAAAACTTTCAACTATAAATAGTGAACTATTTTGATTACATAATCTTCCACATGAGCTCTTTATGGAACCTTTCTATTATGAATTTTTGTAGGATACCAGGACTTATTAAAAGTTATTGGATAAAATCATAGTTTTACCTCATGACCCCGTGGTTACCTCAGGTGTGATTTCAAGCAAACGATCATCTTGTCACATAATCCGGTTGCATACTTAGTATGTGGGGCGTTCGTATGCATAGAGGGTTGGTTTATATCTGATCTTCTCTTCTTCTTCCTTTTTCTAACAGATGTAATTTTGCAATGTTTTCTTTGAAGAAATTCAATGGAATTTTATCACATGCATTCAATTTCAAGAGAAAAATTGGCAAGAAAGAGTCTGTGACTTACCATCGTTGCCAGTTTGATGAAGCCCCCACATCGAATCACAAATACTTTTCAGATGGCGTATTGACAGCGTACTAATTGAAAAATGGGAATTATTTGTTTTATAATTATGGAAAAGGATTTGTCATTTCTATGAGAAAATCGCTTCCTCTTATAGTGTCCTATTTACATCTACATTAGATCTCATATTAAGTTGCATTACAGAACTTCATAGCCTTTTAACATGTCAAAATTATAGTGAGCTTACAAAGCTTCTCTCCAAGCTGTTTGAGTATAGAAAGACAATTTTAAAACAAACTAAATAATTAATTTTTTTAGGTCCAATAAACCAAAGTTTGGTCTAAAAAGATGTTAACTATCATCATCATCAATATAAATTCTGTATTCCATAAAATATGCTGGTTGTTTTATATGTAATTTGCTTATGTTTTGTTTTCTTCAAGAATCAATGGGTGATGGGGTTTTGTTTGCGGGAGAATTGGAGGATGCTGAATGGATGGTCCTTTATCTTAGTGGATGCCAGGGGAAAATCAAGGGGACTTCTTCTAGGTTGGAGGTCCCGGACCTTCCATTTATTGAATGCGTGGGCTGATCATCGACCAACCTGCATACTGCTAGTGTTTTGGGCTTACTAGCTAACCCTCGACAATTGAGGGTCATCGCGATCATAAGGAAACCCTAGCAGGGTCATCATGATCATTTTCTTATTGCTATTAAGTTTGGTCTAACACCATGTGAACACTATAGGAATAAATATTCCAAATCATATCATGCCCAAGCAACATTGTGTTATATTGGCAGCATGGATATTTGTTAACGTCCAAATGCACTGCCCTCTAATTATTTTTTGGGTTCTTAGACCTGTTTATTTATACTGTTTTTAGATGGGATCTTTCGTTGATAGACAACCTTCCTGACTACATGAAAATTGCATTGGAGATTTTCTTCAAGACATCCAATGAACTAATTGCTGAAGTTCTAAAAGAGCAAGGGCAAGATATGGCAGCCTACATACAGAAACATGCAGTATGTACTGTTAATTATGAAGAAAATTTTGTTCAAAACCATCAAAACTTAAAAAACTTGCGGGATTTTGAATTTTAATATTTTCGAAGTTTTTCATCCCGCACTCTACAACTGCAGGATGCAGGATGCGGGATCACAAAACCACCGCACTCGCATGAACAAAAACTTTTTTGCATCCCGCATCAATATAATGTAACCTCATATTGCAGTAGTCAAGTTATTTCTTAATGAATCTTCTAGACTTCATGAATAGGTGCTTTGAAAAATTTCGAAGTTAAAAAAGGTTCCATAAAAAAACACAAGTTTACATTTTATATATGTTAATTAATCATTTGCATTTCAAATTATCTTTACCCACTTCTTTTGGTAAAAGAAAATGATTTTTAATGCCTTGCCTGGCCTTCATGAATAGGTGCTTTGGAGAATTTCAAAGATGAAAACGGAGGGTTTTTCTGCAATTCCACTGGTGATCAACTTGAAGAAGAAGATGATAAACGAATGAGAAGCATGTTGTCATTGTTTCAAGCTTCTAACATTTTGTTTCCTGGAGAAAAAGTGATGGCCAAAACTGATGGTGTTCCCAATCTCGTCAAGACCAAAACTGATGATGTTCCCAATCTCGTCATGACTGAATATGAAGCGGCATATATCATAGACTAGATAACACTTTGCCTGCCAGTGGATAATACCACATCCAATTTGATTCAGCACCTCGTCAAATTGAACCAGATGCAAGACTCCGGATGGAGAACGTTTTGCAATGTTAAAGCCTGAGTGTTTTCAAAACATAGTTCAATTGGACATGCCATGGTACAAAATAAATCCTGAGCATTTTAATTCTATGTCGCTTTCTGTCGTATTTGACGATAACACTTTGACTGCCAATGGATAATACCACATCCAATTTGATCCAACACCTCGTCAAATTGAACCAGACGTAAGACTCCGGATCGAGAACGTTTTGCAATGTTAAAGCCTGAGTGTTTTCAGAACATAGTTCAATTGGACATGCCATGGTACAAAATAAAGCTTGAGTGTTTTAATTCCATTTCGCTTTCTTCCGTATATGAAAGAGAAAGGGCGAGATATGGCAACCTACATACGGAAAAATGTAGTATGTACTGTTAATTATGAAGAACATTTTGTTCAAACCCATCAAATTCACAAAACCATCAAAACTTAAAAAACTTGCGGGATTTTGAATTTTAATATTTTCAAAGTTTTTCATCTTGCACTCCGCAACTATGGGATGCGGGACCATAAAACCACCGCACTTGCACGAACAAAAACTTTTCCGTATCCCGCATCAATATAACGTAACCTCAGGTTGCAATAGTCGAGTTATTTCTTAATTAATCTTCTAGACTTCATGAATAGGTGCTTTGAAGAATTTCGAAGTTAAAAAAGGTTCCATAAAAAACACACAAGATTACATTATATATATGTTAATTAAAGATTTGCATTTCAAATTATCTTTACCCACTTCTTTTGGTAAAATAAAATGATTTTTAATGCCTTGCCTATCCTTCAAGAATAGGTGCTTTGGAGAATTTCAAAGATGAAAAAGGAGGGTTTTTCTGCAATTCCACTGGTGATCAACTTGAAGAAGAAGATGATAAACAAATGAGAAGCATGTTGTCATTGTTTCAAGCTTATAACATTTCGTTTCCCGGAGAAAAAGTGATGGCCAAAACTAATGGTGTTCCCAATCTTGTCAAGACCAAAACTGATGATGTTCCCAATCTCGTCATGACTAAATATGAAGTGACATATATCATAGACTGGATAACACTTTGCCTGCTAGTGAATAATACCACATCCAATTTGATCCAGCACCTCGTCAAATTGAACCAGACGCAAGACTCCGGATGGAGAACGTTTTGCAATGTTAAACCCTAAGTGTTTTCAGAACATAGTTCAATTGGACATGCCATGGTACAAAATAAAGCCTAAGCGTTTTAATTCCATGCCGCTTTCTTTCGTATCTGAAAGAGCAAGGGCGAGATATGGCAGCCTACATACGGAAAAATGCAGTATGTACTGTTAATTATGAAGAACATTTTGTTCAAAACCATCAAAACTTAAAAAACTTGCGGGATTTTGAATTTTAATATTTTCGAAGTTTTTCATCCTGCATCCCACACTCCGCAACTGTGGGATGCGGGATGCGGGATCACAAAACCACCGCACTCGCACAAACAAAAACTTTTCCGCATCCCGCATCAATATAACGTAACCTCAGGTTGCAGTGGTCGGGTTATTTCTTAATGAATCTTCTAGACTTCATGAATAGGTGCTTTGAAGAATTTCGAAGTTAAAAAAGGTTCCATAAAAAAGCACAAGTTTACATTTTATATATGTTAATTAATCATTTGCATTTCAAACTATCTTTACCCACTTCTTTTGGTAAAAGAAAATGATTTTTAATGCCTTGCCTGGCCTTCATGAATAGGTGCTTTGGAGAATTTCAAAGATAAAAATGGAGGGTTTTTCTGCAATTCCACAGGTGATCAACTTGAAGAAGAAGATGATAAACAAGTGAGAAGCATGTTGTCATTGTTTCAAGCTTCTAACATTTCGTTTCCCGGAGAAAAAGTGATGGCCAAAACTGATGGTGTTCCCAATCTTGTTAAGACCAAAACTGATGATGTTCCCAATCTCATCATGACTGAATATGAAGCGACATATATCATAGACTGGATAACACTTTTCCTGCCAGTGGATTATACCACATCCAATTTGATCCAGCACCTCGTCAAATTGAACCAGACACAAGACTCCGGATGGAGAATGTTTTGCAATGTTAAAGCCTGAGTGTTTTCAGAACATAGTTCAATTGGACACGCCATGGTACAAAATAAAGCCTGAGCATTTTAATTCCATGCCACTTTCTTCCATATCTGAAAGAGTAAGGGCGAGATATGGCAGCCTACATATGGAAAAATGCAGTATGTATTGTTAATTATGAAGAACATTTTGTTCAAAACCATCAAAACTTTAAAAGCTTGCAGGATTTTGAATTTTAATATTTTCGAAGTTTTTCATCCCACATCCCGCACTCCGCAACTGCGGGATCACAAAACCACCGCACTCGCATGAACAAAAACTTTTCCGCATCCCGCATCAATATAACATAACCTCAGGTTGCAGTAGTCAAGTTATTTCTTAATGAATCTTCTAGACTTCATGAATAGGTGCTTTGAAGAATTTCGAAGTTAAAAAAGGTTCCATAAAAAAACACAAGTTTACATTTTATATATGTTAATTAATCATTTGCATTTCAAATTATCTTTACCCACTTCTTTTGGTAAAAGAAAATGATTTTTAATGCCTTGCCTGGTTTTCATGAATAGGTGCTTTGGAGAATTTCAAAGATGAAAATGGAGGGTTTTTTCTGCAATTCCACTGGTGATCAACTTGAAGAAGAAGATGATAAGCGAATGAGAAGCATGTTGTCATTGTTTCAATCTTCTAACATTTCATTTCCCGAAGAAAAAGTGATGGCCAAAACTGATGGTGTTCCCAATCTCATCAAGACCAAAACTGATGATGTTCCCAATCTCGTCATGACTAAATACGAAGTGGTATATATCATAGACTGGATAACACTTTGCCTGCCAGTGGATAATACCACATCCAATTTGATCTAGCACCTCGTCAAATTGAACCAGATGTAAGACTCTGGATGGAGAACATTTTGCAATGTTAAAGCCTGAGTGTTTTCATAACATAGTTCAATTGGACACGCCATGGTACAAAATAAAGCCTGTGCGTTTTAATTCCATGCCGCTTTCTTTCGTATTTACAGATAACACTTTGCTTGCCAGTGGATAATACCACATCCAATTTGATCCAGCACCTCGTTAAATTGAACCAGACGCAAGACTCCGGATCGAGAACATTTTGCAATGTTAAAGCCTGAGTGTTTTCAGAACATAGTTCAATTGGACATGCCATGGTACAAAATAAAGCCTGAGAGTTTTAATTCCATGCCGCTTTCTTCTGTATTTGCTGGATCACGGGATATACGTGATCCAACAATCACAATTTTAACCGAAAATTTTAACCATGGAAAATTTAACTCGCCAATCACAATGCGACACATGTCGAAATGGTAATGGCCACGGAGACGAGGAATCTTTGAGACTGCATCTTCATAGAGAAAACGTCTTCGGCGTAACTAAGAAGTGGAAATCATCCTTTATAAGAAATAAACCATATTTATATCTAAGTCAAGTTTAATTGACTTAATTTATTCCAATGTTAGGCATTATAATATATTTAGGTGGGTATAACATAGTAAGTATATAATTTGATGAATTTGGATGGTATAAATTCACAAATCTCTCATTAATACCATAGACTAAGAAGTGGAAATCATTATATCTAAGTTAAATTTAAATTTATTCAAATCTTAGGCATTATAATTTATTCAAGTATATATATAATTTGATGGATTTGGATGCTATAAATTCACAAATCTCTAGTGCATATATTAATAATAATTTAAAAAAAAATTAAATATAGTATATTAACTAAAGGATGGTAGAAAAATGTAATCACTTAATAAGTGGAAATTTTTAATTTATTTTTTTAAATAAAATTTTAATTTGATTTATTCAAGTTTAAAAGGGTGAATAATTTAATTATTTTAAAATAAGTTAAAAATTTTAAAATAAAGTCTTAAAGTCAAAAGTTTTATTTACTTTAGTTTAGTTTTTATTATGTTTATCTTTTTTAAAATAACTTTGTACTCTAATTTAAAAAACACGGCGTTAGCTTTCTACCCGATCATTTGCATCGATCGAATGACCGGCAATGTCGGATGTGACAGCTCACGCGAGCCAAATCGTCTGATCGGTGCAAATGGTCGAGTGAAAAGCTAACACCAAAAAACACACCTAGCCTTTTTAAATTTTGACAAAAACACAAAATAAAACAAAATTTAGATTTATGACCGCAATTAAGATGTAATTTGACTATGGGAAAAAAAGTACATTTCATGTCATGCCATCACTTACTAAAATGGAAAAAGAGATAATGATGCACACAACATAGCCATGAAAAAAGTAAGAGAAGGACCACATACTTTCAAAGGAAAAAATATGAAAACATATAATTTCGAAATCTATGGCCCCACTTCATTAGAATTTGAAATCGATAAATTGTTGAACCTAAATTTTGTGTTTAGTCATGTAATTAACATTTAAGAAATTCTTAATTTTATTATTATTAATAATTGGTTTGTTTATTTAAGATTAAGAAATTTATACGGAATTGGTTTATTTATTTAAGATAGCAAATATAAATGAATTGATTAATTCTATTATATTGTAATAATAGTTTTATGAGCTAATATTATAATACAATAATAGTCTTTAAAAGTTATATAGTAGTTGTTAAAAAAAAAATTATATATTAAAAACTGATAAACCGCATTGTATATTGATATATTGAATTTTTATGTATCCAATGACAATCTTAAAACAAAATAAGATTTTATCTGTAATCTTTATAATTCATAATTTCACTAGGACTATAAACAATAAAACAATTTATAAAATAAAACCATCCGTAAGAACTATAGGATAACTACCCTTAATGCTTGTTTGCTAAGATTAAAAAGAGAAATAAGAAAATTGATATTTATCCTATATGTGGACCGAGATCAAGTACAGTCACCACATCGTTGACTGATTCCCATTTTTGTTAGGTTCCTTCCCTTGTATATAAGCCCATCTTCGACATGTGGTAAGCCTCTCTCTCTCTCTCTCTCGCTCTACATGCTCGTGTCTAATAGTGTGGAAGAAGCCTCCAATCTAATTATAAATTCAAAGATAGGAATAAGATGAATGTTCTTTGGAGGTGTCTTCTTCTTGAACCAGTTAATAAATAACTTGGAATCCCCAGACACTTGTAAATTATGAATACCTTTTGATTGTGTCGAAGGATAAAGACAACTTGAGAGCCATCAACTCTTATCTATTGTTTGTGCTTGTCATTAAACCCGCTACAAAATTTATCCAATGGTGTTTGGATATGTAAAGAATGCCTCCAGTTCTCCCCATTGTAGGAGTGCCTTATGAGGCACCACCAAAGTATAGCCAATGGATAGATCTATATATTGCTTCTTCCTATATAATTCTGAATTTGTTATGCTTGTCCTCTTGGGGAAAATGTTTGTGAAGAACATACAACATGAGGAATATAAACTTCTTCAAAGTTGATTACCTTATTTATGGAGAGCCAAACCCCTAGAAGAAGATGACAAGAAACACCGTATGATCTTTATAAGCCTCATTGTTGGACCAGACTCTAGTGCCTACGAAATAGAAGGGCCTTCCCATTTAAAGAGTAAACCTATGATATGATAAGCATGATCCCACACACGATTAACATGCATATGCAAGCATAAAACACTACAGGCATCAATTAAAACATTTCATAGCAAAATACAAGAGAATACTTATCTTAAATAATGTTGATCCAAGCAACTAATTGTGTAAGAGTGATTTTCCACCCAACCATAGCCATTCAACTCACCTATATTCTTTTAGCTTTAGAGGCCACCCCCAAGCCGAGCTATGAGGCAACTAGGGCGAAGGAAACACCTACAAGCTTTTTTCTCTCATCCCACAACTTGATCTACTCCCTATGCTTAGCCAAATGCTCATGCAAAGCTCTATAGGGATCTCACTCGACTCTCATAGCATTGGCTTCCACAATACTTTCCCCACACAACACCCTCCTTGGCTTAGGCATCCCCTTCATTGATCCACGATTCTCTTGGCCAATCCATCTTGTCAAGTGCTTCCTATGTATGTGTAGAAGAACACTAACTTGCTATTGTTGTGGGAGAACCACCCACAACCTCAATTCATGGATTCTTAAGCATCTACAAGCAACAAAAAACAATGGGAAAGGGTCCCTAACTCGCCCAACCTCTCGGTTCACCTACAACCATCAATTTTCCCTTCCAAATTTTTAGCTCTATCACTAAATTCGAATTTCCTAGGTTTTGCATGGTCATGGGCAATGATACAAAGCTCTGGATAGTGTAGATGCATGAGAGTGTGTGAGAATGAGGGTTGCCTCTAAGAGGTATGAGAAAATGGTGACAAGATAACTGACATAACTTATAAAAGTAGAAGAAAGGACTCCTGTTAGTTGTAGACTGACAAATGGCAGCTGACAGAACTGTCACAAAAGTGCAATCAATACCATGCTTTAATCACTGCATGATGTGACCTTTCCCACCAACCCCACACATGTTTTTAATGATTGGAAAATAGTCAAAACAAGAGATAATTGGCTTATTCAAGGCACACGATAGAATTTTGGGCGAGTTCTAAAGTTGACACTTGGTAGCAAGGATTTGGTATCCCATGGCCCCCCTTTCCTCTTCCACTCTGGTGGAATCATAACCCCTTTGGTTCTCTTTACATATCCATTCTTGGACCATTTTATTATTTATGCACATAATATTTACATACATTTCGAATCGACATTATAAGCCAAATAAAAGTATTTGCATCATACATGTCTAGTCATTCACTTGTCGGGCCTTGGCCTTGAGCTATGCACTAGGAATCCATAGTAGCATATTTACATCATTTACATAATTTTGTTCAAATATATAATACCCTGGTTTCAACCCCAATTGCATTAAATCGTATATGATGTAAATAAAGTTAATAAATCATGGTGTGGATCTCAGGGCAAAGGCCCCACCATCGATTTAGTGTCTTATGTATTGACGATTAAAATCGATGCCATTGGTTATCATGCTAGCCAATGGTACAATATAATTTTCTACATCATGTAAGTATGCAATTAATAAAAATACCCACAACTAGCTATGTCAATGCAACATTAAAGTGATGGGGGCATGATTTCACAAGGATTGGGGAGGGAAAATATTAAAACCCTTGAGCCAATTGGGAAAGCCAAATGTCAAAGGGAGAACCCATCAAACTCTCAACTACCCATTTTGTCTTTTGTGCCCAATCAATTATTTCTGCCAGAAATTGGTTGAGGAAGTTATTTCCTTGGGATGGGAAAGGTATGGAGGTTAAATTCGAATTGGGAATACCACCCATTTTGGAAAAGCGTGTTTTGGCTTATTGGGGAAGTAAGAGTCCATGAATTCATTCCTCACCCATTATTCACCCACGTCTTTCATTCCTCACGCATTCTCATTCACGTTGGGATCTCTCACACAACTGAAGGTGGTTGAGTTCTCTCCTTCACGTTTTCTGCAGTTCTTCCATCTTTCTCCATGGCTGGGAAGTCGTTTTTGGGTTGTTGAGTGTATGTGCCACTGGGAAACCCCGTTTTGGTGTTGTTGAGTGAAGACGCAACAAAGATATACATTTTGGGGGTTTTGAGAGGGTGTTTTCCCTTTCCTCACGCGCCTGGGATTTGCTGAGCGTTTCCCTCACAAATTTCTGCGTTTTCTTCATTGTTCTCCAAGATGGAAGCTCGTTTTTGTAAAGCTCAGTGGATGGGAAGGTAGACACACGATTTGGGTGTGAATAAAGGTTGTTTTTGCCTCTATGAAGCCATTGAACATTTCTTGAAACAATTTGATCACATGGGTCATTTTTCCCCATTTTCCATTTTTGATTTTGGTTCCCAGGACGTTTTTGTCCATACCCAGAACTTGTATTTTGTTGTGAAGTGCATCCTTGTGTTGGCTTAGCTGAGTAAGTCCAAGGAACCCATCTGTTAGTGGGATTACTGTGTTTGGATGTGATTATTGGCTTGACTGTGGGTGTATGGTCTTGTTGTGTGTAAGTATGTGTTCCCTAGTTCCTTGTGGAATCATGCCTAGCTCGGGGGTGGTGGTGGTACTGAGAGATTGAGGAGCACACTGACCTATGGTTGGGTGGAACGTTGCAGTGGCATAGCTAGTTGTGGGGAAGCTTCTTCTCAAGATAAGTATTTTCTTGTGTTTAACCTCTGCAATGTATTTGTTTTACAAACTATTATGAACATGATGAATGGTTGAATGAATGTGTTGCTTCCGCTGTATAATAATGCATATGTGTATGTATTTTATGTTCAATGCACAAGAATGCTTGCAATGTGTTGCTTCCGCTGTATTTGCATTTGTTATGCATATGTATATGTTTTATTTGCAATGCATTTTGGTTTATATTCATGGGGCTAGATTGCCCAACCTGATAGATCAACAGTAGTGCGGAGTCGCGTCCTCTCCATCGAAGAGATAAGGGAAGGGGATGTGACAAAATACATCCAAGTCAAAACTTGGGGTATTACATCCAAATTGCTTAATTCCATTAGAATAATTCAGATTTATCTTCTTATTCACGAATAACTCAGTAACCGAGATAAAGACACCCTTCCTTGTTTCTTGACCAGACTAGAGTATCCTCACAATCTTTGAAACAGATGAGGTTGTCTTTTAAAGCTTTGGTGTACCTATTCCAAGCTTCTCCTCTCTCACAATATCCAAATCTTCAACTTTGATCCATTCTTGAGTTAGTACAATGGAATTAACTGGGTCACTAATTTGGTGTTAGCTTTGAGCCATTCCGAGTTAGTATAATTGGTGTATATATTAGTTATTATATACAACTTCATGAATGCTTTTGTGTTTTTTAGTATATAGCGCAATCATTAATTGGGTCGAGCTTGTACTCGTATGGCATGTGATTGATTCTGGTTTGTTGCCACATAACTTTTAGGCATGCCCACACTGCCCTATGTGTGGTACACAAGGCTAATCAAGGCTTGAATCATCGACACCGCAAGGGTTGCCTTAACAACACATCCTATCACCAACTGATTTACACCTAAGGGACATGTCATTTTGTATGTTCAATACATATTAATGGAGACGATAAATTATATAGTTCTATTGCATGTTGATCAATTACAATTTTGAGATTATTGTTTTTATGACCATTTTGTCAATTTAAAATGCACAATCAAAACTAAAACTTAAAACAAATATTATTTTGTTTATAATTTTTCCAAACAATAACATAAACTTGAATTGTTTTTCTATTTAAAAAATAAATGATAAAAGACAAAAAAATAGCATTGAATATGAAAGTGACATGACTTTATATATTTTATAAACTAATAAGGCTAAACGTTTTACAAATTTGAACTTTTTATTTGCCAAAATTGTAATTTTAGATTTATAAAATTGTTGTTTTGAATGCAAAAATAGATTCAAAACCCTCAAATACCTATAATGCAACTAGATTGTGCGATGTTAGCACCTAGTATATTCAATTCCATTAATCCAAAATTATTCATGCCTGATTTTAGGCTAAAAATACTAGTTCCCCTTCCCGTTATTCTAAATAGTTGGAAAGGAGCAAATTCATACAAAGTTTAGATTAACTATAATAAACATCTTAGGTTGATTATAAGAACACACAAGATTAAACACACTCACCCTCGTCTCTATAACCTTCAAAATAACAATGAAATTTTTTTCAACACAACAAATAATTTATTGCGAAATTATGATTTCATTCCTTCAAAAAAAATGGTATGGGTGCCTACGGAGGCATTCGAAGAGAATGTCTTATGTAATGTGTACCTAAGGGGAAATAATTAATGTAATGTGGTCATAAAGAATGAAATAGACCCACTAAGCAGTTTTAATGAATTAATATAATAATGATGGGATATTTGACATAAACCCCAAGGAATACTCATGAAAATGTATACATACACATGAGTATCATTATATTGAGGTATGTGTGATGAATTGTATTGTAACAAGCATGGCTTGTGGAGTGATTCCTTAAATAATATTTGATGGTGTTACCATACCTTAAGGGTTTCTCTATATCTCAATGTTATTCTTATGGTGAATGTATTTTGGTTATTTATGAAGTGTAAGGGTTCTATATCTTTGTTGTGATTGAATTTTCAGGTTAAAGATTACTGCATTTAATCGAGGAACATTTTAAGGATCCATAATTTTCTTAAAGTGTAGAAATCTTGGTGAATCTTACTAATTCTCAAATTTCCAACCAGAAAATATTTGATGGTAGTTTTGTAATGTATTCATATTTATAAAGATTTTATAAAGTTTATATTTTGATATTTTGACGAAAACAGATATGAGTTTTTATATTTAAAAAGAAGGGGAGAATCTTTTGAAAGTCCGCAAGTCCAAAATTTCAAAAAAACTGATGTCTTGAGTGAATTCTACATACCAAGTCTACAAAATTATTATGTCTTTTTTTCATACCCGAGACTCCTACCACTATAGCTATACATTGTTACATATTGTAGTAAAAGAAAAACACATTGAAAACACATGGACAATTATTAAGGATTGCTCAATCGAGCTTGGTTTTCTTTTTGTATTTCCAGCTGTCGTAATGAGGACAGTTCCCCTCCTTTTTCACAGAGCTTCCTTTGCATCATCATTAGAGAGCTTCCAAGACTTCATTCCTTGCCTGTTGTTGCTCCATGTCAGCTCCCATGATTGCAAGTTGGTAATTAACGTCTCCTCGTTCCACCAGATGGGCTTGCTCCTTAGTTTAATACCATTGCTCCATTTGTCTACGTTTTGCTTAAAGGTCATACCAGAGGTTTTGCACCTTCCGCTTCAAATGTCGGTGTCTTTCTTTCACTCTCAAAAGGCCACACATGACACGATAGTCATCATTCATGCTCCACATATTGTCTTCCGTCGTCTAAGCCAAACTCCTAAGTCAATAACTCCCATGGATTGGAATCCTTGCTCTCCACCATTTAATTTCTTTCACTTGGTCGAGTTTGCCTTGCTCTGGTCCTCTTACTTGTAGAGTGGCTCTCTTCAAGCATGCATGATCACGAATGCATCCTTCTTAACAATGCCAGCTTTAGCTATGAACCAACACTCCAAACCATGTCTTTATGAATGTTTGTATCATAGGATCATGGGAAGGAATTGCATGGATTTTTCAAGTACTAGGCTTGTCATGTCATCCAAGATTCCCACTTGAATTCATCATGTTGCCCCAATATACCTCAGGCTCCCATCCGTGAGCTTTAAATAAAGCCAGGATGCGTCGTGTGTGAGGTTTCTGACTACCACTTGTCCATCCCCATCGTCCCATCACCACGTCATCCTCACGTCAAGATGGTCTTGTCCTTTGGGTGTGCTTCCCTTCATCATACTTATGCGAGTGCCTCTGCCATATAATTGGAGTTACTCCCTAGACCCTAGGCGAATTTTCCTTTGGATTTCCTCTGGGATCATACAAGATCCCCCCTGCACTTGTCGCCCCTAGAGTAAAATAGTTATATCCTTTGGAATTTGATGAAACAATTTATAAAAAAATGGAAATTGACAATTTTTTTTGGAAAAACTATTGAAAATTAATTCATGTGCTAAATTTTACCCATAAAATTTCCCTTTGTTTTAACCCATTTTAAGAAAGCCTAGATCATTTGAATTTTAAAAAAATGATTAAATCATAGTGAATCTTTGCTTCACCAAAAACAAAATAGAATCATTAAAAAAAGTTGAGTTTGTCCACTTATTAAAATTGCACATAATAATATCTAAGAAAAGATAACACTACTAAAACTAAATACTAAAAAAAATAAAAATTGGAAACTACAACTCCACATATTAAGGCAATTGTCATGATATAATACATAATTAGATAAATGGCATTCTACAACAAAATATAAATGAATGGTAATAGTGATGGGCTTAAATTGATGAAAAAATGAAATAAAATAAAATAATAATAATAATAAAAAACAATAAGTCAACTTAATATCTTAATTGCAAAGCAAAATAAAATTAATCCCAATAAATTAAAAGAATAAAAATGATAATCCATAATATAAAAGTGGAAAAAGTCAATATAATAATAAAGAAATACAAAAAAGACATTAAATAAACTAAACTAATTTAACCTTGATCTTTATAGATTCTAATATTACATTGATCATAATCAAATGTACTTATTTAGTGTATGAATGCAATTCCACATTAATTACGAGAAGTGATCCAAATCAATATACACATTCCATTATATCATAATTTTAATAAGAAAAACTAGAAATAAATAGTATCATTTAAAAAATACAATTTAAATAGGAAAGATAATACTCTGTCCTACCATTAGTAAAGCTAAAAACCCAATTGAATAGCTTTCTTTACCATATATAAAAATAAAATTAAAAATCACTCCAAAAAAATTTAAAAATTTTATTCTAAAACTACCATCCTTACGGTACGAATACATAATTACATAAAAACCTATATACTTATGAAAAACAAACTATATACGGAGACATAATTATAGGAAAAACTTAATAAGTTTAATCTAAAATTAGCACAGTGAAAATCCCTAATTGAAAAAATATCTCATTCCGAGTAAATTCCTACGTCTACAAATAATTGACTTAGTACATCGTAGAAGGAATATAAGTACCCTTTCACTTTTTTGCCCGCAAAGGATTGCGTCCGCTATTTGTAGCCATGAATATCCAAATGAATATTCCACTATAAAACAAATTTCCCACCTTATTACACTGTTAATGGCCTCTTATTACACTGTTAATGGCCCCTGCTCAAGTATTTTCTACAACCAAACAAATACACATAAAAAATCATTACATAAATAATAATAATAATGTAAAAACCAGATATATATAAATGGGCCATACACTGCTTTTACTTAGGCACAGATGTTTTTCGTGGCTCAGCTCCTTGACTGTACAGGAGGGTTTACTGTTACCAATACAAATGCAGGAACCGCTCTCAGCAGGATTCGATCTGGTGACCAGTTGACGCCCTGGATCCGTCAGCCGATCTGTTCGCAGCTCAAAATGAGCTCAAGATGCGCGAATTTTGGCCTATGGGACCGTCTGCTAAGACTAAAAGGCGCGCAAGCAGCTCCCGTAGCCACTAAATCGAGCTCAATTGCCACGCGTTTTAAGCGGGCAGAGCTTCGGCCGTGACATTAGGGAATCGGTCGGGGAGCTGAGCAGTTCGAGCTTGTCTGGTAGTTATTCATTTCATTTTTGCTTTCCTCCTTTTTAGGGTTTCGATCTTGTCGTGGATAATTTTCAATCTGCCAGGAATGTTACGGTCACATGCTGCAGGGGTTGCCGTGCTCGAGGACAGAAGCCCGATTTCTGGCTCAAAGATCTTTGATTTTGGCGGGATTTCGGTCAATCCGGGTTTCAGTTTTGTTATCTGGAAGCTGGGGTTTAAATTCAGGAGCGGATGCAGCATTAGGGTTTCGAAGCAAAACAAGGTGCTTTTATTGGAGAAGGTGGTAGAGAAATGGGCTGTTTTCCATGCTTTGGATCTGGAAAGAAGAAGAATTCGAATCCGGTGAATAAGAGCGAAAGTGCTAAGGAGGTGCAGTCAAATTCCTCAAATGGTTCCCATCTTGCGGGTAAACTTTCAGCTTTCCGGAAACCCTCAACGGCTGTATTTTTTATATAATCATGGATGGTTAAGCTTTTTAAATCATTAAATTGAAAATGTACATGGTAATGAAGAATAATCGTAATAGTCATGAAAAGTGAATATCTTACTTCCAAATTTTGTTAAATTTGGCATTGAATGCCACAAAAAACGGGAGATATTTTGTTTTTTGGTGGTAATTTTGGCATTGAATGCGATAATAATGTGAGATATTTTGAGTATACATATTAATTACGATTGGCGGTGGAAAATTAATATTTTACTTTTGATTTTGATAAACTTGGCGAATATAGTAAAGCTTGGCAGTGGATGTCGGATAATTGGTAAATATTTTAGACTTTATGTGTTAGTTTCTCTATCTTTGGGTGTTTCTGTTAATATCTTATCTTAATTGGTTTTTATCTGGTAGGTTAGATAGTTGAATATGTGAGCGAAAACAACTTTAATTATGCATGCACAACATAGGCTTAACAGTATGTAATTCAAACTCTCGATGCAGGCTCTGATATTTTCTGTTTAATAATATTTTATTGCATCAAGCTAAGCAGTGCGATGTGCTCCTACATCCCAGTGTGGAAGAGATGCGTCCCAATAATTGTAACGAGTGAGAGAAGTTAATAATTGCACTGGGGTTCTTACCGCCTGAGGTGGAAATTACTTGTCATGTAAAGTATCTAACACTAATAAATTAAAAAAGAAAAAGTTGACATCAGAGTCTCATGTCCAAAGAAGGTAAATAAAACAATCTTAAATAAATAAACTAGCATATCTTCCTGCCATATCATTTATAAGTGGAGAGGTTTACACCTAGGTTTTTTATCTTCTTAGTGCTTAATAGATATGGGGTTAAAAATGGATCTTGATTCTTAACTATTGTACGCCTGGTTATTAGGAGCTTTTGACAAGACTTGTGATATTTTCAAGAAGTTGACTTTAGTAGGGATCAGGTTTGATTGTAGTACAATTGAAAGCATTTCTGAAGTTTCCTGTTTTGAAATACACAAGACGGCAATCGGTAGAGTAGTTGCATTTTTTAAGATAATTCATATGATTGCTTAAAAATCAATATTTGTGTATGAGCAATTTAATACATAAAAGGGGTTGCAGAGGCAGCCATCATAGGTATCATCCCCAGGTCATTAAAAGTGTCAAAATTTAAGGCTAAAATTTCTTAATTGTCAAATATAACAAAATGTATCAAATTGCCACCTAGTGTAAGTTAGAAATGACCAAGAACACTGTCACAGTAGATACAGTCCACACAAAATTCAACAACAGGATCATTTGGACAAAAGATTATGCAGCTGCAGGGATCAAGCTGGTGGCTAGGGAACCATTGTTGTCATTATTGCACGGCCCTCCCCATCTCTCTATTTGAGGTTCAGTTTCTTGCAGAGAGATTTCAATTAAATGAATTATACAAATGACACTTCAGGTTTGTGATCCATTAATTTTAGGCAAAAGATAATAGCTACTTGAATTTGTCTAAAATATATATGGAAAATAAAGAAATCTACTCGCTTCTCTTTACTATGAGAAATAAAAGAATTGCCCACTTCAAGCCAGGAAACAGTATTATTGATTTCTAAAATGTAGATGTGGAAAATTGGGAACGCAGTCACCAAATTGAGATTTTGTGAGTAGACTGGTAGTGTGTTCAGTTGCTCCACAAAACTAGACTTGCCTTTGTAATTTCCTTTTGTACTCTGCAAGATTAATGGTTATAGATAAAAAACATGAAAGGATTGCCCAAGCTTCAATTTATATGGTGCTCCTGTGTTCAAATCTGTGAACTTTCCCTTGTAGCATTCATTTAGCATTTTGACCTTTTGTTACATGTCAGAATGGTCTCTGCAAACTCGAGTTCTCATCTTGGAATGAACTCTATGCCCTAAATATATGAGACATTTCAGTTATGTTCAGTAGCCAACCTTAATTATATAAGTTAATTTTGCATTCAAATAGACTAATTCTGTGTTTGAATAGATGATGGTACCAAAACTAAGCTTTTTGACCACAATGCACTGATCTTGGTTATATTTTTTCTTATGACTGCAGAAAAGCACAAGTCAAAAAATTCTGATAGTAAGAAGGAGCCCCATAAAGAGGGAGCCCCACATATAGCTGCTCAAACTTTTACTTTTCGTGAGCTTGCTGCGGCTACCAAGAACTTCAAACCTGAATGCCTTTTAGGTGAAGGTGGCTTTGGACGGGTGTACAAGGGGCGTTTAGAGAGTACAGGCCAGGCAAGTTACACCTCATGATATTTGTATAGGCTACATGTACTCATAGTGTTTCAGCTGAAGGAAATGGTTAGAAACATTAACTTTTTGCTGGGCTTTGTGGTGCTAGGTTGTTGCGGTTAAGCAGCTAGATAGAAATGGACTCCAAGGAAACAGGGAGTTTCTTGTGGAAGTGCTCATGCTTAGCCTTCTACACCATCCTAATTTAGTAAACTTGATTGGTTATTGTGCTGATGGTGATCAACGGCTTCTTGTCTATGAGTATATGCCTATGGGATCTTTGGAAGATCATCTTCATGGTCAGTACATCATAACCTGTACATGCAATACGCAAATTCAAAATATCTATGTTAAGTGCATGCTTATGGAGATGTTTAAGCATTAGCATTTTGTACATGAGATAGTTACAAACAGTAGAAGTCCATGTTGTTGGGCCAAATCTCATACCTTGTAGCATATCTATTTTTAAAATTGTATATGAATCTTTGGGTTGGAACTCACATTTCACAATTCTAAACTTCCTGGCTTTTGTTTGCTGTTTTAGTGCTTATCATAGTGGGCGGTCTTCTCCAACAGTCCATTTACTGTCCTCTTTATTCTCTGATTCTCTCTGTTGTCCTTTGTTGTGTTGTGAATATCTGGTGAAGATCCTGCACTTTCTCAAGTACTGCTTTACTTAAATCCTCCATTTGCTGCACCCCTTTCGTATCCTTGCCCTACTTGAGATTGACCATTGGCCTACCTGTTTTTCCAATTGTAAAGGGTTGTTAGTGATCATTGCTTGCATTAAGTTATGTAGATACAAGCATTCACAGTTCACACTTCTATTGTATATCTGTTATTTCAAAGAGACGGCAGAGTTGAGAGTTTAGTGGTCATATGTATGTGTCTAGGGTATTTTCTTCTCTCTTGATGTCTTTGCAGTTTGCCTCTTTGGTTTGTTGGGTCCTTATTACATTACAACCTAGCAACAAAAAAATTATTTTAAATAATAGGCGCTTTACTGAGCAACTATTGGAGTAGTTACGATTAGAGGACAACAATATTATGGTAGACATTTTTGATGGAGAAACTTCCACTTACCATTATCTAGGATTGCATTGATAGGATTATAAGTGCAGAACCAAAGCAAACCACCCATATGCATGTGCCATCTAACTATGGGCTCACCATTTAGTAGCAAACCACCCATATTTTTGATGGAGAAACTTCCACTTACCATTATCTAGGATTGCATTGATAGGATTCTAAGTGCAGAACCAAAGCAAACCACCCATATGCATGTGCCATCTAACTATGGGCTCACCATTTAGTAGCTTAGTATATCAACTTTTCCTTCTAGGCAGAGCCATGTTGACAAACTACGGCCACTCTTTGTTCAGTTGCAGTTGTTAATTGAGCTGAGAGTCATTTGTAGTTAATGGACATATTTGTGTTTGAACAGGGAAAATTGTCAAGGTGTTCAATTGTCTTTGGAGCCCAAACTTTCAACTAGTCATTGGAATTACTATCTACATATTTCTTGTACTAAGATTTTAGACTTAGAAACGAGGCCTCACACCGAAGTCATGGGTAATAACAGTTATAGTTATCTTTCAAAGTATAATATCCAAAAGAATATCTTTATAATTCGAATATGTATTGAGTTAAACAGTTAATACAGAATTTAAGATTTTGGCTCTGCTTTTTGCATATGTTCCCTCTTTTCTAGAATATGATGTTTCAACAAGCAAGATATGTGGAATTGTTTATTTTTTTAGCACATAAGAAAGATGAGAGACATGATAAAAATGGACTCACGTAAAATAATGTGTTTATTTTTATTTTTATCACTAAAATGGTTATAAGTTTGCATTAAAAAGGCTGCAGGTGAATTGTACTGAGTAATACAAAAGTGTGAGCTGGTTTGGGTGTGATCACCAGATCTTTAGAAGCACAAAAATAGACAATCTGTTTTCCTAAAGTTTCTTTCAGAGAAAGCGAAGAGATTGTTACAAATATAAATTGTTAAAGTTTTAGGGTTAGGTTAGGATTTGACATAAAAATATACTTCAATGCATAAACAGAACTAGAAAACAAAGTTAGATCCAGAATAGTACTGCTGCAATAAATTCAAACATAATTTTCATATCTTTCAACTTTAACACTCGACTGGTCACTGCGTTAAAGCTGGTCCTTGAGATGATTTATCAAATGCCATGTATAGTAACAGTATTATAACTGATGAAACAACACAATAACAATGTACAAGAAATAACAACAGTACTAAACAGTAACAAAGAATAGGAACAATGCTAATCTAGAATTGTTTTGGATCAGCCTTATACTCGGACACTTTTAGGTTCTGATCTTGTCACCGAAGGGACAAGTCACATCAAATGACGTACTTTGAGAGAGAGCTTATGAGGGTTATAGTAGTAAGGGTACAGACCTTAGATTCTCAAGCAACATGAAGAGAAGCTTCAATCCTTTATCCAGGCTTCAACACCACTTCTTAAGAAGGCAAAGACACCTTCACAAAACACAACCCATCCCTAGGAAACTCCATGGCTCATCCTAGCAGGCTGTAAATCAAACGTAACTGAGCAGAAATGTAACACAGTTCAAACCTAGAAGTTACTAACAGGTCATAGCTCAGCCTTAGAGGCTGTTACAGATTTAGGGCCCAGCCTTAGTGGTTGTTATAACTTATAAGTCCATAGCCCAGCCAGCAGGAGGACACCAAACAGTCATGACCAGCAGGAGAGGTACCAACAGTCACTGCTAGCAGGAGAAAGGACATACTGTCCCAAAGTTTAATCTTGGAAGGTCACAGATGAGCCCAACAAAAGCCAAAGAGGTCACTGCTAGCAGAAAAAGGGTTATAACTCACTTCCAAGAACATCAAGAGCTCAAGACGTCAACTCCAAGCAGCAGAATCCCTAGACGTCAAGTGAATTGCAGTAGCGTACACAAAGAATCAGATCTAACCTTTTCTTTTTGTCAAGATGCCACACTCAAATGAAGAAGTGAAACTTTAATTTATAATCTTGACAAGCCTTCTAGAAAGATCACTCAACTACTCTTCTTCATGTCGAATTTGCCTCAACATCCGCTAAACAAAAAAAATTGAAATCTGGATGAAATTTGCCGAACTTGATCAAATTAATTCGGTTATCTGAAAAATTCGCCAATTTTCCATTTTCAAGGCAAAAAATCGATGAACACTGTGACTTAGGTTTTACCAATGAAAAACATAAAATAAAGTTAAGTAAACTTAGGATAGGGTACTAATGGTTAAATGGTCTTTCGAAATAAAAACCATAAAATAAAAGTTGACTTAGGATAGAGTATCAATCGTTAAATGCAAGGTTACGAGGAAGCGGTCTCTCCCCCCGTCGCCCCCGCTCCGGAAGCTTGCTCTTCATGGAATCGTTGAGGAAGCTATCCCGAAGAGCGCTTCCGATATTGCTCCCGATTCAGAGCGTTTTGTAGAGCGTGCTCCCGGGATCATCCACACGTTCTCTGTTCTGTCCGGGAGCGATAAGGGAGTGATTGGGAGTGATAGTTCCCTGAACGCTCCGTTATTGCTCCTGGATTACTCCCTAACCCCCCCGTCTTAGCTCTCATCCGCTCCCATCTTAGCTCCCATTCACTCCTGTCTTAGCTCCCCAATGCTCTCGTCTTAGCTCCCATTCGCTCCTGTCTTAGCTCCCCAACGCTCTCGTCTTAGCTCCCACTCTAACATGACGCCCGCGGAAGAGATAAAACGGAGGAGGGGGATGGGGTCCACGAGTGGGTTTTTGGAGGGAAGGATGAGGCCTTTTGGGGATAAAGCCCTCTTCTCCAGCTTCATTCTCACTTTGAAAGAGTAGAGAAGAGAGGAGAGGAGAAGAGAGGAGAGGAGGAGAAGGCTGCCATCATTGGAGATTGAAGAAGGTTGAAACTTGAACTTGTCACCACCATTGGAGAGCGGGAGCCAAAGAGGTTAGGCTCTACAGGTTTTCTTGTTGATTTGCATTGTGTTTGAAAGTTTTTGAGCTTTGATTTCTATTTTCAATCATGATTCATGAATGATTGGAATATAAATTCTAGACTCTATACACTAGAATGTACATTGTAGATGTTCCTCTCCTACTCTTTCCCATGCTTCCTCCCTCATTCTATTGCAGGGAACATGCTAAATCTCTAGTTTCATCAACCATGATGATGGGTTTATGGTTTATTTTGTTGGTTCCACTTGTTATTTTGATGGTGGTGATTGGAAACCGTAGGAGGAATGAGGGAGAGGATGGAGAAGTGGGAAGTGGCACATACCATGGAGAGGAGGAGGAAGAGGAGGAAAACCGAAAGAAAACCAAAGAGGACCCAACACCCTTGTGGAAATATGTCACAAGGCAGGGAGGAGGAAGAGGGGGTGGAACCACCAAATTTGTTTGCCCCCATTGTAGAAAGGAATACACAGATTCATATACTCGTGTGAGAAGACATCTATGTGGGCACATGCCATGTGATGAAAAAAAAACTATAGGAGTTTGTGTTTTCCCACATGTGGTATCAACACAAAGAGCCATTTATAAGAAAGAAGAATTTGAAGCACTAAACATAACAAAACGATCATTGGATGACTAGGTTCTTTCATGCTCACTAAGAACTGGAGGCCCATCCACCCAAGGCCGCGGATTTTCTCCCATGCAGTCACATGGCAAGACAATATCAGGTTTCCTTGATCAAGGTGGTAGAGATGATGTAGATTCAAAAGTGTTTCGGTTTCTCTATGCATGTGGCATAGAAATCAATGTTCTTCACTCACCCTATTGCCATGAAATGGGAGAGCCCATCCGCACTGCCCTTGCAAGATACAAGAGTCCTGTGTATGAGAAAGCTAGAACTGTGGGGCTTGACAAGGAAAAAGCCAAGACCCAAAATGCTTTGGGGAAATTCACAAATGCTTGGAATGAGTATGGGTATCAATTGTATCAGATGGTTGGACAAATGTGAAAGGCAAGCCATTGATAAATGTTCTTGGTGTCTCTGCCACTGGTGCAGTCTTCCTTTCAGCACATGAGTACTCAGATAAATTCAAGACAGACATGAACATTGCAGAACTCCTACTCAAAAACATTGAAGCTATTGGTCCATACAATGTTATCCAAGTCATAATAGATAATGCTGCTAATTGTAAGGCATCGGGTACAATCATTGAAGATAAATACCCCAACATATTTTGGTCCGGGTGTTTGGTTCACACATTGAACCTTTTGATGCATGACATTATTAAGTTGAAGGAAAATGAATACAAATNGAAGATTTATTACCAACTGTAGCAATGCCCATGACATTTTCCGCACTCATTCAAAGTTAGAGCTATTAAAGATAAGAAAGAATAGATTTGCTAGCTATTACCTCACCTTTAAGCGCCTTTTGGAGGTAAGAGAGGCATTGGCTAGCATGGTATCGAGTGAATCATGGCAAGTATTGAAAGATAAGGCTACATCCACATCTGTCAGGCTTGATTTTCAGGATGTGGAAGACACCATTCTTTATGGTCAATTTTGGGCAAGTGTCAAGTTTGTTTTGCAGTTCACAAAGCCCATTTATCACATGATTTGGTTTGTAGATACAGATAGGCCAGTAGTTGGGGAGGTGTATGTGTAGATGGATTGCATGTTGGGCCAATTTTAAGATATTGTTGAATTGAAGGATCCCATCTTGTATGACAATATTCACACACATGTGGTCAAAAGGTGGGAACATCTCAACATTCCATTGCATGCCTTAACATATGTATTAACACCAAAATATTATTCTCTATCTTGGTTGGCCAAACCAGCATCTAGCAGTGGGGTTAGGAGAAAGCCCCACACAAATCCAGAGGGTACAGGTTGAGTACATGGTTGCTATAGACAAGTTGGTCCCTTATGAAGAGGAATGTGTCTTATTGCGAAGTGAATTAAGCAAATACCTCAGTGATATTGGTCCGTTTGGTGCTTTGCATGCTAGAAAAGATCGATATAGGGCGCCTCCTATTGAATGGTGGAACATGTATGGCTCATCATGTCCACGCTTGCATAAATTGGCAACCAAAGTGCTTTCATAGGTGGTAAGCAGTTCCTTTGCAGAAAGGTGTTGGAGCACCTATAGCTTCATCCACTTGGTGAAAAGAAACCGATTAAATGAAAATCGGGTAGAAAGCTTGGTTTATGTACATTACAACTTGAGGTTGTTGACTCATTACTGTGAGCGGGCCAAAATTGATAGATCATGTGTCACTTGGGACAACAATCTGGAGGAGCATAACTTGGAGGATGGAGCCTTAGCATTAGAGCGCTTGGAGGATGAGCTTTTGGGCGATGAGGATGACCATGCAACAACAACAACAACAACAATGCCACTGCCATCTTCTGCCTTGTTTCTAGATGCACCATCTTTGCTTAGAGGTTCAACTTGACGACCCCCATCTGCATCAGCGAGGGGGGGTCATGTAGGACCAATTCTTGGACGTGGCTCAAGCTGCTCAACATTGGTGGCTACTGGGGATGGTAATCCCGGTCCCTTTGATCATAGTGAATGTTATGCGAGTGCTCTTGGTACGTTTTAAATGTTTTAGTGGTCTTGCAGCTTATTATGTCTTTGAAACGAAGAAGGTATCAGAGACCAACTGGGAAAGTATTCAGAGTCATTTCGTTAAAGACATGTCGGCCCGTCCAGTATCTCGGGCTGGTATCTGAGAGGATTGACCAGCTATAGCTGAGAAGCTTAGACAATGGGGAGTTCCGGCACCTTTACTGAGAATAGACTTGAAACTTTCTACAACGTCGGTGCGTTGGTTAAGGGGTAAAATTTTAGTTGTGTTGTTATTGCGATCTTAGCAAGTTCGTTCACCGTTCTGAGTACGAGCCCAACTATGAAGTCGACAAAGCATACCAGGTGAAGGATGTCAACGAAGTAAATTAATTAAGGGGGAATGTGAGTTGAAAAGATTTTATTATTATGAGCACACAATTCAACTATCCGACAGAGGGTGCTCTTGACTTTGTCTTATGACAGAAGTTCAAGAGACTTTAATTAATCTATATGCTTGATGCAAGGATAATGCAGTGAGAATGCTCTCCGACAGAGAGTGCTCTTGACTTGGGTTACCGCAAGTTCAAGAGACTTTGGTTCTTTTTATGAGACAATCATCTTGTAAATTGAAATCACATGATAGCTCAACAAATTGTAAAATAATGAAGCGATGACATAGTAAGATGATAAACCACTTGCAAATAAAGAAAACAACTAATCTACCCAAGAATCTCTTTCAGGTTTTAAGGCCTTAATCGAGAGAGCATGGGGTTAAGTAGAAAATCGAAATAAAAACAACTCTCCGATAGAGAGCACTCTTGATCCACAAAGTGAGATTCAAGAGATTTCTAATTGTTAAGTAGTTGAAATACTTTTGAAAGATGAAAATTTTTAAAAGATAAACAACTTAACAATGAAAAATAAAACAAGCTAAGCTAGCAATTAGTGGAAAGTAAATCTAAGCTAGCAATCACTATTCTAAAGCAAAATGAAACTAAACTAGCAGAATATTTCTAAATGCAAAGATGGAAAAATCAATCTAATCTACGCAAAAAATATGACAAAGATCTAAGCTAACCATGACAACACTCTTCCCCAAATGGGGAAGAAGCACGAAAATGGGAGGCCTTATTCCACTTGGCCTTATTTCATTAATACTTTACAAGATGAGGGCATTTAACCGTTTGAAAATGAAGAAAGTGACTAATCAAGAGAACTTGAAGCCTTATTATGACTTGTACAAAGGAGAATGATTTTTTGAGATTGGATCTTCTTCTTGGTATGGTTCTTCGTTTTAGCTCTAAATCTTTTGGATCTGGCTTTGCTTGCTCTTTCTTTGCTTGATTTTACTCTTCGTTCACCTATAAGTAAGAGCTTTAAACAACAGCTAGTAAGAGTGTTAGGAAACCAAATTTTAATTTATGACCTCGGAAGATGAAAGTGAACAAGATGATAAGTGCCTAATGAGATAAATAAAAGCCCAAAACAGTAAAACAAGACAAAAAATCAAACCTTGGAAATGGGAGGAAAAACTTGCCTTTTATGACTCAAAATGCACGTTTTTCAATGAAATGACTTGAAATTTTTTGAGAAATAAAACTTAAATATTTTTTCTAGTTTTTAGGCTAATTTCCAGAATTGGAAAATAGTAGAAAAATGTCAAAAAATCAGCAAAAGCTTAAATGGCACGCTTTTCGAGAAAATGATGAAAAATTAAAAAATATTTTTTTTTGAAATTTTTTTCAAAATTTTTCTGATTTTATGAATTTCTAGACTTAATAAAATAATTAAAAAAACACAGAAAAATCAGCAAGCCTAAAAGTGGAAAATTTGCACGTTTTTCGAGAAAACTCGTGCATCTTTTCCAAGGCAAAAATGAAGTAAAAAAATTGACTTTTAAGCACTATTCTTGAAATTTCCAGCTAGCTGAAAATAAGCAAGAGATAGTGGGGAAAGAGAAGTGACACGCAAAACAATGCGGCAATTGGGAACAAATCCCAAGGTACTTCTCAAGACAAAAGCTTGGTAAAAAGAATGATGGATTTACAAACTTGAAATGAGACTAGGATTTTAGATCTAGTAAAAGTTAAAGATTTGAAAAATAATAGATCTAAACCCAACAAGTAGATCAAAGTATGAATCTTTGATCTACTTAGCCAATCATAATGCAAGATCTAGAAATGCGAATAAATTGAGAATACTTGCACTACTTGGAAAGCAAATCAATAGGATAAAACTTGTGAAAATGTAGATCCGCTTTGTAGTAATCAATGTAACCAAAAGATTTTTTGAAATTTGTAGTTTGATAGATGAAGCAAGCAAGCCCTTCGTTTCTCGATTTCTTAAAGTAGAAGCCTTTTTTAGGAACATGTAGAATGAATGCATAAACCAAATAAAAGCTCTTGTAACTAGGAGAATACCTGAAAGCCACAAAACTTAAGAGAAAAGCATAGATCAAATAATATTGTGTTAGATTGTTAGCCTTCTAATCACAAGATCATATACTTAAGAATCAAAAGAAATGAGTTAAGAATGGTATCACCTTGAACAAGATGAAGCATGGCACACAAATAACTCCCACATGGACCTCCAAAGTTTTGCTTTATTCAAAATCAAACAATATTACAAATTTCTTCAGAGTGTACTTGCACAAATTCTCCATGAATAAGAGAGAGCAAAGCACCTTTATATATAAAAAGGAAAGAAAATAGGGCTCAAATCCCTAAATCTAGACTAAGAGTAACACCGGAATAATTGAATGAGCTCGGCATGATGATTTGGAGTTGAATTGAGCTGCAACTGAGTGCTGGAGTAATGAGGGGGGTTGAAGTGGCTCATCCTCCCTCGTAATGATCACTCAACCAATAGATAACCCACACTTCAACCAAAAACGAATTTGACCAAAGAGGGCAAATTTCTGATTGATAGTTCAACTGCCACACTCCAATACTTGATCTGAAACTGACCGATATTGATTGGAATCATCATAAATGCTCTGTGCCATGTCATTTAGCCTTTTATTTTATTCAATTTGGTTAATTTTGGAGAGTTTTTGATTTTCTCCAAAATATTCACTTTTAATATTTTAATTAATAATTTCTCCGTAAATGACTTTTTTGAGAAATTATTAATTATGAGGCTGAATGAACTTCTGAAACTTGGAGATAGCTGGCTGGCTAATCATGGATGCTTTTTGGCTTTAAGGTTAGACCCTTCAATCACTGAATTTGGGTTTCGGATGACTGACATATTACAAATTGAAAATTTTCCATTTAAACTATGGAAAAATTTAATTAAAAACTTAGGAAAAATAAAAAAATAAAAAACCCAAAATCCAACGCCTCCGGTAAATATTTTTCGGAATTTTTTCTGAGGGTCCTAGTAACTTAGGATATGACCATAGTCTATTTTAATAATGTCTAGTAGGTTTATACATACTCATTTGGGCTCTAATAACCCCCCAAGGCATAGAATTCAAAATCGGGCATTTCAGCTTTGAAGGAAGCGGGAGAAAACCTCGTCGATTATACTCGGCTATAGGCAAAGCATAATTTACAAGGGCAAAAAACTCCTTGGAATACCTTAGTTGAAATTCTACGTCTTAGGAGACTGAACCACTCAAAACACCCTACTAGCACATTTTATTACAAATCCCGTGGGGCCATGGTCATAACTACTTAAAACAAAACTGAATAGCCAAAACTGGCTAGGCACAAAGGCGGATCATCTGATACACTAGAACACAAACATTTATCATTTTTGTCAAATGGCGGCTCCTCAACTAATCCAACTATGGTACAAATAAGTTGATAACGGATAGATTGCACTTGCATGTTAGATTAGGTTAGTTAGGGCTGCATTTTTGTTAATAAAACCCTAAAAACTCTTAAACCAGCCTTAGCGGCCTCCCTTTTCCTCTTTCTTCTACCTCGCCTTACCTCCCAGGGCTTCCTCAACCCCTTGGCCTTACCTTTTTCCACCTCGGCCTGCTATCCTCCTTCCCTCTTACAGCCCACGACCTCCTTTTCTGGGTTATATCCCACCCTCGGCTTTCCTCAAATCCACCTTGACCTCCCTCTCTAGGGCGCGACCTTCCCTTTCTACCCTCAGTCCTCTATTTTGAGGCTTGTTCAGCCCTTGTCTCCCCTCAGTCATCCCCTAAACGTCCTATCCATTCCCTCTCCTACTTTCAATTTCCTTTATTTCCACCTCAGGGCTGCTCTCTTGCCACCTTTGCACCCTTGGTCCCATTTTTAAGGCTGGTACAACCCTCCTTACACAACCCATTGGTCCTCATTCACCATTCTTTGTTCTATTTCAGGCTGTTACAACCTTGTTTAAACCCTATACAGTCTGCAATTTCATTTGCAGATTGTCCTAAGCATTGCTTCAAAGTCTCCACCAGCATAAAAAACAAACAAATGGTTGGCAAAAAGTTAGAATTATAGTATGCATTAAATGCACACTGCTTGGAGCTATTCTTATGATTACATTTCAGACTTTATTTGTAGATACATACTGTACTTTATTTTTCTTATGTATGGGTAGTGCTATTGCTAACTGAAAAATGTTTTGGAAGGTGATTGATATTTGGATGATTTTGGGACAATGTATATTGATGAAACACATTGAATGTTGGCACACTTTTAGGCTGTCCTACTGCTTTATGTTATACTGGACCTATTGGGAAGTAATTGGTTGCTACACTTGCAATGAATGCCACCTTGTTGAATAAGTTGAAAGTGGTCACTTATTTGTCAAGAATGAATATATTACTGAAGCTGATATACTGATTGCACTTACAATATTTATGTTTGTTTATACAATATGTCTTCTTCATTTTTTAAATTGACTCCGTAAAAGCACTGGTCACTAACCCTTTACAAAGAAGATATAATTTGGTGTCTAAGTGTCCTTATAGACTTGTAATTAGGGCTCTCCCCCAAGAGGTTCAAACTCTCCAAAGAAGTTTTGGAAGAGTGACTAAGGTGGCAGTGGTCACTTATTTCTTCATACGCTTATCGGTGACTAGCCCTGCTAGTTCATCCGATAACACAAGGCAAGGAAAATATAATGGGTTGTAAGGTCACATGTGTTGTGCTGGAAATTGTTGATGATGGAACAAGAAATTGCTTCATTAAGGTCAAACTTTGGTGAGTCTCAAGTGTAGACAATACTAGTGCAGAAGTGTGCAATGTGAGGACCATGATTACCTTACTTGGAAGTGCCATGTAAGAAGGTGAGATATTCAATAAAGCAAGCTTCATGAAAAGTGGGCTTGATAGCAAAATCTTCATCGTTAGCTGGGTGGAAATCGCCTTTGGGGGTTGATGCAGAGGCATCAGGGCCCAAGACCAATAGTTGTAGATAAACAACAGAGATCCTGGAGGACAGTCGACGACCTCGAGGACACGACAGTCGACGAGAACTAGAAGAGTCATGAGAATTCCGACCAGGTGTGGTCGACGACAGACGACAAGAAGCTAAAACAGTGAAGGATCGAAGGTGATATCGACCAAACAAAAGGAAGAAGTCACGAGTCGAGTTGTTGCCGTTAGATATAGCAACCCACTAAAAACCAGGATTTCGAGGAGCGGAGTCATGGAGTAGTTGGAACAGTTGTTGAGTAGTTATGGCGGTTGTTGTGCGAGGTCAGGGGGTGAAATTTGATGAAGGGAGCCTTCTAGAGAAGAACCGAGTGGACTTAGAGCCATAAGTAGCTATAAATACCAATTTTATGTTGAGAGAGGGAGCGGGTTTTATTTAAAGAACGTGAAGGTGACATGTTCGATGTTCATATCGACTATTCGGAGCTTAGACTCCTTTGTAAATCCCTCTTGTAAAGAGATTGATTGTTAGTATTAATTGAAAGCCATAATTCTTGGTAGATTGGGTTATGTGTGTGTGAGATTGTGTTTGTTTCTATTGTGTACACTGATCTGCAGCCCACCCAAGTGGCATCTGCGTCAATTGGCAGATTGGGTTGTGTGTGTGCGAGATTGTGTTTGTTTGTTTCTGTCGTGTACATTGATTTGCTGCCCACTCAGGTGGCATCTACGTCAATTGGTATCAAAGTAGGAAGTTATCCTATCTTAAAGGTCTAGTTGTGATTGGACGCGAAAAGCAACTCCAGCTGCGATTAGGTAGAGTTGCGGTTGATGTAACGAAGTGATGGCTCACAAAGGTGTTAATGTTTGTGGAAGAAGATTGCGCGAGGGGCGTAGGAATCACTATCAATCGTGAGACGTTTGAAGAATCTATCTAGACGATGAGGACATTGAAAAATGAGTTAGCAGCTGTAAAGGAAGCGCCACGACAAGGATATGTTCCTGAAATCCTTGACCATAATGATGAAGAGGTTGAAGATGAGGCATATGCACCCGAGGCTGATGAAGAAGAGGACCTATAGGACAAGCTATTGAAGGCATTGTCTGAAATGAGGGATAAGTCTAAGATGGACGTGCCTACCTACTTTGGAAGTTTGAACCCTAAGGATCTAATAGATTGGATCTGAGAGATGGAGAAATATTTTGACATAGAGTAGATAAAAGACTCCAAAAGGGTGAAGGTTGCATGTCTGAAGCTGAAGGGTCATGCCTCACTGTGGTGGGACAATGTATACGTTGACATAGTGAAGAAAATAAAAGATAATGTGAAGACTTAGGACAAAATGGTCACCAAGTTGAAGGATAAGTTCCTTCCCACCGACTACATTATTTCTCTATTCAGAAAATTGCAAAACTTGCGACATAAAGAAACGCGCTGAAGGATATCACAGAAGGATTCTATCAACTATTGATTTGGTTGGGACATACCGACGGAGGGGAAGAGGTAGTCGTGATCTATGTAAATGGACTGAAGTATGCTATTTAGGACGAGTTGAGCCTATTAAGGTTCAGGATGGTTGAAGAGGCCTATCAGTTAGCTTTGAAGGCAAAAGAGAAACCTTCCAGGAAGACTTTGACGAGCAGAGGAAAACCGACTGCTCGAAGCCAAACGTTTTCCACCACTAGAGGTTAGACTAGTGGGGCGAGGAAGGTTGTGATGAGCGATGAGAAAAGAGCATGACCAAAGATAGTGCACTTGAATATCGATAGGGAGGTCGCAGGGGTCGAGGCAATCATAGTCGCAAAGGAACTTTTAGAGGAAGATGTGCAAACCAACCCAAATTTGTTTGGTACAAGTGTCGAGGACTAGGACACAAGGTGTATGAGTGCTTAGAAAATCTGCATACCACAAGTTGACAAGAGGCCAGAAGTTTGGGTGTAGACGACGAGATTGGTCCGACTGTGAAGGGAAGTTCAGATGAAGTCGCGTTCGAAGGAGGTCGAAACTTAACAACCCAAAGAATACTATTGCAATCAGCGTGACAAAAGGAGAGAGAGCCAATGCAGAGGAAGTCCATTTTTCGGATGAAGGTGAAGATTCGAGACAAATGCTGTATTACCATTGTTGATGGAGGCAGCACTAGGAATTTGGTCTCGACAAAAGTAATCGATAAGTTGGGGTTGAGGCGTTGACCGCACCCAATTGCATATAGGGTGTCACGGTTGTAGAAAGGTCACCAGGTCAAAGTGGCACAATAGTGCTTGATCACTTTAAGATTGGCGGGTTACACGACAGTGTGCTATGTGATGTGATTCCGATGGATGTGTGTCACTTGTTGTTAGGACGACCATGTCAATACAACCGAAACATGGTATATGACGGTCTTGAGAATACGGTTACGGTTGAGAAAGATGGCAAGAGATTTCGATTGATTCCTTTGGCTGGGGAGCAAGGAAACCATGGAAAGGAGAGTGGTTACTGGGAAAAGAGAGGGCTGATGTGTTAAGCTAAAGAGTTCTTGAAGGAGGAAAAGAAGCAACAATATTGCTTCACAACCATTCCTAAAGGTTAAGTGTCGACAGACCGACTGAGGACATCCCGACAAACGTCGAGGCACTGTTGTGCATAATGGTCAATGAGATATCGATTGGGTTGCCACTGACAAGAAGTATATCCCATTAGATTGACTTGATTTCAGGGTCGAGTCTGCCAAATAAGGCACTTCATAGGATCATACCGACGGAAAATGTTGAGTTGAACGATAGGTCCAGGAGTTGCTGGACAAGGGGTTGATTAGAGAAAGCCTGATTCTGTGTGCAATATCAATTGTACTAGCACCCAAGAAAGGAGTAGAAAGGAGGATATATATATTGACTCAAGGGCTATCTACATGATTACTATCAAGTACAGGTTTCCATTACCAAGGATGGACGACTTGATCGACTGCCTAAGTGGGGTGACATACTTCAGCAAGATCGACTTGAAGAGTGGATACCGCTAGATCTGAAAGATGGATCCAGAGAAGGTATGAGTAATTTTAGAATGGTTGGACTCGACAAGCGCCACAAAGATAAGAAGTTTCCATGGACTTGCCAGTTTTTATTGGAAGTTCATTAGAGAATTTAGTAGGATATGTGCATTATTGATGACATGCATGCAAAAGGGTGAATTCAAGTGGACGAAAGTCGCTCGACGAGCTTTTGAGAAGCTAAAGTGGAAAGTGACGAAGAGCTTAGTCTAGGCTCTTCCAGATTTTGACAAGGTATTTCAAGTCGACTACGATGCAGGCGGGTTAGCAATTGGAGCTGTGTTAAACTAGAAAGGTTGACCAATTGCATTCTTTGGTGAGAAGCTGGACGACGCCAAACAGAAGTACTCAGTCTATGACCAAGAGTTTTATGCCATTATTCAGGCAATGAAGAAGTGGATGCATTATTTGCTATCCAAAAAATTTGTACTGTTCACCAACCACCAAGCTTTGAGATACTTGAATACTTGGATAAAGTTGAACCATAGGCATATGAAATGGGTTGAGTTCTTACAGAGTTATACTTTTGTGTTGAAGCACAAGTTAGGGAAGACTAATAAGGTATCCAATGCATTGAGTCAAAGGTTTGCATTATTGGGGACGATTATTGTTAAGTCAACAGGACTAGAGCCGATGAAGGTCGATGACAAGAATTTTGACGATGCTTGGAGGGCGTCGGAGGACCATGAAGTGGCGACATAATTTCATACTTGGATTACTTCATCTAAGAAGGATACCTATCTAAGGGACATCAGTTATGCACCCCCAGGGGATCAATGAGGGAGAATCTAATTAGGGAATTGCATAGTGGAGGATTATGAGGACACTTTGGCATCGACAAGACCAAGGCGTTGGTTGAGGAAATTTATTACTAGCTAGGATGGATGATGGATGTGAAGAAATGGATCCGACAGTGTAGAATATGCCAGCATGCCAAAGAAAGAAGCCAAAATACGAGACTATATGCACCATTACCAGTGTTGATTGTCCCATGGGAGGATATTAGTATGGATTTTGTGATGGGATTGCCAAAGACATATCAAGGTAACAACTCCATTTTTGTGGTAGTCGACAAATTCTCTAAAATGGCACACTTTATTTTGTGTCGAAAGACAAGTGATGCCATAGGTATTGCGGTTTTATTTTTCAAGGAGGTTGTAAGGTTCCATGGGTTTCCGAAGAGTATCACTTCTGACAAAGATACCAAGTTTATGGGTCATTTCTGGAGAACCCTATAGAAGAAGCTTGACACGAAGATGCAGTTCAGTTTTGCGTATCATCCATAAACTTATAAACCAACTGAAGTTGTCAATAGGAGCTTAGGGAATTTGCTGAGATGTTTAATCGTTGATTGACCAAAGCAGTGGGAGAATGTATTGGCGCAGGCAGAATTTGCGTACAACAATTCAATAAATAGATCGACGAGAATGAGTCCATTCCAGAGCATGCAAGGGATAAGTCTGCATGCAGTAACTGACTTGGCAGAGTTGCCAACAGGAACACGAAAGAGTGTAGACGCAAAATAGTTTGCCAACCGTATGAAGGAAGTGCACGACAAGGTGAAGTGACAACTTGAGAAGAGCAATGCGACATACAAGTTAAGGGCCGATAGGAAATAACGACTACATTCATTTGCAAAAGACGACTTAGTGTATGTGCACCTTAGGAAAGAAAGGTTCCCAAAGGGAACATATAACAAGTTGAAGTTTAAAAAGATTGGACCATGCAAAGTATTGACGAAGATTTCAGACAATGCATATGTGTTTACTAGAAGATTTGGGTGTATTACCTAGGTTTAATGTTTTTGACTTGTACACGTTTGAAGAAGAGTTGACGAGTGGAAGTGAGACAACTGTTGACTGTTAAGGCTAGATACTAGTTCAATCAATGGAAGAGGTCGCAAAAATACTCGACGAGCGTGGAGTCAGGGAAGACCAAAAGATAAAAGAAGAAAGAATATTTGGTTCGGTGAAAAAACAAAGACCTCAAAGAGGTGACATGAATTTCGAAGGGAGTCAGGGAAGATCAAAAGATAAAAGAAGAAAGAATATTTGGTTCGGTGAAAAAACAAAGACCTCAAAGAGGCGACATGAATTTCGAAGGATAAGCTCGAGGAGTTGCGAAACCGTGGCAAGGTTCGTTTCAACCCTGGGAGGGTGATGCAGGGGCATCAGGGCCCAAGACCAATAGGCACAGATAAACGAGAGGAGAGCCCGGAGGATAGTTGACGACCTCTATAGAAAGGGTGAGAGTTGGAGGGAACTAGAAGAGTCGTGAGGATTCCGACCAGGTGTGGTCGACGACAGACCACGAGAAGCCGAAGCAGTGAATGTTCAAAGGTGATATCGACCAAACAAAAGAAGGAAGTCGTGAGTCGAGTCGTCGACGATAGATATAGCAACCGACTGGAAACCAAGATTTCGGGGAGTGGAGCTGTGGAGTAGTTGGAACAGTTGTGTTGCCCACCTATTTCGACTAGGTGGCAACTCCATGTACATGTGGATGTACATAATTGTACCTTGGAAAAATCTGAGGATTTTTCACTTCTGCAGGGCTATTGCCCCTTTGTAAAACGAAATGTCCGCTCCCCTGCGTGGGAAAATTAATGTAATTTTATGTGCTAGTGTGAGTCATATGATACGGATGCCACACCATGGAACTGGTTGTTAGGGAAGTCCCCTCATCGAGTGTTTTTCCCTTTCCAATTGATCTTGTTGCGTAAATGAGTTTAATCGGTTTGGTTTTCACTCAAAATCCTCCAAAGTGGTGACGGGCGTTCTACTAGTCAATTCCATGAGGTGGATAAGGCTTCAAGGAGTGATTCATGACCATGCTAGGCATCTGTATAGAGTCTTGCGGAGTTTCGTTGTGTAGTTGTATTTTTTTTTTTTTTGTTCTGGTTAATTAATTTCACCCCTTGGTGATTAATTAACTCAGTTTTCGATGTAATAATGTAATTGCTCAAGCACTGGCATTTTGTAATAGGGGCTATGAATGCAAAGTTAATTGCTATGAAACCCCCTAAGCCACTGCTTCGAGTCCCATGTCATTCTGATGAGTGGTTGAGGAGATAGACCATTTTTGTCTAAGCAAGGTCTATTTTTCCTAGGGAATTAATTAATTTCCCTAAGTCAAAATTCACATTTTTTGATTTTGAAGTAAAAAATCAAGAAATGCCATGGTAAGTTGGTTTTGGGGTTCCTAAGCCTAGGAAAACTTATTCCAAAGTTTTTCACCCCCCCATGGCCTAGATATTAATTTTTCAAGTTATTTTATAAATTTTTCCTAAGTCAATGTTGGGAAAATTTAAAAAAATTAAATTGAAAATTTAAAATCTAAGGTGAATATTTATTTTAGCCTAAGTCTAAGGTTAAATTTTATTAATGGAGCTAATGACTAAAGTCAAAGCTAGGTTAAATGTCTAAACCCTAAGTCTAAAGGTGGGCGTCCATGTTAAACCTACCATAAATAGTGGGGCGCAAGCATGAAAGGTTTCCATTTTATTTGGAGGAGGGCGCTATATTATGGAGGAAGCACGACTAAATAGAGGAGGCGCTATATTTATGAAGAAACCACCATTTAAAAGAGAGGGCGCTACTACTATGGAGGTGGGCGCTATTGAAGATGGAGAAGGCGCTAGATTTGGAGGCGTCACCATTGAAAGGGCCCACGCTAAAGATTAAAAGGGCGCTACCATAAATAAGGTGGGGCGCTAAGTTTAGAGGGCGCCATTTGTAGAGGACGCCAGCCTTTTTTAGAGGACGTCTACACAAATCTAAAGGGGGCGCTACCATGAAGACTCCACAAAATTTTAGTGGAGCGCTACCAAACATAGAGGCGCCATCAAATATAGAAGGGCGCTAGCTCTTAGAGGCACCACGTTTTTGGAGGAGCGCCAGTTAAAGAGGGTTCCACCAAATTTAGAGGAGGGCGAATGCATTTTTGGCCCACGTTTTACATTCTTGGAGGAGCCGCCATCTTTGGAGATTTCCACCATTTTTAGAGGGGCGCCTATGTTATTTGGGCCCACTCTATTTTATCTTTTGATTTATTTGTGGATATTAACCTAAAAGCTCATCTAATGGTGGATATTTAGCCAAAGACCTAGATCTAAAGATGGAGAATACTTGGACATGGATTAAACATTATGGCCTTTGATTAAAAATTAATCCAAGGGTGTGGATTAATTGAGAAAAATAAAAAATCAAATACCTAGATCTAGTGGTGGAGATTAAACCCTAGATCTAGATCTAATCTCAACCATTTATCTTCAAGAGATTTGGGATTGCCTCAACTATATAATGAGGGTCTCACTCCCTCATTAAGGATGATTCATGCTATTGTTATGCTGCCGGAAATTTCTTGCTCTTATATTCTCTTGCTATACTTTGTATTGAAGATTTGCCCAAGTTGGGCCATTAAATAAAAATTTCTTTGGAGGGATACTATGCTGCAAACTCTTTCATGATCCGAATCTTTGTAAGGTAACCTTTTATTTGTCTTGTTTGCATTTATTGTATTTTTCTAGTTAGCTCTCCACAAAGTGTTTTGTGGAGAGATTAAAGAATAAAAGTGTTTTTATTCTTTCTTATGAATGATTTGACATTTCTTACAAAGTATTTTGCAGGAACTGTTAGGTATTCATCACTAGGATCACAAATTTTGCAGGCATAGATTTATTTGCAGGTTGTCCAAGCAAGGAGATCTCTCCAAATATCATTCCGGCAATTTTTTTTAAATTCGGCCATTTACTTTCAGCCTATTTAAAACTGGGTTTTATTCACTGTTTAGTGAATATAACCCTTGTTTTAGGGCCCCAACCTATTATATATTAGTTAGGGCTTATATTTCTGCTGTTTAAACACTGTTCAGCTAAGTTTCTTCGATATTTCTCCTCCGATTCTTACAGTAATTCTGAATATTGCAATTGTATCAGTTCCAGCCTATATTTATCTACACTTTGAGCTTAATCGTGGTATTCCTCGTCTGACATCAAGCAATTGAGATCAGAACGCGAAGCGCTCAAAGCTGTCATAAATATTTGTCTGTCATTCAATCTGCATAATAGTTTCCAGCCCTTTAAATCTCTCATTTCTGCAATATTTTACACTCATATTTTTTATGTAAATTTGTGAATTTTGTACTAATATTTTAACAACAGTTTTTAGTGTTTTTCTGTGATTTCCAGCGAAGAATAGCTCGCTGGTTTGTGACAGGTTGTGCATGAGTGAAGGAGATTTAATGCCCGAATAGGCCCAGGATCTCCTCAAACTTCCACCGCTTCAAAAGGGGTTCAAACCCTCAACCCTCTCTCTCATATTTTTCCAATTTATTATAAACCCCAACGAGAGTTTCTTGGGGTATTCTGTAAAGTCTTGTAAGGCATTCTGTAATTTATAAGTAAGTAGATTAGGAAGTAAGGTAGATAACTAGTTCTATTTCCAGCTACCCACCTATCTTTGTGACAGACTATCATCTCTGTCACAAAGATTGTTGTGAGGTGAGTTTACTGTAGTTAGTTGTGTATTTCTTTCAAGTTTATGCAACTTTAATTTTCTGTTTAAAAGTAATCATACAACCTATCAAACCTGTGTATCCTCTATCCGCTTGTCATCTCCCTTTAGGGACTTCAAGCTGGATATGAAAAACAGGGGAAGTAGGGGCTTAGGTAATTAAAATAACTTTCTTCCTTATACTACAATCAAACTTTTTTCATTTTACAAGTCCAAGATCAAATACCGGCACCTCCCATAAGGGATACAGCTTGGTTGATCTTGTTGATCGCTTTAAAATAAACCTTGCATGCTAATCACCCAGATAATATTAAATCTTAAAACTTACCAACAACAACTTGCCACATCCTGCTCCTCTACTCGGTTATCACCCTCCGGGGTACTCTGAGATACGACCAGGGGACAGGGAAGTCTTAGTTTAATAGGCATCCATCTAGCCCTTTTTCTGTCAACTAAAAACAGTGACCTCAGGAAGCTAGAAGGGGTAGCAGACCGCGGGCGGTCTCTAGGCGCTTCGACGTCCTCCTTGTTGAGCACCGGGGCATTGGGGATTGACCTGTGAGCTACAGGTGGGCTTTGTTCCCACTTTGTTGAGCGCAACAGCATTCCTTCTTTGACTGGAGAAGTTCTAGATCGGGGTAGTCACACCACCGGATCTGAAACTTAATCAAAGACTTCAACTTTAATAAAATCTATTAAAATAAACCAAGAAGCATTGCAAAACGTCCTACAAACACAGGTCATTCTATTCGTCTTTGCCTTGCTGTTCAAGGCTTTACTGCAAGCACTTTCATTTCTCAGTTACAAGTATTTTCTTTCAGTTTTGCAATCTCATATGGTGACACCTTTAATTCATTCGCTTAAGTAATCGCATTGCTTAACCTTGTAACTTAAAAGTAATCTGTCCTTTGATCTTTGATACAATAACTTGTTCATATTGTGTAATTCTTTAACATTTGTTCATATTGTTAATATTGTAAATCTTGCTCAGCGTAGGCAACTGTGGATAATCATTCTTATTCTTTTGTAAGTTTGTAACTTGTAATCTTTTGACTCCATTTAATCTAGGCACTGGTCTTGTAATTTTGTAACCTTAAAAGGATCCCTTTAATTAATTTGTAATTAATTAATAAATCTGGAACTTAGTATTCCGTAGGGACTACCCCCCTTGGCTCTGTTGGGATCAAGCCTAAACGGAGGAGTTGTGGACTGTGGTGACAGTGGTCCCCAGCTCTAACTTGCCCCCAAGGACACACAAAGCGGGTTGGAGACTTTCCCGTATCATAAAGTGTGTATTAGGCGGCAACAAGTTGCAAAGCCATTATGGCGGTTGTTGTGGGAGGCTAGGTGGCGAAACAAGATGAAGAGTGCCACATGAAGTATTTAATGAAGCATGGCAATGCCTGGAAGTAAGCAAAGACTTCTAGAGAAGAGCAAAGCGGACTTAGAGCCATAGGCAACTTTAAATACCAGTTTTATGTTCAGAGAGGGAGAGGGTTTTATTTAGAGAACGTGAAGGTGACAGAGTCGATGTTCATATCGACTGTTCGGAGCTTAGGCTTCTTTGTAAATTCCTCTTGTAAAGGGATAGATTGTTAGTATTAATTGAAAGGCTTAATTCTTGGCAGATTGGGTTGTGTGTGTGAGATTATGTCTGTTTGTTTTTGTTGTGTACACTGATCTGCAATCCACTCATGTGGCGTCTGTGTCAGGGGTAGGGCGAGGGGGAGAGTTGGAATGTCTGCCATAGCATGAATGGAAACTAATGCCAACACTGAAAAATAAGTCAAGTAAGAAAGCAAAAAAACAATTAGATTCTTAAACTAGTAAGCAAAGAAAAGAGAGGAAGGTGATGGAGAAGGGAAGGATTTTGAGGCCTTATGTTTTTTGTTTTGTTTTGAAAAATACATCTTCCTCTCTCACACACATATACAAAAGGAAATACAAAAGTGGAAGGGTATATACAATGGAAAGTGATATTCCTTTCCATATTTCTATTAAAGTAGGGATAAAACTTGAATGGGTAGGGGCATCCAATATCTTAGCATATTTAATTAGAAGATAAGCTTTGGCCAACAATTGCATACGCACCTCTTCCCCGCAATTTCAACAAAAGGACCGAAGTGAAGTAATTTGATTAGCAAAGACATATTTGCACCTTAACCTTTGGATTGTGAATAGTGTAGTAAATCTAAGGGGGTGCCAAATTCCTTTAAAAGCAACAAAAACCATCTTTGGAGTTATAAAAAAGAGTAACTCTCTAATGCATCTTTCTTTGTAGTATAGTTGAATGCAAATCCTTAATGGATTGCCAACAATTTCCAATGAGTTTGCAATCCTAAAATATGTGCTTAACTTTCTCTGATTTGCCACACGACTAGCATAATCTATCGGTGAGTCCAATTTTTTCCAAGCGTGTCTTCTTTTGCAACCCCTAGGAGATGACCAACCATGCCAATACTTGTAATTTGTGGGAGAGGTGAAGCGACCATAAGTTGTACAACTTACAAATTTTCTAGCCCTTTGTGTTGGAAGAGCTCCAGCAAGCATTGAGAATAAGGGCCAAGACATGCCTCTAGTGTAACAAAGAGTATGTTTTTCTTTTGAGCAATGCAATTGGATTTGCTTACCAAACACTTACCCCAATCTTTTCATAGAGAGCCCCACATATCAATGTTCAATTTTGACGAGTCTACAAATAAAGTCAACGAAACAAATCCCTTAATAACAAGCTTATTAGAAGAAAGGAGAGCCTTCTATTGTGCTAACACCCAAATCCTTCGTCCCTCCTTGAGGAAACACCCTTTCTACTCAGCTTATGAGCTTGGAACCACAGTAACCTCTCTCTCCATTATATTTAGACCACAAATAAAATCAAAGAATCTACTAGATCTATTTAAATTGAGTCTTGTTGGGAAAACTGCCACATACTTTTAGCTCATGTTGCATTGTTTTAACTTGTGGTGCAAAAGAACCTGCCATGGAGAGGAGCCCTTAAGGAATCTCACCACCCACTTGGCAATAAAACATTGTCATATGAGGCAACATCAGTAAGGCCCAAACCTTGTCCTCCTTGGGCTTAATACAAACATCTAGGGGATCCAAAAGTAGGCCTTTGTCTCCACCATATTTAAATTGCAAAAAGGATTTGAATTAAGCTCTGTTGGGGAGCTAACAAGAAATATAACAAATATCAGAGGCTTGAAGAATTCTTGAGACTAGTTATCTTGACTACCAAAGGAAGATCTTTGAGTTTCCTAATATGAAACTTCGATTGAAGCTTTTGGAGACACCAATGTGCATAGTCATAATTGAGAGTTTTTCTAAATGGGGTCTTGAGATGTTCACTAACAACTACCCCATAAGATGTACATAAGAGTCCAAGGCATCCTTATGTATTCTCTGTTGACTCTTGACACATTCAAATTAATAAGATACAGGATTGTTAACCATCTTTGAGCCATCAAGACAAAAAATACCCTTGATTTGTCTCTAAGCCTTAGCGACCCTTAGTAAATAGCTTAGAGCATTCAATGCCAAAACATAGAGATAGGGATCAAGGGTGCAACCTTGACTAATCAAACAATGAAGGGGGATGTAGGACAAGAACAAACTATTCATCGAGACAAAACCAAAGGCATGGGAAAAAATAGTTTTCACAATGGAAATACTTCTAGACCCAAATCCGAGACAAAGCAACATCTCTATAATGAAAGGCTAGTCAACTTTATCATACACTTTGTCAAGGTCAATTTTGAGTAGGGACTAATATTTCTTCCTAGTCCATTTCATTTAGTCACCTATATTTATCTTTATATCCAATATAAATCGACCGTGCATAAATCCTGTTTATTCTTATTTGACAACTCTTGATGCCATTCTATGGTTGAGAAGGGAAATTGCCTTTACAAATTCTCATAATAAACACTAAGAAGAGTGATAGGCCTCCAACCTCCCGTGAAGTTTAGTGTGGCATTCTTTGGAATTAGTCTATTTAATCCTTGCTAAAGAGATTCCATTAGTGTACAAAGATCATCGCGAATTGTATCCTAAATTGCCTTAAAGAATTCACAAGGAAGACCATCAATCTTAGGATACTTAACATTCTGCTTTGAATTAAAGAGCAACAAAGACTTTCCTTTTGCTCTAATTGATAGGGCGTTGGTGGTTTGGCCTTCACGATGTTAATGTCGCTATCATTCCTTTTATGACTAATCACTTTTGAAATCCGTAATACCCCAATTAAAAACTAGGAATACCAACTCTAATTTTCCAACATAAATTTGATTGGTTTCCTACTTAATCCCAAACAATGGCTTATGAAGGCTTATGAGATGTTCTAATTCATCAACAAAGGAATGTATTTATATTTTAAGATTTGGATAATGATGTACAGTCTATTAAATATACTTTGAACCCACTATAATGTGCCAATTCAAATCTATTATAAAGTTTTGGTTGTTGAATTTTCAGCATTAGCATAAACTTTAAAAATTTGCAGATAAACATAAATAGATCAACAGTACAGTAAAAATACATTCATCACATCAGCACACATGGACACAATATTTTTTTCACTGGGGAAACCTTCAAAGGACAAAAGCCCCAAAAGCATTAATAGCTCATCTCGTAAATGAGATGGCTTAAGAAATTCTTCAAAAAGTTCCTCAAATCCAGATCTGGATTTTGACCACAGTTTATAGATGCAGAAGATTTCTCAGCAAAACAAACTAAGGTTTTCAAACCCTACTAAACCACATTTCCAGATCTGCCTAGAAATGATTGAGGCTGCCCAAAACAGTCTGTCTGCCCAAGATGAAGTTAAGGCCTGCCCAGAAATGCTAGAGACTGTAAAAAACAATCTGCACAAATTTATCAGTCTGCCCAAGATAAAATTAGGGCTTGCCCAGAATTGCTAGAGGCAGTCAAAAACAGTCTGCACAAATTTATCAGTCTGCCCAAGATAAAATTAGGGCTTGCCTAGAATTGCTAGAGACTGTAAAAAATAGTCTGTTCCAAAAAAAATCTCAGATTTGCCTACAAACAAAATTAGGGCCTGTCCAAATTACAAAAAAATAGGCTGCCCGAAATTTTGAGACAGGCTGCCCGAATTTTCCAGTCACTTCCCGTGACTGTTCCTCTTCCCCAGGTCTGCTCGGAAAAGAAACAGAGGCTGCTCGGAAATAGAAGAGGGGCTGCCCACAAAAAAAAATCTCAGCTGCCCGAAAAATGAAGAAGGCTGCCCAAAAAATGGAATGCTGAAGATGGACTTTGCTGATAAAACCCTAGCTGAGGGTTTGAACATAAGATAGTCTACTTCACTGGTGAGAGCAAAAGTGTGTGTATCAAATGAGAAGGCTTGATCTTCTTTTATAGCCTTTGTTCACTTGCAAGTGGACAAGATAAGGAAAAATAAAAATAATAATATTTTTATTCTTTTCCTAATTTCACTTTCATATTTACCAAAACGGTACTTTTATTTTTCCTTTGACTTTGATAAGAAGTCCTTATTTATTTTGATTTTTGACTTTGGTCATTTTCTTGTGATCACAAAGCCTTTATTTATTTTGACTTTTGACTTTGGTCATTTTCCAAGTGCCCCTATGGTCCTTTTTGATTTCAAAAGTACATCATCATAAACCAAGAGAGTTATTAATGCTTTTATCTCACACATTGTATGACACCTAGATCTGGTACTAGGGTAACTTGACCAAGGGTAGCTAATCCTTGGAGAAGCACACCAAGCCCATAGATCAAGGGTCAAAGTGCCACACACATGCCCAGACCCAGTTTAGGGCTTACAGTGTCTTCATTCTCCAAGAAAATGGATACTTAGAGCTAAGCTGAGTCTACTAGTCCCAGACTGGTCTACATCGTGGTCCTGGACCAGATGTCTACTCAACACAAGGTTGAGTCTACCCAGGGCAGATCTGGGTTTATATCATGGTCCCAGACCAGATATCTACCATTCAACAGAATGGTCACTCAACACTGGGTTGAATCTTTACCGTGGTTCTGGACCCGGTGGTCCCATTCTCCGAAGAGAAGGGCTCTCGATGCTGCTCAGAAAATCAACATTGGTGGCTGGTAATTAAATCTGGTTCATGAATTTCTTCAAACACTTTGTATGCAAAATCACCAGTTTTGAAGCATAGGAAGCACTAGTAACAACACCACATTCATTGGAAGAGTTCTTGACTCAATTAACAACAAGAAAGATGTACATATTTCATATTTGACCATACATGAGCAGCTCCACAAACACGAATTCAAATCTAGGAAAACAAGATTGAATTTCACACCTCTAAAACAACCCAAATTCTTCTAAACAAATCATACTTGACCCAAACACTCCCAAACACAACCCAATGGCTCACTAACAGACTCTTGAAAACTTTTATGAAAGATTTAAACACACAAACTTGAGATCTCACTACCACAATTACAGATCTATACATGGATTAAGTAGCACATCTATTGCTTGGACCTAAGAAACCAGACACGTCCATTTAGGGCCACGTGTCCCGTGTCCGCGTGTCGGACACAGACACGTTGACAGATCGTGTCTAACATGACTGTCAATCGTGTCCCGTGTTCGGACACGCATGTCCGGGCACTATCCTATCCTGTCCCGAAAACAGGACACGATTTTGACGGCTCGACCCATAAAACCGCGTTTTTTCTCACTTTTTTTTTCATTTCTAATTTGTAGGAGAGCTCTAAGAGTGTTTTTTTTGCAGGTGAAGAGGATTTGAAGGCTTTTGAAGGGTGCTAAAGGATTTGGAAGAAACTTTTTTTGCAAGTGAAGGTGGATTGCAAGCTCAACCAACAAGCAAGAAGAACAATGTCTCATTCAGCTAGGGGAGGAGCTAAAGGGCAAAGGAAAGGGAGAAATGCCCCATTTAATGTCTCCCCTCCTATTCCTCCAAACACAAGCTCTTCTACTCCTCTTGCTAGTGCTCCATTTGCTGCTAGTGGAGCTCATGCTCCATTGAACCCTGTTTTAGCAAGACAACAAGCCCAAGAGAAGAAATGCCTTTTGTGGAGGTATGTGACTAGGAAAGAAGGGCCCGGGGCAAAGCTAGGTGGGGGAGGCAATGTGTCTTGGACTAATTTTTGCAAGAATGAATTCAAGAGCACATACTACCGAGTTAAGAGCCATTTGTTGGCCCTTCCTAATTGTGGGATTTCTTCACGTAAAGGTGTGAGTTTATCCAAAGGAAAGAAATGGGAAAGGAGGATCAAGAAGGCGCAGGGAATGTAGTAGCAGCAAGCAAGAAAAAGGACGAGGATCCTCTTCTATTCTTAAGGAAACCCTCTACAATTCGGCCCCCATTTCCACCTAGCAAAGGTGATCCACATCTAGCAAAAAAGAGGCCAAGTGGTCCAATGGACAAGATTTTCCAACAAGAGGCACGAGAAGAGGTAGACCTCACCATTGCATTCTTTTTCTACATCAACTTCATCTCATTCAATGTTGAACGGTCATCATTGTTTTTTGAGATGTGTCGAAGTCTCAGTGAACAAGCTCCATTTGGTTATGTGCCTCCTGGTTCGGAGAAGGTTAGAACCACATTGTTGGTTAAGGCAAAGAAGGAGGTGGACAAAATTCTTGAGCCAATTAGAGCAACATGGCCCTCATCTGGAGTGAGTATTGTTTCCGATGGATGGACGGATCCAGCACGCCATCCACTTATCAATTTCATGGTATCTTCCCAAAATGGACTGATGTTCTTGAAAGCAGTGGATGCTCTTGGGAAATACAAGGGTGCACATTTTATGGGTGAGTTATTCATCAAAACCATTGAAAAAGTAGGTGTTGATTCTTGTGTACAAATCATCACAGACAATGCACCTGTTTGCAAGGCCGCTGGCATGATTGTGGAAACTAAATATCCATAGGTATTTTCATTTATGACACCTTTCATTGTTAATGATTTGAGTTATTAACTTGTTAGTGTTGTAGAGTCATTTATAGTTGTCTTTTTTGCTCTTACAGGTTTTTTGGACACCTTGCATTGTCTATTCCTTGAACTTAGCACTCAAATCCATTTCTTCAGATGTGACATGGATTGGTAACATTATTGAGGATGCACGCTATATCCGTAACTTTGTACAAAACCATACAAATTCCCTCACCATCTACTAAGAGCACACACATCTTTCATTGCTGAAGATTGCAGATACTCGGGTTGCTTCCTCATTCATCATGCTCAGGAGGTTGAGGGAGGTCAAAACCGCTCTTGGGTCCATGGTGATTTCAGAGTATTGGTCTTTCTGGAGAAAGACAGATCAAAGTGCTTCAAAAAAGGTGAAGGACACAGTATTGGATGATGTTTGGTGGGAGAGGGTGGATCTTAGCATTAAGATCATGGAGCCACTCATTTCTTTGTTGCGCTTTACAGACACAGACCAACCCATCCTAGCGGATGTTTATGAGGGGTGGGATTCCATGATTGAGTCCATGCGGACCATTCTTATGGAGAATGAGTGTCCCGAGTATGAGGCATCAACAGAGAACCTATGGTCCACCATTCAGGATATTCTTATCTCCAGGTGGGATAAGAATTGTACACCTTTGCATTGCTTGGCCCACTCCTTGAACCCCAAGTTCTACAGTCAGGAATGGCTCATTGGTGGGACCTCACATAGAGTCCCTCCTCACATGGATGGAGAGATTTCACAGGGGAGGAAGATAGCATTTAGGCAGCTATTTCAGGATAGAGACTTACTTGATGAGGTGGAGGCGAGCTTTGTAGAGTTTTCTTGTGCTACTGGGAGATTTGGAGGCTATGATGTGGTTGGAGATAGGGGAGTTAAGAAGCCCTATAATTGGTCGGCAACTCATGGGGAAACATGCCTATTCTACATAAGCTAGCCTTGAGGATCATCTCTCAAGTTACATCATCCTCTAGTTGTGAGAGGAATTGGAGCACATATGGAAACTTGTACAGTTTGAAGAAGAGCAGGCTTGAGGAGTCGAGAGCAGAGACGATGGTGTATGTGCACACCAACCTTCGTCTTATTTACAGGAAGAGGGAGGAGTGGGTGAAGGGAAAGACAAAGATGTGGGATGTCTTTCCTGATGATATGGGTTTGGACAGCAGTACAGAGTTGGCATTAGCCATCCTGGATCTTAATGATCGAGTGCTAGTGTTAGACACTGAGAGGGGGGGTGAATCGGTGTAAAGCCAATTTTAAAACTTTTCTTAGCTTGTCACAATTAACTACCAATTCATCATTCCACTAGTCTACCAATTTCATAATCATTTCATAAACATCTTTCACTTCATCAACCACATAGCATAAGCATTTGAATCATCAAGAACCATAACACAACAGAACACAACACCATATAATTTTATAATCTTTTTGTATTAGTTTTGGTCCGGCTACAACCGTTAGGTAAAATCAGCACCTACTGATACAAAGAGTACTTACTCTGCATCCAGGACCCTGTCTGGTTTTCTTAAACCCAGCTAAGAAGGGTTGAGGTTTCCAAACCCCAGATGCAAGACTAGCTTGCATTTACAATACAGTATACTTGTGTTACCAGCAATCTCTATCACATCAACATTCTCATCATCTGCTCACCGCTGCTCATTACCACTGCTCATTACCGCTGCTCATCTCTGCTGCTGGTCATCTGCTACTCATTAATTTTTGCTGCCGCATCGTATAATTGCCTGCTTTGTTCAAATTACTTATGACCTCTTGTTGGGTCAACGAAAACTTTCAAGCCCAACATACATCAATCAAAATGTGTCATTGGAGCTTAAGCCTCCTCCCAAAAATCCAAAACTGAATTCTAACAGTTCCTCCAACCCTTATACATTCAACTGAGCATAGTTCTCAATAGCACTGAGATCTAGCAACGAAATGCTAATGCAAGATGTCTGCAAGAGTATACTTACTTGAACCAAGATGCTCGAACATAACTGGCTCAAACTTGTGACAGTCATAAGAATTTTCTAGAGTTGAAGACTTCAACATGAGTGTTTGAAAGAATGTGTTCACTAGAGAACAGGATCAAATGTTTACTGCCTTCACTGCCTTAGGAAGCCTTCCGTGATATACTCCTTTAGATGCTTTGAACATTGTTCTCACGAATTCAGAGCATGTAGCTTACTTACAATTTTAGCATCCCTTAATACACAGACTCAAAGCTTTCCTTAAGACCTTAGATAGATTAGATCATCAAAATTCTATGGTTACAATTGAGAAGACATCAAGCTTCTATTGTGGTTGCACTATGGCCTGACTGAGATCATGATTTGTATGCCTGCAAGGATTAGAGTTTCAATTTTATTGCTTTAGAGTTGTCGTTCAGCATTCTCCACAGAGATCAGTTCCTGAGGCTATTCGAGATCAGAACATTGTTGGTGTTAATCCATGAAGAGTACTAAAGATCAATGTGGATGACTTCATCTGACCCTGTGATTTCTTTGTAAACAGACTTCAAAAGGAGGATCAACCATACAAACTGTGAGTAGGATGCCTGTGTTTGAGATCGTCTTCTTCCATAGAGGTCAAGTGAATGTAGGATATGTACAGATATCACTGTTGTTCAGATACCCTTAACAAAAACTGTTGTAGAACCTGAGATTAGAAGAGCTTCTTGTTGTGACATGGTATTTCATTGTCTGCAAGTTATGGCTATCCTTCTTTGTTGTTGCTGCTGTTGAAAAGAATAATAGGACTGTTTATCTCGACTGCTGCAAATTTCGTGGAGTTTTGCCTTCTCTGCAATTTGGGACTGGTGTCTTTTTTTGCAAGTTTGGACTGTCAAGGGTATGCTGATGAAACCCCGAGACCAATCCTAGATTGGACTGTCATCACCACAAAAAAAAAGTACTTGACTGCTGCTACAATTCGTTGACTGCTCCTCCTGCAACAAAACTTGCTGCTGCTACCCTAACTGCTGCCTCCAAAACTCGGATCTTCTCCAGACCTCTGCTGCTACAACTTGGATTGTTTTGAATGCTGGTAAAACCCTAGACCATGTCCAAAAGTTGGACTGTCATATAGCAGAAAAAGGAACAAAAAAACACCAAAAATCAGAGATATTTCTTGCTGCTGCTGTCACAGTCCACTGTTACCCGAATTTCCTTAGTGCATTTGCCTCGGTCAGCGAAAAAACCTCAGAGCTCTTGTCCACCCAATTCATGTTTTAAAATTGAAGTTTTGATAGGATATTTATACTAATTTCATAGGGTTTTTTAATGGGCCGACCTGTTTAAAATTTTAATTTTAATTTAAAAAAAAATATTTTGTTTGGTCGGCTGCCCCAAAAAGGTGGGGTACACCAACTTCAAAAGCTCATATATTTTCAACCGTAAGGAGTTACGTGACGTGCCACCTACCGTTGGAAACGGCATGGCGAGGGCTATCATTCTATGATGGGATTATTTTAAAACACATGGTCTTTCACCCTTAAATTCTTCAATTTGTGCATGACATCAGATTTGACTTGAATTCATCTTCAAACTTGTCAAACTTGTCCTTTATGTCATCCACATCATCTTCCATGTCATCCTTATTTGCCTTTGTCCATGCTTGCTTGTACATAAGCCTTATACTGTCCAAATCATCTTTAAATGACCACAATATGGGTCATTTGACTCATTAGGTGTCCTAATCAACCTATGCTGCCATGTCCTTTACACATAGCCATATCAACTTTCATGCCATGTCATGCCATGCCATCTTCATGCTGCTTCATCCTTGTCAAGTCACCTTGTTTGCTTGTCGTCATGCCATTTACACCTTTGTCATTAATGGTGTGTCATCAATGACAACTTTGCTTGTCAGCTAGAGCCGGTGACATTTGATGATAGTGATCTGATCCTTTGGAGGGGTCATCGTCCACACTAGCAGATATTGATCCTATCATGGTTGAGGAGGAGGAGGAGGAGGAGAGCAGTGATGAGTTTGTTGATTCAGGCATGGAGGAGGATGAGGACTATTGATAGATGAGACTCTTCATTCTTCTATTTTGATCTACAATTTTTTGTATTTACTATTGCCAGTGGCATTTCGACATCTATGTAATATATTATATGATTATACTGTATATATTTCATGACTTAATGAGAAATATGGTTTTGACTCGTGAGTATTGACATCTTGATCTATGACTATGATATCTATGTGTCTCAACACAAGTTTCTCACACAGGATTCCATAACTCTGAAATATATAAAACAACCTGTGAAAACCTAAACAATGATTGTGATTACTGATTTTATTTGTAAATGTGTAATACGAATGTTAAATGTGGATTGATTCTGATTTATATTGAATATTTGTAAAAAAATGGATCTATATGTCTATAATTTTAAATTTTTAATATATAATTTTTTAAAATATATATATATATATATATATGTCCTGATTCCAGGAGTCAGCGTGTTCGTGTCGGACACTCAAATCCCTGTGTCCTTCGTGTCCCCATGTCAGGTGACTTAGGTTTGGACACAATATGAGGAAATCACCATGAATCTTTATTAATAATGGATGGCAACAATTATTACACTGATGGGAACAACATTACATCAGTAGGTAGCTCTTACAGCTGCTCGATACTCAAGAAATATACAGATAGAAATATACCGATGTGTCTTCACAGCTGGAATCCCCAAATCTAGTAAAATGGCAGTATCTTGGTCATCCAGAAACCTTTTTTGGGTGAAATCAAAAGTGTTTTCTATTGGAAGCGATGCTTCGGACGCAATGGGACAAGTCTGACAACCCATAAATGCACAGAACTATCAGAACCAAAAGTTTTATCTTGGCCCACCAACATTGGTTCCAATGAAAGAGCTGCTCCAACTGCACATCAAGAGCCCCAAACACAATGGTTATGAGAAAGAGAATCAAGAATATGTTTGCAGCTCCCAAATGGTGTACTCTTCCACAAGTGCACCCTTTAATACCGAGAACAATAGCAAACTAAAATTGTATGAGAGCAAGTGTGTCGTCCACACTGAGAAAACTAAGAAACCAACACAAAAAAACACTAAAACACGAATGAACATTCATATCTGCAATAAAACCCACAACATACTCTGATCAATGAAGTTCAGTAGAAAGATTTGGATGATCTCTGTCAACACCTGCAATGAAGCCCAAATGAAGAGTTCTGGATGATCTCTCCTCTCACACCGGCTAAGGTGGAATCTTTCACCATCGATACCAGTCACAAATGCAAGGGGCACATTTCCCAAGCTTTAAAGCTTCAAAAGCTCTCCAATTCAGAAATAAATTTGCCAAAAGATCCCAATTATGTGCCCTCACCCTTCTTTTACAAGTCAAAATTCAACCTTCTAGAGTTTTCTCTCTCAAAAATTAAAATATCAATTAAATACTAATAAATATTGTTTTCACGAGGGAATGACTCCTTAGGACACATTAACATCCTTTCTGATGATATTTGGCCTGATGGATACAATGGTCTTCCTTAGAATTCGAATTAGGAGATGATTTCCTTGATCTGGGGGAGTTACAATCCCTTGTGGGCCCCTTTCTTTCCGCATGCGCCCTCCTTGGCTAAATTTAGGACCTGCAACTTGTCATAGATTTGTCATAGATTCCCTTGGTGGTTACTCTTCACAAATGCGCCCTTCCTTTACTATTTTTAGCTCAGGGAGTTACAAACTCATGAGATGCCTTTGTTATGAGCTTTTTTCCACCTTAGTTAGGAGTTACACCTCATGTGGGACCCATTCATAGGATACAATGGTCTTCCCTATAATTCGAATTAGGAGATGGTTTCCTTGATTTGGTCATGTCCCCAATTTTGTTTTACTATGGACCACTTCATTGGGCTAGGGAATACAATGGGTAGATTCACTTTATAGAGTTATAAGAAATTATTAAGGGAGTGATAGGGGTCATTAAATTGTAAAGTATGATGTCCAATATTTGTGAATAATGTAATATTAGACAAATTGGACAAGGAGGGCACATAGGAGGATGGATGGGTCCCACATGAAGTGTAACTTCCATCCAAGGTGGAAGGAAGCTCATAATGAAGGCATCTCATGAGTTTGTAACTCCCTGGGCTAAAAATAGTAAAGGAAGGGCACATTTGTGAAACCTCCAAGGTAATCTATGACAATTATGACGAATAAGGAGGGCGCATGAGGAAAGAAAGGGCCCCACAAGGGAGTGTAACTCCCCCAAATGAAGAAAATCATCTCCTAATTCGAATTCTAGGGAAGACCAATGTATCCATGAGGCCAAATAACATTAGAAAGTAAGTTAATGTGTCCCAAGGAAGCATTCTCATGAAAATAATATTTATTAATATTTTATTGATATTTTTGAGAGAGATAACTCTAGAAGGATGAATGGTGACTTATAAAAGAAGGGTGAGGGCACCTATTTGGGATCTGTTGGCAAATTTATTTTTGAATTTGAGAGCTCTTGAGGCATTCAAGCTTGGGAGATGTGCTCTTTGCATTCGTGACTGGTTTCGGTGGTGAAAGATTCCACCCTTGCTGGCGTGAGAGGGAGATCATCTAGATCTCTTCACTTGGGCTTCATTGTAAGTGTTGAGAGAGACAATCCATATCTTTCTACTGAGCTTCATTGAGTAGAGTATGTTGTGAGTTTTATTGCAGATTTGAAGATTCATTCAGGTTTTAGTGTTTTATTGTGTTGGTTTCCTAGTTTTGTCATTGTGGAGGGTGCACTTGCTCTCACATAGTTTTAGTTTGCTATTGTTCTCTGTGTTGGGGGGCACACTTGTGGAAGAGAGTACGCCATTTGGAGTTGCGAACGTATTCTCGGATCTCTTTCTCAGATCCATCGTGTTTCGGGCTCTTAATGTGCGCGGGAGCAGCGTTTTCATTGTAACTGGTGTTGGTGGGCTGAGATCAATCTTCTTGTTCTGATAGTTTTGTGCATTCCTAGGCTAGGAGACCTGTTCCATTGCGGTCAGAGCATCATTTCTAGTGGGAAACCATTTTTATTTCACCCAAAAAGTTTTTAGATGACCAAGATATGACCATTTTACTAGATTTGAGGATTCCAGCTGTGAAGGCACACCAATACATTTATGTCTGTATATTTCTTGAGTTTCGAGCCACTGTAAGAGCTATCTACTATTGTAATGTTGTTCCCATCAATGTAATAACTGTTGCCATCCATTGTTAATAAAGATTCATGGTGATTTCCTCATATTGTGTCCAAACAATTGATGTGCGTGTTAATCCATGCATAGATTTGTAATTGTGGTAGTGAGATTTCAAGGTTGTGTGTTTAAATCTTTCATAAAAGTTCTCGGGAGTCTGTTAATGAGGGTTGTGTTTGGGAGTGCTTGGTTCAAGTAGGAGCTGTTTGGAAGAATTTGGGTTGTTTTGGAGGTGCTTGGGAAAATTGAAAATCTAGACAATCTATGTATTGAAATTCGATATTGTTTTGTTGGATTCGAATTGGTGTTTGTGGAGCTGCTCATGTATGGTCAAATATGAAATATGTACATCATTCTTGCTATTCATTGAGTCAAGAACTCTTCCCTTGAATGTGGTGTTGTTACGAGTGCTTCCTATGCTTTAAAACTGGTGATTAAGAGGTTGCATACAAAGTGTTTGAAGAAAATCATGAACCAGATTTAATTACCAGCCACCAGAACTTTATAACAGATTTAAATTGGCACATTATAGTGGGTTCAAAGTATATTTAATGGACTGCACATCATTATCTAGATCTTAAAATATAAATACATTCCTTTGTTAATGAATTAGAACATCTCATAAGCCTTCATAAGCCACCGTTTGGGATTAAGTTGGAAACCAATAAAATTTATGTTGGAAAATTGGAGTGATATTCCTAGTTTTTAATTGGGGATATTATAGTGGTATCTGAGCTCTTTGGAATTAGTCTATTTAATTCTTGCTAAAGAGATTGCATCAGTGTACTTGAGAAGGCCTCCTTGGCCGTACAACAAAGATCATTGTGAGTTGTATCCTACATTGCCTTAAAGAATTTACAAGGAAGACCATCAATCCTAGGATACTTACCATTCTGCATTGAACTAAAGAGCAACAAAGACTTTCCTTATGTTCTAATTGATAGGGTGTTGATGGCTTGGCCTTCATGATGTGAATGTCGCTATCTTTCCATTTATGACTAATCACTTTTCAAATCCATTATATTGACTTTACATCTTCCAAAACCATGCAAGCTTCTTGTTTTTACTGTTAGTGGCTAGGAGAAAGCTGAGCCATGAGAGTGTATTTAATGCTGGCGGAGCATGCAAGGTATTTGAACCCCAAAGAAGTTGCTTGCTTCTACAAAAAATGTACTAGAGAAAGTTTGTTAAATCACATACTTATATGAACTCATGGGAGATTTATACTGGTTGGTCTCACTATTCATCCATTGATTGAGTTTAATTCTGTAGAGGACAACAATGGGAGACTATTGCTCCCTCAATTTGTTTTCCACCAACATTTTTCAATTATGGAGGTGACATGATTGTTTTATTGTTCTACCCATTCTACCACATTCTTGGGACTTTTGCGTGTTTGTTGTTGGGTTGGCATTGTGATCATGTTGAACTCTCTATATGTGATGAGGAATACTACATTCAACCATATAGTGTTGGTAGGTTTGATGATAGAAGAAAAATGTGTTGGGCTCATGTTGCCAAGGAGGATGGGTAAGGATGGGTTTGTTCACACATTTTTTTTTTGAAGAATGTTACATTGTTGTGTAATAGGTTGGCAAAGTCCATGAATTAAAAATTGAAGGGGTGTGACAGGCTACAATGGTGGTGTGCTTGGGGAATGGGTAGAGTGGATTGAAGAAATCCAGGATGCTTTATCACTTGAGAATGATGGGTCGACTTGCGATGAGGCAAGGTACGAGATTATGAGCTATTACTTGTGGTTGTTGGTTGTACAAGAAGTGTGCTTATCATCATTGTAACCATCTCCGTTAATGTCCATAACATGGAATTCATGCTTTTTTAGAAAAATCTTCCATGTTCATTATTACATTCTTCAATGTCCCTTCGACCATCTTTGGATTGTCATCACCTGTTATCTCTCAAAAGTTGCCCCATTCAAACAATAGTGTCGAGGTCAATAAGAAAGGATTCTTTGGCTAGAAAATGTAACCCTTCTTTGTTGTAAAGATATTCTATATAAATCATACTGTCACTAGAACTTTGAAATATGACAAGTGATAAATGAGACCATTTGTTGATTTAGTTCTTAACCTTGCAGCATTCGACATGATACTTTTATCCATTGGGCATCTTTATCTTTAATAACGAGACATAGCTTAAGATTTTGGCAGATACAAAAGATTCCTTGAAGAATAACCTATATCGACAGATATAATGAGTGTGGCAATCTTACATATTCATAAACAACGAAAATAACATATTGAGGCCACTAAGGACTATTCAATATCGCATCCAATTAACATGACAAAATAACTTGGATTTAAACACATAATATTGTAAGACATCAATTTTATTGATATCATGGTAGATAAACTAAAAGCCTAAGGACAACTCGTTTTACTCTTTGCAATAATTCTTTAGGAGGGTTTTCATTCAAAAGAGATCGCATCCATTGATTAAGATTTGTAGCTACCATCTATTGAGTCGCAGTGAGAACTGCTGGATATTTATGAAGGTAGCTACAATCCATTGAGTTGCCAAGATCGAGTAGACATTTCAGAGTTGAAGGAGCCATCACCATCTAGTCGCATCAAGTTGCTATCCATCGAGGGGTTGTATTTTTTAAAGATGTAGCCATCGAGTTGCCAACCATTGACTATTGAGGGGTTGTAAGATTCTTATTTCACAACCATCGAGCTGTCAACCATTGGCCATTGAGAGTTTTAGAATTGTTGGAATTATAGCCATCGTGTCACCAATTATTGTCGTTATTAGAGCTGCTAGTCAATGCATAGAGGGATCTCATCCCATGAATTAGCCATCTCAACTCATGGTTTAAGAGATTGGCTCTAGGCTTTGCATCCTAGTAGGTTAGTCCTTGATCATGAGGATTAGTGCCTGTGTAGGGTTTTACCAAATTTAGGGTCAGTTCCATAATTGAGACACAAGTCTGCTATAGCAATATCTTCATACCCGTGAGTCTACTGCTTGCACCATGTCTTGAATAAGCATGTCTCTCCACATGTAAGCTAAGTCACCTGGTTCGAGTTTGTGTTCCAATTTAGAGACCTCAAAATTCGACAAAAAAACAGCAGTGGAAAATTTGCTAATAAAATTCGACATAAAATTCGCCATTGCGTTCGAACAACTATAAAATTTGAAAATTAAAAAACATATGGAAATTTTCAATAAAATTCATTATGCTCATTAAACTGTGAACATTGAACACATCAACAATGAACATAATAGTCATAGAATCATATAGAATTAGTGAACACATCAACAATGAAGTATGAACATGATAGTCGTAGAATCATAGAAATAAAAATATGTCAACATGAATGATTAAACATATATTTAAAAAACACTAGAGTCTACATCTTGTTTGAAATTTAAAAAAATGTTCTTAAAATGACAAAAACATATTATTAAATTGTCATCAATATTTAGGCTATTTAGCAAATTAGCATCCCAAAAAGAAGCAAGAAGTCTAGAATGAGAACACAAGTTTTATACTTGGTGTTCTTGTTGCCTACTTGTTACATCAAAAAGCTCTAAATCATGAAGAGCACTCTGGGGAGTGAAACCACTAGAATCACGATCACCATTGGATTTATCACTCTCATTGTCAAGATCATCCTGATCTCCTAATGCATATGGAATAGGTTTGAACCATGGAGTAGAAGAATTGGACTCATCTTTAGCCACATCGCTTAAAGCCAATTGCGAGTTATTGCGAACATAAACAAGATCTCCTAATTTTTCCGACCACAACTTGTTGCTTCTCTTGGAATGAATATGGCTAAAGGCACTCCAGCTCCTTTCACAAGCTGATGCACTTGATCCCTGGCTCACGACATGAATTGCAAAGTTTTGCAGTTCTTGGGCCCTTGATGCATAAAACTCCCACCATACTGCTGTAGCAGTCAAAGCCCTATCTTTCTTTGCTGCAATTGTTCTAAATAGGCTTTCTTGTAACTTGTATGCTCAGAAAACGTGATCTAACAAAAGTTGCATTAGACTCATTCGGATGCATCCTGTCAATAGCCTCATAAAGTCCACTTATAACCTTTTCATCTTGATGTCTTTGTATCCCAAACAATCTAGGGTCCAAATAACATGTTGCTGCATGTAATGGGCTATGCATCATCTTCCATCTCTGATCAACCACCTCTCATATCTCTTAATAATCAACTTCCACATTATCAAAAGCACTTGCAATGTTTTCCTTGCAATGATCCATGGCCTTGTAAATAAAACCCATAGAAGGCATATCACCATCAACCATGTGGAGCACCTCAACATTTGGATCACACATTTTTAAAACTTTCTGATCATTTTCCCAAAAGGTATTGTTGCTTGGCATTCTCCTAAAAGGTATCTGTTCAACTTGCTTTACTTTTGATTATTTTGAAAGGTGAGATCTCTCCCACTCAGGGGTGCAAAAGATACTTCTTAGGCTTGTTTTTTCCTTAACAACTCTTTTCAGAGTGATGTAAAAAGTGGCAAACCTTGTATCACAAGGCCTCAACAACTGTCTAGATGCATTTTTCTTTTATAAGCTGAAAGTGAGACGATGATTAATGACGAAGTTTGTAGTAGTTTTTGCTCTTCAGATTGTCTCATTGACCCCTGGAAATTTGGCTAAATCATGCAGCAATAGATCCAAGTAATGAGTGGCACATGGGGTCCAATAAATAGTTCTATACTTGTCCATAATTAACTTTCATGCACTGACACAATTTAAGGCATTGTCTGTGACAAGTTGGACCACATTTTTCTCTCTGACTTCTTGAATTGCTTCATCCAAAATGCTAAAAATATATTCTGATGTTTTCACCTCATTCATTGCATCAACTACTGTCAAAAAATATATCCCCAGAGGACAATAAACAAGAACATTAATCAGTGGTCGATGACATGAATTTGACCGACCATCACTCAAAATTGTGCAACCTGTACTGCCCCAAGACCTTTTAATTTCAGTCAACCTGTTTGTCACTCTTTCCTTTGGTTTTTTTAATAGAGTGGTCCTTAAAGATTCGGATCCAGGGGCAGCCATACCCTTTGCCAAAATCAGGAATATTTTTAACATCATCTTTAAAATATGGACTTGCCACATTAAATGGAACTTCACATTAAACGGAAGTCCAATGAGGTTGAAGCCATTGTCAAACACCCTGGCACAATGATGGTAGTATTAAAAATTTAAGTAAAAGCCGACATTCTTCATCTTTCCATTTATAAAACGAAAGTCATTATTCCTTATATTTTATTTTTAGTTCCGATTTTCATTTTAGAAAGGGAAAGATAAAGAAGAATATTGGCTTTTACTTTAAGAATTTAATATTGCCAAACTTACCAAGAAAGGGGGCTTAAAACAATTGATTTTGGTAAAAAGGGAGTTTGGGAGCGTGTAATTTTTTGAGTGGTATTACCCCCCCTTCCCCCCAAAAGGGAGCGTGGGGAAACATCCTCCTTGGAGCCCCTCGGAGTACCTACGTCCCAGTAGCACAGTAGTGCTTCCCGTACCCTTGGGAATGCATCCTTGTGTAATATTGTTAACGACCCAAGCTGCTATGCCATATATTATAGTGTAATATTTTGAGTGGGATTTCCCCCCCAAACGGGGATGTGGGGACACATCCCCCCTTGGAGTACCCACGTCCCAGTAGCATGGGAGCATTTCCCCTATCCTTGGGAATGTATCCTCATTTAATATTGTTAACGACCCAAGCTGCTATGCATAGATTTCAGTGTATTAACATAACTAGTATACCCCTAAAGTGGCGAAAGGGGACGCCAAAGGGAGTTAGGGTGGTTATGCTGCTTAAAAATAGGACAAGTGTTTTGATAGGGTGTTCCATCAATAACTAATAGAGGATCTGTTGAACAAGTTCCATGTGTTTCTTATTCATTTGTACTGAATGGATGGTAGTTACCTGTCTAGTGCCACTCAGAAGAAGATTTTGGTGGGCTAATATATGTATGGTGTGGTGTATCTGATATAATGGATGTATAGTGAATCTGATATAAACTCTATTCACCAGATAGTGTGAATGACCTTTTATTGTGAAATGAGAAACTTAAGTTCAACCCAAGCTCGAAAGTAAATGAGAAAGACAAGAAGTATTATCAAAGAAATATGCATATCCCAAAGTCCTAAACAAATGAGAAAGGCGGCAATTTATCATTGAAAAGGGTGAATTTGATGAGTATCAATGGAGGGAAGAGGCATACCACTGTTTAAACTTTTTAGGTCAAAACATTGTGTTATGGACATATCTGAAGCTGGTCAATATTGGGTGTGTGGATAGACCAATTATGTATTTGCCTATTCAGTTTAGAACAAATAAATACAGAGAATTTCATTGCCTAGTTGGGAGACGTTGCCCAGGTCCACCTGGGCTTTGAAGCAACCTCTCCCAACTAGGTGATCCAGGTTCACCTTGGCTTTGAAGCAAGAAATGCCTCCCCAGACCCAAATAAGGTCCTCACCATCACCACAATTGCCCCGTACTCAGTTACCTGCTTCTCTGCACTACTGCGTAAACATGGAGTATAGCCAACCTCAATCATTGAATCCATAATCTCCTGGAAGCCTATGAACGTGTGCAAGGTGAAATATTTGTTAAGATAGAATTTAATTGGATGAAATACTTGCAACTCTTATAGAAATCAAAATAAAATAAACTGATAGCCATATTATGCCATGCTTTGATTGGATGGTTGTGTAATCCATTTGGCCATCTATTTCGATGTGTAATCTGTTGCGATTGGATGGATGAAATATTTGTTACTCTTGTAGAAATCAAAATAAAATAAACTGATAGCCATATCATGCAATGCTTTGATTCAATGGTTGTGTAATCCATTTGGCCATCTAGTTTGTTGAGATTTCTGTCTCCCACAATGAACAGTATCCACTATTTTTGTTATGCTTGGTAGCTCCTCCAATGATGGCGGCCACGGCAAACATTCCCAACCATGAAGACAATGCAGTTGCAATTAAATTTGTGTCAGCATTGACATTGAAGAAGGTATAGAGGGTTCCTATGAAATTCGATTTATTTGTTTTGAGTCCGTACCGTAGAAAAGAAAGCAAAAAAGTTCAGAAACATCTATTGTACTCAACCTCCCCATGATTCCACTCTTCCCATCACAAAGAAGGATCTTACACTCACGATTCATGATTTAATGTTTTCTCTTTATATAAGCACTCCAGTGTTGATGCAGAATATAATTTTGCAATACAAGTAGATTAGACTATGCTCGTTTCAACAAATTGATGTGGGCATAAAATAATGCTGCTGTAATGAGAAAGATCATGCAGGAATGAATAGATTATCAGAAACTAGTGCTTGACCTGCACTGGTCAGTCCTTAAGGAGAATGGATGAATTCAACAATTTGGATTATTTTCATGGGGTCACACTAGTATTTGTTGAGCAAGAGAACATTGACACGACTAATTAAGTTGAAAGGAGCACTGTTTTTTCGCTCTTTGTATCAAAGAGAATCCACCCACGTGGTCTTGGATCCCATCTACAGGTATAGCTAGTCCATAGTGGATGTGGCAGCAACTGACAATATTGGGTTGAGCCAGTTATTTCTGCCATATTGGGTTGAGATAGCCACATTTCTGTGGGAGTAAAGCAGAAAACCAGGTGGTTGATGGAAGAGGAGAATTTAAAATTGAGGAGGAGAAGGCCAAGAGGTTGTATAATTAGACCATACATCAGCTTGCCAAGTCCCTTAGAACTTAGAAATAACAATATAAAGGTTTTGTAGAGGCAACTGTAGAAGAACAGGGAGAAGGAAGAAATGGCAGAGCAGGTGAGCTTTGGCACAAGAAATTGGAGAATGAGAAGCTGGCAAGGGCAAGGGAGTATGAGGAGCGGCATGGAATGAAACAACTTTCTCCTAGGATGTAAGATTCTATAGTTACAAATAATATGGTAGCATATAACCATCCAATAGTAACATTTATATAATCGACTAAACAAATAATAATTTGTTATAATTGAATAAGGTAGTTCGGTTGTATCAGTAGCACAACTACTTAGCATTGAGCAATTGACATAAAGGGAATCTACACCATTGTATCAAATGACTTCATTGTAATAAACTGATATCTTTTGCATGAATCCATCTACTATGTTTTTCCTCTTTCTCATGTGCAACAAAATCCAATTTGGTATTAGAACCATATTTGATGCTTGGAGATTGTGTTTGATTGGTCAAACAATCTCCGTTTCTACAAAAAGACATTTTGTTATTTTGGAGTAGTTGAATCTCTAAAGCAGAACAGTATCAGAAAATGTTTCAGTTAACGTGTATCATTGTCCAAGTAATTTGGGAATTAGGAACTGAACTGGTTAGGGAGTTTGGGAACTTGGCAATTCAAAGAATTTGGGAGTTCAGGAATTCGAGGGGTCTGAGAACTTGGGAATTCTACCCTTACGATGGTGATGAGACAACTTGATAAAGTGCCTACATGATCCCGGCACCGTGGAGGAGTGAAGTTACTCAAAAAGAATTTTCATTTTATGATTTTGTTGTAATTTTAAATTTTTTCTATTGTAGCATTAAGAGGGGGTGTTGTATAACTCTCCAATATTATATATAATCCAATGTAAAAGTCACGTTCATGTAAGTGACTAATAGATTATAATTAGATAATGATTAAATAAGGTAGTTAGGTTGTACCGGTAGCACACCTAGAAATTGACATAAAAGGAAATCAAACCCACTGTATCCAATGACTTCGTTATAAAAAACTCATGTATTTCATGAATCCATTTCTATTTTTTTCATCTTTCTAATGTGCTCCAAAATCCAACAGTATAGTATTGTGTTGGCTTTGTGTGTAATCATAACAAATGTTGATCAGGGTCAGAAGTCGACTCAGCAGTCTAATTATGTTAGGAAGGTAAAATTCATGGCTGAGTTACCTACTATCAGTAAGCCTTCAGTGCATTGAAAGGGAAAAAATTTCCATCTTTCAAAGTATTGTTTCCTCCATAATCAAACAGAAAGCAGGCAACCTGTGTTCAAACACCAACGGTTTTAGAGCCCATGTACGTGTGTGAGAGTGAAGGAGTTTTCCTCTATCAACTAAGGGGCTTGCTGCTTAACACATGTCTGACAAGCCAAATTAGATATGATACTTACATATTAAGCAGTTTACCACAACAAATTGCAGTTTACCTGTTTGTGCTTGCAGAGTTGCTTCAGTTATCCACTTGTTTGTGCTTGCAGAGTTCTTTTCTTTTCTTTTGGCTAGGGGAATCGGCAACTGGGGTGGGGTTCATACTCACTTGACACTTGCGTCGATTCCCGTCCGCTACCACTATATCCCTAGGTGCATCCACACTGCCCCTACACTGGTGCACATGCTATTCAAGGTTTGAATCCGCGACGTCACAAGGAGTGCCTTAACAGTGTGCCCTTTCGCCAACTGGTCTACACTCCGGGGACTGTTTGTAATTGCAGAGTTGCTTGAGTTATCCCAATTGTTTATTTATTTATATTGTATTTTTCAACCACGCATCTCTTGACCCTAGCTTTCTCATCTTCATATTATCTAGAAACGGGTTATTGGACAGAATATGCATCACAGGAAATTCCAAGCTAAAATCAGGATTTGATGCAACGAGCACAAAAAGGATGAATTTTTCAATGCTTACCTATTAGGAGAGATGAAGGGTTGCATATGATATGAGTGATCATGATGTCTTAGGCCTGAACTACATTGCTCAGTACGTGAAATTAAATCCAGACCTCCTAGTGAAAGAAAACTTGAGTCATATAAATAACTGTATTTCCCAATGTTTCTCAAAAGAGCAAAATACAGGGAAGTTTTAGAAGACAGGCTGCAGAGGTTGGTGAATAAGATGGTGCACTGTATCTAGATCTCATCCATGAGATGGCCCAAAGGATGCATGAAGGAGTGTTGGTGGGCCAGTTTTCTAAACACTAGTAGTAAAGGATGACTGGTATCAACAACAAAAATCTGGAGAGTTCAACCGCAACGTACATAAGAATACAAGGCATGATTAGAAGTGTGAAGTACGGTCTGTTTTGCAGTTTTCACAGAACCCCCCTTAGCGGATGCCTTTGGTGTAAAAATGGAAGTTTGGTAATTTTAATTTTTTTGTTTGTTTATTTAAGAAGCATGCCTGGCACATGTTTTTTCTATTTTACCCAAGTTCAAATTTGAATTTTGGATTTCACAAGGTACATGTTTAATACAGTTTTTTAATCTAAGCATGGAGGGCTGCATGTTGATTTTATGAAGAGAATTTAAAGAAAGATTAAACTTTTGCATTTTTTGCATGCCAGACAGCTGCTTCATGAAATAAATTGTTTCTATGGTGTTGTTTTATTTGTAATAACTCTTTCTTTTTTCAGATCTTGCACCTGAGAAAGAGTCATTGGACTGGAACACGAGAATGAAGATTGCAGCTGGTGCTGCTCGAGGACTGGAGCATCTACATGATAAAGCAAACCCACCTGTTATTTATCGTGATTTTAAATCTTCTAATATTTTGCTAGATGAGAATTTTACTCCGAAATTATCCGACTTTGGCCTGGCCAAACTTGGTCCAGTTGGTGATAAGACACACGTCTCTACAAGAGTGATGGGGACATATGGATATTGTGCTCCAGAGTATGCTATGACAGGCCAGCTTACATTGAAATCTGATGTCTACAGTTTTGGTGTGGTTTTGTTAGAGTTAATTACAGGGAGAAAGGCCATCGACAATAACAGGGCTGCTGGAGAGCACAATCTCGTTGCTTGGGTAAATTCTTTATGTTTTGTCAGTCTGATTCTATAACTTGAAATTTGGAGTAAGAACCTGGATCAAAATTTCAATTAATTTTTTGCAAAATCTGGGAAGATAAAAATAGTCATACCGATGCTTCTGATATGTTTTATTGTGTCTCCCTTTGAATTGTGACCAAGTGCAGGCACGTCCTTTGTTTAGGGATCGCAGAAAATTTCCTCAAATGGCTGATCCTTTGTTACAAGGTCGATATCCGATGCGTGGTTTGTATCAAGCTCTTGCTGTTGCTGCAATGTGTCTCCAGGAACAAGCTGCTACTCGCCCTCTTATTGGTGATGTTGTGACTGCTCTCACTTACCTGGCTTCTCAAACATATGAACCTGGACTGCAGCATAATCTTAGCAATAGATTTGCTCCAGGAACACCCAGAGAGAAGAGAGATAAGAGGTTGAGTGGCGTCACAGATTCCCAAGATGAATTGGTGCAGAAGGAACGGAGTCCTAGCCAAGGTTCTGTCCGGTCACCATCTCATAATTCTTCTGATTTCAACCAGAAAGATATTGGTAAACAGCATTCAAGCAGTGGTACTGAAATTTCCAGGGGTCAGGAAGGAGGATCCGGAAGAAGAGATTTGGATGGGTGGGAGAAACAAGAAGGGTCAAAGGAGAGTCCTAGCTATACTGGAAGGGCTAGAGAACGCCAAAAGAACTTTGCATCAATCCGTGATCGTGAACGGGAGCGTGCTGTTGCTGAGGCCAAGGTATGGGGTGAAAACTGGAGAGATAAAAGAAGAGCAAATCAACAGGCGGGGAGCTTTGATGGAGGTATGGGATAGAAAACTATTTTTGTTGTTAGGGAGAAGATTGTTGACTCTATGCATGTCACTTATCTAACATGATCATGCTTTGGTTCTTGTAGTGGAGTCCCACTAATCATATTTAGTGGTCAGGTACCATCAGGCCATAGTCATCATTTTGACAGTCTCGTTGGGACAATGTTAGCATAGCTCTCTTACTAACGGAATCGTACAGCATGTGGAGATGCATATGGTGGATACATTACCTTGTTGGTTTGATTGCAGTTTCATTGGGATAATGCTCGTCTAACTCTTGCTGAGGGAATCACACAGAAGTTGCAGATGCAGAAGAGTGGATAATGTTATCGTCCCACGTGTTTATCCACACTAATGAACTAGCATTTCAAGGATTTGGCTAACGAGGATGATAGTTCATTCAGATCAAGAACATTTATATTCAGAAAATATAAAAATGCATCTTTGTCTTTTAGAGACAGTTGACAGCAGTTCAGATGGACTTTTGGTATGAACAAGACGAGTTCATACCCAGACTTCTCCTTGATGGTATTCAAAGGAAGCTTGGATAGGTCAATGATCGTGTTTAATTTCTGGTTATCTTTTCCCCAAGGAAGTTGGTGTACCTGTATAATGTCCACCAGCCATTTGCATGTTGTACCTAATTCTTCCATAGGCAGGTCTCAATTTGGGAAACAAGGCAGGAAAATTCAAGCTTGAATTCTGACAGTTGGCCTATGTTCTTGCATGGTTCCTCTATTGTTTAGGATTTACAAGGATTTCATCTGTTTTGCTCATAAATATTTCAGGAGGCCTGGGTTAGTGAATGTCTCCTACATTCCGGCTAGTGGGACAGTCGCATGTATATTCTACCAGGTGTTTATTTATTTCCACTATTTGATAGTACTGTGATATTATGCTATACTTGTAAGTATCAGAAACATTTGATATATATTTATCTTTTTCTGTTCATGTGTATTGTTTTTGGTACCTACACAGTTGATGGGATTGGACTATGTTTTAAGGTCTTTACATTGAACACTACTATTCTGGATTCAGATTTTGTATTTTATTGAGTTTACCAGTGTTATGCTAGGCAGGCCTGAAATTATGCAAGGCAAGACAAAAAAAATACCCTGCTTTTTATACAGGTTTGTGATTGACATGAATACATTACTTTGATTCATGTCACGGTAGAAAACATTTTAGGGGATCATAACTTTGTATTTAGGTTCTTGCAGTTGTGCTGATTATGTGTTCTTGTTTATAACTCTTTGAGGGTGTTCACAAGAGTGGCAATTTATTATGATTGTTCATTGTTGTGTACTGTAGGATTTGTTGTCTCTCGAAAGACGCATGCTTGTGTATATTACGTCTTCCTCATTATAGAGTACGCTGTTTAGGTGACGAATAGCTATTGAATTCACCAAAAAATAGTGATTATTTTATGGGGATCTAGTTATATAAAGTTTAAGATGGCCTTTAAAATATCCATGTTGCTCAACATCGATTACGTCGCTTTCAAATCACGAAGCTATGTTTATCAATGCCACTTTAGGTATGCAGTTAAATTAGAATGAATTTGAGAATCAAATTATTTTACTTTCCACAATCCTGCGCCAGTGAAATTTCTGCCTTTGATGGGAAGCATTTAAAAATAATTGAAAGGTAAAAAATAGCTTTATGGAAAACTGTTTATTTTTAACCTTATAGGGTAAATGTAATTTATTGTTTCTAGGGGAAGAATATTTCTCTTGATGGTCATTGAGTCGCTGCATATTTTTTTGATGCATTAATCATAAGTTTTGTGAAGGAGAAGGATACATATTTTTTTCTCACCGGGCCCTCGTAGTTCTCTTTGCACCTTAGCTGGGCCTGCCTCATCGCTCTCTTTGCACTTTTGCTGGGGCTCACCCAAACTCTTTGCTCTAACATAAACCCCCCATATTGTCTATTTGTGAGGTACTCTATATCTTTTGTCATGGATGATCTTGATGAAGGTGGTTTGCTTAGGAAATACCATTCGAAGATACTTCCATGGATGATAACAAAAGCTTAATGAAAAAGGTGCACTTTTGCAAAGTTTTAGTACTCAACTTCATATTGAAGCTGTTTGTTTGTAGGTTATTAATGCGATTCAACAGTTTATTATTGTTTGTAAGGAAGTTAGATGGACTTTTTTAACTAAAACTTTTTATTGGACACTAATATTCAACTTTATGATGAGGTCAATTTATTGAAGGATTTTATACTAGTTTCATAGGTAGGCTATCCTACTGCAAGATGATAGCTTTATGATGAGGTCAATTTATTGAAGGATTGTATACCAGTTTCATAGGGAGGCTATCCTATGGCAAGATGATAGCATGATTGCAACCTCATTCTTTTATTAGATGAAAAGGGCAAAGTCCATACTTCAAGATGATAGCATGATTATAACCTCATTCTTTTATTAGATGAAAAGGGCAAAGCTCATCCATGATGTGCAACATCTCAATTAACTTCTTGTATAAGAAGTGATTTGAAAAGTATAAAAACGTAAATTAAACGAATGTATTAACGAATTGCAAATTTATGTGTTTGAAAAGCACAATGCATTTCTTAAAAGATGGACACGCAATGTGAGTGTGAAGAAAACAATGCTCATGATTTTTAAAAATTCTGTGAGGAATAGAAGGAAAATGAAACACTACTAGACAATTTCATTAATAATGTTTACCTCTTCATAGGAAGTATGTTATCTTGTATTGAAGAATTTATCTTTTTAATCCATTCATGTACTAATAGCTGCTTATGGACAGTCAGTCATCTTGACTTTGAGTATGGCCTTTCAGGCGAAGATGAAATGACTTTGAGTATGGCCTTTCTGGCAAAGATGAAATGTTTCCAAGTAGTTTCAAGTTGATTCCCCAAAACAGCTAGGGAAGTTGAAGCTGCTTATTTCCCTCTGTGAAGGAGGTCCCTACTGGAATGGTCTATACAACACCCAACCGCTTAGCATTGTGGGAAGCAAGAGATGACCTGCTTCTGTTATGTGACCCAACATGTTTCCAAATTACCTAGACAGTGGATTTGGTAAACATGGATAAGATTTTATCACTCCTATTGAACCCAAGATGAGGTCAACAAGATCAAACCTTGGAAATTTTTATTCTGCATTGTGAGATGCAAGTCATTCGGATTCCATTGCATTTATTTTTCTAAATATGAACAAATTCTGTATTGTTTGTTTCATTTAGCACAGTTTTCTACGAAGTAGATCTCACAATGTCCAATGATGGTATGATGGTATGGGGAAATTTGAATATGTAATGATGATTCTTTTATCATTGATAGGTGGGGACGAGATCTTGCACTTGACCATCCAAACTTAGATTCTTCACCTTCCACATCTGAATGGTGCAGTATCTTAATCATAGTGGGAGGAGACACTCGCTTTCCATTCATGGATCGACCTAACAATGCTTCTTACATATTTTTATTTGAAAAAATGTCGAAGATTAAGTTTCAGATTGAAGGCTCATTGTTATTTGATTGAAGATTGGTCATGGCTACATTGGAGTACTTTAGTATGAAGATTTCCATAGTGAATCATGTGCGTAGTAAGGCTTTTGGAAATGAACAGTTGGGGTTAAGAAATGTCCCAGCATATAAAGTGAAACTAACCTTCAAGAGGGGATTAAGAGATAAATAAAAGAGGACCTTTTCCAATAAATAGATTGAAATATCGTTGATCTTTATAAATAATAATAATTTATTTAATACCTAGGGATTGAGTAAATTAATATATAAAGAAGGTAAATAAATGAAGAAATGATTACTAGAAATTAGGCCAAATCAACAAGAATGATAATGAGAGAGTAATAGGTAATAGAAAGAAAACATATTATAATCAGGATGAAAAATTATCAATAATACAATTAGGTCTAATCAACAAGAGTAATAATTATAATTAGGATGAAAAATTATCAATAATACAATTATGTCTAATCAATAAGAATAATAATCAGAGTGAGTAATGAGGTAATAGAAAGAGAACATATTATAATGAGAATGAAAAATGATCAATAATACAAATTGCATGTGCCTTTCAAGAGAGTCAAGTCAACTCAAGAAATATTATAATTAGGATGAAAAATTATCAGTAATACAAATCGCATGTGCCTTTTAAGAGAGATGAGTCAACTCAATAAGCAAACATACATACGGTTACAAACTTTGGCACTTTTGGAAGCTTGTAATCAACATGTTTCATTTAAGATGTTTATAAACTCTTAACACATTTTATTTACAAAAAACTTACTATGATTGAAACACTTGATTGAGGACTTGTATGTTTATAGATTCTTTTAACACATTTTATTTGCAAAAAAACTTATCATGATTGAAACATTTGTTTGAGGACTTAATGACAACTTTTTTGGTTGATTGCATAATAATATTGTCCTCATCAGTGTTTTTGATTTTAATGATCATAGCATCTTTTTGAGGATTTTTTTTAATGACAATTAATATTTGTTGTTCCATTTTGCACTCAAGGGTAGATGACATTTTTAATGATGGATAATCCATCTTGTTGCATGTGGTTGGAGCCATTTTTTGAGTGTATTTTGATAATCTTGTTTTTCCTTGGATATTTTTGATCCTCTTGTTCAATAAGTGCATGGTTAATTTTTTCGGATTGCATGATTGAGTCATTCTTGTTGATCCTTGACACTTTCTTGGAGCTTCACTAGATTACTCACAAACAAACATACTCTTACAAACTTGGGCATTTTCAAAGATCGCAACCAATATGTTTCATTTACGACGTTTCTAAATTGTGAACATACTTTATTTGCAAAAAACTTATTATGATTGAAACACTAGTTCGTGGGCACTATTTGAAGCTTGAGCCAATATGTTTCATCTAAGAGTTCCTAAACTCTTCAACACATTTTGTTTGTAAAAAACTTATCATGATTGAAACACTTATTCGAGGACTTCATGGCAACTTGTTTCGTCGATTGCATAATTGTATAGTTTGGAGAATCCATGAAGATGAGTAACACTTTTTAGCCAAAAGTGACGTTGAAAATTTGATTTTTTACTTAATTATTAAACCAAAGCCTTCAAAATTCATATTTCTTGTGAATTTCAACATGCCAAAAAAAACAAATTGTAGGGAATTATGTTTTATTTCCATCTATATTAAAAAAATTGTTTAATATGCAAAAATTGCATTTAATGATAGGTTTGTTCTTGTAAATTTAGACAAAAATTAACAAGTGGCTTATGTACATGTAAAATAATTTAGTAATAAATGCATAATTTAAAAAAAAATGAACATAATCTACATAAAATGTAATAGGGTGTACAACATGAGTGGGCCTAATGGTTAAGAGCATGTGTTTCCTCTTAAGAGGTCACAGGTTCAAATTCATGTTTGCATTCTTGTGCGTGAATCCACTCACCTAATCATCAAAGTATTCAAAATTAAGGGTCTTATATTTCTTTCCATGATGAGAACTACTACTACCCCTGACTTCCATCTTACCCCTAAGTTGACTAGCCATTTAATATAGATTCAAAAAATTTACGACTATATCATTTATTGTGTGTGCACAAGAATCTATACTTTCATTAATATTTTCAACCCTCATCCTTAAGTCTATACTAACCCAACATAATTTTCAATTACTATTAATGAGGCAATATAAATTGACTTTCACTAGATAACACCTTTAACTTAGTGTGACATGGCATATTTGTAATGTGGTATGCATTTTTTATTATTTTCCTCATTAGATGAAATTTCAACTCAAAGTGGACCTCTTAAAAATAAAATAAAATAATAGTTAAAATAATAAAATAATATTTATTAATTTTGGAGAACGAAAAGAATTTTTTTGTTTGTTTGTTTGTATTTTCGACATATCTCCTTGTGTTTTTACTCAAATTTCGATTAAGAGAGCTCATTGGATGCGGAATTAAATTCCACATCCAACGAGTACCCACTCGACATACTTTTGACGGACCTCGCTACCCCAAAAACAAGAAATACTTCATCATCATGTTTTTAAGGTATTTCTTGTTTTTGGGGTAGTGAGGTCCGTTAAAAGTATGCCAAGTGGGTACTCATTGGATACATAATTAAATTCCGCATCCAATGAGCTCTCCCAATCGAAATTTGAGTAAAAACACAGGGAGATATGTCAAAAATACAAACAAAAAAAGCAGTGTTTTTTATGAACCTATCCCCAAATTTATATTAAAAAAATGTTTAAGACCTATACGGTATTTCAAATTTAAAGAAATTTTATTGGCTAACACTTGATGACACGGAATTTGAATTAGAGTTAAAAGGCCCATTTTGTGTTGAAATTTCCTCTAATGTAGGAGTCTCATTTTAGACCCCAAATTTCCTCTAATGTAATTTCTATTCATTGTCTGGAGATTTGTTTCTTGGTGAAACATGAAAACTTAAATTTGGCTTGAATCACGCCCTTTCAAGGAGGCACCTTGATTCCCCCCTTGCAAGGTTGTAGGGTTTGGGTTAGCAGTAGCAATCATTTGTTGCTTGTTTAGAGGGAACGAGTTAGTTGGCAAGACTGTTTTCTTTTTATATTCCCGTTGTGCCAATAATCGTTGATCATTCTCCAATTTGGGGCATACGTAAGTTAGGGTGATCATCCGTGTAAATCCTGCATGGAAATTTCTCCTTGTTTTTTTCTTTCTTACCCCCACTAACATTGTTATTGTTACCCCTATTATTATTTCCCTTTAGGATATTGGTTTCCCTTAGCATTGGCCATCTGTATTGACAAAATGTCTGAGTGAGGGTCGACTTTGAGATTTTTGGTGTTGTTCTTCCCAAATGTAGGTGCATTTCGGTTGACACCTCAACAAGCCATGGCATTCTCAACTAAACCAATCATGCCACTAGCATGAGTTGAAGGGGTGGGTTTAGTTAGATAAATATTTTCTATAGGAGCAGTAGGCAGTATCTCATACAACATTATTGACTAAGAATACACTAAGTCAAGTTGTTAAGCCTCGATAATGGTTTTATTTTTTGTTTATACTCCATAGAGTGCCATATCCTTCACAATAAATGGGTGTAATGACTTAATAAACTAGTCTGTTAAGTACTCATTAAGATCTTTTTGTATTTTTCACTACGTTGAGGATTTGAAACCGACGTTTTGAGCAGGAATCCTACTCATCTTTAGGGAAGCAGAGATGGAAAGAAATTTTATGAAGAAACTAACATGATAATGTGGGAATCCTTCAACAAAAATAATGAAAATCCATGATATAGAAGAAATAACAGAACACAAAATGAATTTATTGATCGCAGGCCACTTCGAGGGGAAAACATCATTTGAACAAGTTCAATACAAATAACTCGTGGATGCCTCCATTGGCCTCAACACATACTTATATACTAAGACTAATCTAAACAACTATTACTCCCCATGAATGTGGGATAATACATTATACTCACGTGACAACTTATAAAGCATATGCATCCAACAATAATATATTAACGAATTATAGAGAAGGGTTGACACGGCTTCCTAACATCCCTCCCTCTTATAAATTTTTTTCCTTAAAGCCTTAGATGTGGAAATTGTTGCTGAATATGAAGGAGTGGTTCCCATGTAGCATCCTCTAGTTGCATGCCGTTCCACTAAATTATTACCTCTGTGATGGATCGAGAGAGAAGTTGATGAGTGCGCCTATTGATGGAGAAGCATGGAGTTCATATAATACATCTTGTTGAAGATATGTTCTCTGGGGAAGCACGAACCGACCCTTGTATCTAAGAGATGCACCATCCCAAGAATAATGCGGTACAATATATGGGTTATTGGCCAACCATTGGATGATTTCAGATAATGAAGAGTCATTGACATAGCCTTGCTGAACATATTGCAACAAATTTGGAATAGGCATAGAAATAGTTGAAAGAAAAATGTGGTCATCAAATGTGCGATAAAGAGCATCTGCCACAAGATTGTCACTTACCCTTCTTGTAAGCGATCTCATAGTAAAAAACCATGAGTTTTGTAACCCATTTTTGTTGTGTTGGGGATGAGACCCTTTGTTCCAGGAAATATTTTAGACTCTGGTGATTAGTATTGATGCAAAAATGATTCCCTAATAGGTATGGCCACCACTTTTGTACTACATGCAAAACAACCATAATTTCCTTTTCATACTGAGAGGCAACTAAATTCCTACCAGAAAGGGATTTGCTGGTGAACACAATGGGATGTTCATCTTGAAGGAGAACAACACCAAGTCCATTGTCGCAAGAACCACTCTTAATAGTGAAGGGCTTGGAAAAATCGGGCATGGCTAGAACATGTGTGGTACACATGGATTGTTTCAATTTTTCAAATGCACACTCATCCGCATGTGTCCATGTAAAAGAATCATTTTTCAATAGAGTTGTTAATGGACTTGCAATATTCCCGTAATCCTTGACAAAATTGTGGTAGTAGCCAGTTAGTCCCAAAAAACCACGAAGGCTCTTAAGTGTTTGAGGATGCAACCAATTTTTCATGACATATATTTTGGAAGGATCCACGAGAAGCATTGTGCTGAAATAATATGTCAGAGACCTGCCAAAAAAAACATTTGGACTGTTTGGCACTGAGATGACGATCACAAAAAATTTGCAGTCGAAGCTCGAGATGCGGGAGATGCTCAACCCATGTTTTACTATAAATGAGGGTATCGTCAAAGAAGACCAAAATGAAGTTCCACAAGTAGGGTTAGAATATTTTATTCATCGATTCCTGGAATGTGGAAGGAGCATTCGTGAGGCCAAAGGGAATGGCCAAAAAATCATAGTGGTGATCATGTGTACGAAAATTCATTTTAGAGATATCATCCTTATGAACCCGAATTTGGTGATACCCAGAACGAAGATCCAACTTGGAGAAAAAATGAGCACCATGAATCTCATCAGGAAGCTCATCAACAATAAGAACTAGTGAAGAAAAGGAACTGGTAATAGGGAGAATAATACCTTGCTTCTGTAAGTCCCGCATGAGCATCTCAATATTTTTCTTTTGGTGAAACAGGTAGCAATAGGGCCTGATGTTGGGATGGACGCTTCCAAGAAGGATCAGAATATGATGGTCCTATGGTCTTGAAGGTGGCGATCCCATTGGTTCAACAAAGACACATGCATATCGATCCAAATTTGTTGTATATCCAAGGGAGTAGTGGAGACTGGTGATGGTTGCATCTTAATAGAATGGAGTTGAGCGATGACACCATGTGAATTATTATTAAGTTTTTTTCCATGCGATGTGAACTGATGATGCTAAGAGACCCTGATTGTAATCCCTGCAATGTGTGTTTTTTACCATTAACTGAAAACTGCATCCAAAGTTCAACAAAATCCCATAAGATGGGTCCAAGTGTGCATAACCATTGAGCGCCCAAAACCACATCCCATCCTCCTAAGGGCAAGGAAAACATGTCAGAGCGCACGTTATAATATCCAATAGAGATACACATATTGAAACACTTCCCCTTGCAAGGTAAGATGTCCCCATTGGCAATCATGACTTCAAAGATGGATCAAGGATGGAGAAAACAATCATCCTGTTTGGTGATCCGAGGGTCAACGAAGTTATGAGTGCTACCAGAATCAATGATTATTGTAAGAAGGAGATTATTGAAGAAACCATTGACCCACATGGTTTGTGGGGTGCTGACTCTAGATAATGCATGGATAGATATCTCTGGGTGGTATTCCTGAGAAGAAGGGTCAATAGGCAGATGTTGAATATCGAATTGATCATCTTCACAAATTTCAGGTGCAGGCGAAAAATCCACATCCAAGAGATAGATATTTTTCTTAGCGCATCTATGCCCCTGAGTGAATTTCTCATCACAATTATAAGAAATCCCTTTTTATGGACATTCCTTCATCTCAACTTTAGAAAAATGCTTGATAGGAGTGGTTCTAGGAGCTGTCATGATTGGAGGTATTTGGGAAGCCAAATTCTTGAATGGAACAAAAGTGGATTTGGAGCGCTGTTGAGCTATGATAGTGTCCTCCTCCAACTTAGCCAACCCTAGGGCTTCCATCATTGTGTTGGGACAAAACATTTTAATTTCAGGTCAGATTGCATCCTTTAGACCACTAATAAAACAACTCCTATAGAATGCATCAGACAATCCTTCTGTATGATTGGCCAGCTTCTCAAATTCTGTTTGATACTCTCTTACAGTGCTAGTTTGGAAAAGTTTGGTGTGTGTTCTTGTGAAGTCACCAAAAGAACTAGGTCCAAATCATTGCAAAATGAGTTGGAAAAAATGTGTCAATTTTGGCTCTTCATGAGCCTTGATGTACCAACGAAACCATTGAAGGGCTTCACGTTCCAAATGAAAGGATGCAAGTGGGACTTTGTTGACATCAAAAGTGTTATGAAGACTGAAATATTGTTCTTCTCTGTATATCCATCCCGTTGTATCATCACGATTGAAGCGAGGAAAATCAATCTTCGACCCACGAAAATTGCTGGAAGAAGAGAACCCAATGTCAGCATAAGACTCTGGCCGTCGTTTATTGTTCATGGTTGAATGCCTAAGATGGAGGCCAAGAAATTTTTCATCAAGATCTTGGATTTTGGTCTCGAGGGTGATAAGTTCATATTCCATTTGTTTGTTTCCTCCTGCGCGAGTGACAACCATAGGCAAGAGTTTTTTTTTTTTTTTGGGGGGGGGATGGCTAGAAAAACAAAAACATAATTTTNAAAAACTTTGATGGGTAATTGGGGTTTGACTAGGTTTTGGACACTTTTCGAGAGGCAGGGAAGTAGAAAATGGGGACTTTAAAAGAGGGATGAAAGAATTGAAAAAATTGTCAAAGAGGGGCACTGAAGTAGAAATAGGAAATGAACACTCTGAAAAAATTTAAAGGGGATTGGGTGATAATCAAATAAGTTTGGGAAAACCTAAAAATAGACAAATGTGAGATTTTTGGCTTCAAAAAGTGGAATTTGGGATAGGGTCCTCAAGGAAGGAAATATGAAGAATGAAATTGGAGGTGTTTTGGTGAATTTTCATGGTAAATAGAGATAAAGCAAAGAAAAAAAAACATAAACTTATACGTTTTTTGGGTGGAATTGATCTGTGATGACTTTGGACAGATGTAATATGATATTTATCAATTGGAAATAGATATGGACCCCATATATGTTCGACTTACTAAAGGTTCAAGGGATTCAGTCGCTCACCAATGTTGTCTACCGAATTGCGTATTGGGGCAGTACCCCTCACTCCACGACTCATGTAAAACTGATAACCTCTTTTCCACAAACGAAAACTATTGGTTTACCTCATGGTTGGGAACTAGTCAATGAAGTAGGGGTCGTTTCCCTTTTAACTCGAAGGTCCTCTTAATGGCCAACTACTTTGGGGTTCTTATGGTATTCCTCACATTGAGTTTTATGGATATGCCCAGATAGTTCCGATAGTTAAGCATATAGGGGTTATTCCCTGATCCAAACTTGTAATTGAAATGAATAATACAAATGCAAAGAAGAAGAAGTACTACAATAATAATAGCGCCGGGAAGCCACTGCGAAAACAATTGGTAGAAATTCCACTCAACGAGCCGAAGAAAGTGCTCTGATACCAAATGTGGGAAACCTTCGACAATAAATAATGAAAATGCACGATATAATAGAAATAATAGAACACATAAGGAATTTATTGATCGTAGGCCACTTCGAGGGGGAAACCTCTTTTGAGCAAGCACAATACAAATAACTCGTGGATTCTTTCATTGGCCTCAACACGTACTTATATACTAAGTCTAATATAAACAACTATTACTCCCCATCAGTGTGGGATAATACAATATACTCACAAGACAAATTACAAAGCATATGCGTCTAGCAACAATATACTAACGAAGTAAAGAGAAGGGTTGACACGGGTTCATAACAAGTACCTTATGTCCAGATGCAAGGATAAGGAAAATGATTTAAATCCTTTTTCTATCCTGGCATCTGGACATAAGTTATCATGCTTGTTTCTTCATAAAACTTCTTTCTATCTCTACTTCCCTGAAGATGAGCAGGATTCCTACTCGAAACGTCGGTTTCAAATCCAAAACGATCATGGACAATTCATATATTTTCGAAAGCCTGAATCATCTCACTCATCAAGAATTTGTGCCTTTATTAAGCTTCATTTCCTTCGCTATTCATGAATGTCATCATAGATGTACGTGGACTTATCTTGCCCGAGTGAAGTGAGGAGTTTTGTGCCAGTATCCTAGCAGATTGGTAATTGGAAATAGTTTAGGAATTCCATTGCAGTCACATTAAAGTTTTGAGAGGAGGCTCATGGAAATTCAATGTACCACTTTGTTGCTAACCCTATTAAGGTCCTTTGGAAGAAGCGCAACCTAATAGAATCATCAATCAATGAGTTCAGAACACACCAGAGATGGATTGTCATCACATGGTTAGCTGGGTCTTCTTTAGACTTCCCTTCAAACTTAGAAATGTTTGAAGGAAGTTCTATAGGGATAGGAGGCCATCCGAGATCATGTAACACTGGTTCATTAGTTAACTTTGTCACATCTAAAAAATTTAAAGTATCGAAGAATGGTAACCTTTTTTGTGCCATAGAATTCCAAGTCCCAGGAGCATTAGCTTCCAATTGGCTTTTATTGAAAAAGAATGTCTTGGTATATAAGGGTTCCCAAGAATTGTGAAAGGTTGATTATTCTGCCCAAAATTATGGTTATGACCAAATTTAGTTTGTATGAATGGTAGGATATTTCCACCAGGTACTACCCCCATTCCCATGAATGGTTGGATTCCTTGTGAGGTGTTAACGTTTAAAGGATTGACCAACTGTTCATCCCTCCTACCCCAGATGAAGGAATGATTTTGTTGATGAGGTTTTGCATCATCAACTATACTTGTCTAAAAAATTGTTGCCAAGATTCCCTCTAATTCAGTATGACATAAATTTGACTCAGTTCCTCGCCTACCATTTGCTAGCAAGTTCCCGAACCTAGCCTAAGTCTCTAGCTAGGTTGATTTTGACTCCTGGTTTCAGCGGTTAGAAAGTGTTTGAGATTTTTAATGAAACATTTGAGATAAAAATGCATGGGTGATGGTTCATGGTCCAGTTACATGCAATGATGGTGTCTATAGGGAAAGTGTTGAGGCTACTATAATGCAAAATTAGTGGGAAGAATAAAATATGATAGTGGAACATTACACAACTCTCCTTCTTGGTTTTTCATCAAAGGTAGTAAGACTACACACTGTTTAATTCGTCTTCTCCTACCATTCCATAACTCAAAGATTCTTGTCTCTTTATAAAAATTCATGGGAAGGCTTTGGATATTCCAGATACTGATGATGTTTTTCTAGATAAAGATGAGATTTGCCATGTTAAAGTTGTTAGCCAAAGTGATTGTCCAAGGGAAAATAGGGAAAATATTTTGTGGAATCCTTGCTTCACAGTTTTCTTTATGTGATTGTTCGTAGTCAAGGGTAAGCAATCTCTATAATCACGTTATTATAAAAGTTAACATAATTTGTCACAATATTCAATTATCTAGTCCCCTATTGGCTCTGCAGACATTTCATCAAATCATGATAGACCGACTACAAAATCCACCTGACACCCAATTGTCCTCGATCATGAAATAATACATGCTACTCGCGTTCAAATGACCTTTAAGCATTGACATGCCTTTCTAACAAGGGTCTTCTCCAACTAGAGCACATAGTCAAGGCTTTGATAATCCTTTCCCATAAGTAGTTCCTACTGTTGACAAGATTTCCAAGAGGCATAAAACATCCAGCCCTATAACAAATACTACTGCTATCCTCATAGATGTAGCAGGTCAGAGTGGTGCCGTTAATAATTTCATTACTGTGGTTGACAACCAAGTTACGAAATTATGCAGTTTCTCGAAGAACAACCCATGGAAGGCCGACAGACAATGCAAGACAATTTAAATTCAATGGCCGACATTGATGAAAGACGTGAGATGACACGATAATCTCCCGTTGTAACACAGAACAAAATCATTTAACCTTTGATCGATCATGACTTGGCTCATCGTGTAAATATAATGCTTATAAATTTTTCATTACCGACGAAAAGAATACAACATTCAATACCCTAATTTAATTTCTTCGGATCTATGACGGTTGTCGAATTACCGACTACAATCGTGGGACTTTCGACTTCTGTCGTCGTATTACCGACGAAAAGAACACAACGTTCAATATCCTAATTTCCTTCCTCGGATATGTGATGATAATTTATTTTTAGAAACTATATAACTTTACTATAATTGTTTAAATTTTTTTATAAAAAAGATATTCAATATAAGTTTTAATGTATCATATTGTGATGGTAAAGCTATATACCAAAAAATAATATTAGCATATTCATATTGTAATAGTGAAAAATAAAAATAAAAAATTGTAATATTTGCATTGTATTGTGATAGAGAAGCTACCCAAAAAAATATAATATTTGGTATATGATTTAATATACTATTATTATTATAGTTTGATGAAAGTTTTCAGTTATATATTAAGAATTAATTATTTAAATTGTTAATAAATTTTACTTTTATTTTAAAAATTAAAAATTAATATTAATATTGTGTAAATCCTACAAAATTAAAAATTATAATATATGTTTATTATTTAATCAAATTGTATTTTACAGTAATGTCTAATATATCTTAATTTGGATAATATAACTTAATTTTACTACTATATGTAAAATGTTAAATCAAAATAACAAATTAAAAACAATATTATAAATTTCAACCTACTTAAACAACATAAGGAATTTGAAAGCAACCTACCTCCATGTGAGAATGTTTCCAAGCTACCTAAAGAACTCCAACACTCCATCATCATCGTCATCATCCTCATCACCATCATCATCATTCCCATCGTTTTCATCTTCATCATCGCCATCATCTTCATTGTCACCATTCGCATTGTCATCATGATCCTCATCCTCATAATCATTATCATTATCGTCATCATAATCATCATCAACATCAACATCATCATCGTCATCCTTATCCTCATTGTCATTATCGTCATCATCATTGTCACCATATCATCATCATCATAATTATTGTCATCATTATCATCGTCATCATCATCATCATCATCATCAATATCTTCGTCCTCGTCCTCGTCCTCGTCCTCGTCCTCCTCCTCCTCCTCATCATCATCCCCATCATCGTATTCATCATTGTCATCATCATCGTTGAAGTGACCAGTGTTTTGTTAAAGTTGAAAGAGATGCAAATTATGTTTGAATTTATTAGAACAATACTTTTTTGGATATAACTTTGTTATTTACTTTTTCTTATAAAATGATGATAAAAATATATGTGACAATATACCTTGAGAGAGAGAAAATATTAAATTCATTGGTCTTTTTGGTCCTATGGGTAAAAGAGATTGTTTCTCCACCTTTATGATACACTTTGGTCTTGTGGGTATGGGGGTTTACTTACCATCTTGTTTTTACCCCTTTGGTCGACTTATAGTCCTTCATATTCTACTTGGTCCTAGCACCCTTATTGTGTTTGGGACCTTGACCACCTTTGGTATGATGACTTAACCTTATTACTTTTATTGTTTTATTGTTATGTGACCACATGAACTATGGTAGCCTACTCTAAGTGTACTCAACTTTATTTTATGTTTTATTATGGTAACCACTCTAAAACCTAGGGTTGCCTAAGGGATCATTCTAGAATACTTGCCAAGTTTATATATTATGTTCATAAATTCACTCTTGGAGTATCTTTGGATGAAATAAGTATAGATATGATATTTGTTGGATGCAACATAGGATTATTGTTGCTGTAAAGTTGAGTACAATTAAAGTAGGGTACCAAAGGTCATATGGTACCTCTTCTAGAGCTGTTAGACTTGTGTTGTGAAATGTGAACCATGATCTCCAACCGTGAAATGTGAAGCTAAACCATCAACACTCTATCTCTCTCTCTCTCTCTCTCTCTCTCTCTCTCTCTCAAGGTATGTATTTTGATAGATTGTCCTTACAGTGATAAGAGCTGACTCAAAATGTCTAAGTATACGACAAATACAAACCGGATATATCTAAAATTACTATTGTTTTAATTATTGTTTATTAGTTAAACTTGATGGAATTTTGTTACAGTTTATGTTCTGTACATTGGAATTGATAACTCATATCAAGGACCGAGTTCAATGCAGTGAACAATGGAGTCTTAAAGTTGAAAGAGATGAAAATTATGTTTGAATTTATTACAGTAGTACTTTTTGGATCTAGGTTTGTTATTTACTTCTTCTTATACAATGATGATAAAAATATATGTGACAATATACCTTGAGAGAGAGAAAAGATTAAATTCATTGGTCTTGTTGGTCCTATGGGTAAAATGGGTTGTTTCTCCACCTTTACGATACACCTTGGCCTTGTGGGTATGGGGGTTTCCTTACCATCTTGTTCTGACCCCTTTGGTTGACTTATGGTCCTTCATTTTCTACTTGGTCCTAGCACCCTTATTGTGTGTGGTACCTTGACCACCTTTGGTATGATGACTTAAACTTATTACTTTTATTGTTTTATTTTTATGACCACATGACCTATGGTAACCTAATCGAAGTGTACTCAACTTCATTTTATGTTTTATTATGGAACCCCTTCTAGGCCTGCTAGACTTGTGTTGTGAAATGTGAACCGCGATCTCCAACTTGTGAGCTCCAACCGTGAAATATGAACCTAAACTATCAACCCTCTAACTCTCTCTCTCCCTCTCTCTCTCTCTCTCTCTCTCTCAGTATGTATTTTGATAGCTTGTCCTTGCAGTGACAAGAGCCAACTCAAAATGTCTGAATATAAGGCAGATCCAAACTAGATATATCTAGCATTACTATTGTTCTTTAATTACTGTTCATTAGTTGAAATTCATTGTTATTTTGTTACTGTTTATGATCTGTACATTGGAATTGATAACTCATATCAAGGACCAACTTTAACACAGTGACCAGTGGAGTGTTAAAGTTGAAAGGTATGAAAACTATGTTTGAATTTATTACAACAACTTTATTATGTGTGGTATCTTGACCACCTTTGGTAGGATGACTTAACCTTATTACTTTTATTGTTTTATTGTTATGTGACTACATGACCTTTTGTACCCTACTATAAGTATACTCAACTTTATTTTATGTTTTATTATGGTAACACCGTAAAACCTAGGGTTTCCTAAGTGACCATTCTAGAAGACTTGCCAAGTTTATATATTATGTTCATAACTTCATTCTTAGAGTATCTTGGCATGAAAAAAGTATATATTTGATATTTGTTGGACACATAGGGGTATTGCTGCTGTAAAGTTGAGTGAATTGGAATTGATAACTCATCTCAAGGACCAACTTTAACACAGTGACCAATAGAGTGTTAAAGTTGAAATAGATGAAAATTAAGTTTGATTTTATTACAAGAATACTTTTTTGGATCTAGCTCTGTATTAGAGTCATAAATTCTTCTTTAGGTACTAGGTTCCACATTTGTCACCTAACCATTCATGGAAAACAATAACCATAAACATCACTATTGATTCAAGACACACTTCATGAGAAATACATGGGTGAGATGTAATCTTGAATGATGTTTCCCATGGGTGCAAGTAGAAACAAACATGTATTTGTCAGGTTTGTCTTCCTCGAGCAAGGAGAGTTTAGGAAGACAAGAGGAAAGTGGGACATCCAAAAGCTCTACACCGTGTATATCAATTAGATGTCAAAAGATCATAAGAAAATTCCTAAAATGCATGCATTTTGTTCTCGCTGAAAGGGGGTCATGTTCTTATGATGATGAGAACATAGGAGATAGTGAGGTGCCTTTGAGGTAAAAACATATAGTGACACAATGGGTACCTATGGATATTCCTCAACTAAACACATATTTTATGTCAATGAGATGATATATTGAATTGCACCATCGTCATTACATGGTTTGGGGTTGTTTTGCATAAATGACATAATGGTCGGTTACAACATATGTATTGAATTGATGGAGTATATTGGATCCTGTTACAACTACATAGATTGGATGCGACTAGTCCAATATACAAGAAGTATGCATAGATATAGATTGTCTGCAATTATTTGCAGCTGAAAGACATGGATCAAAATAAATTAGCGACGTTGTACATTGACTGAAGGCCAAAATCTATAGGGAATATTTCAAGGTTTATAAACGGTACACAACCAAGGTCTACACTTAAGCAACCCAATTGCATATTTGAGGGGCATGAAGGAAACCGTGTTTTGTGTGTACCATTAAATCAATAGCTGTAGGGGAAGATTCACTCATTAATTATAATTTGAATCGAGTAGATACAAACATTGTCACTATGGGAGTTGTACATCTAACAATTTACCCAATATTTAATTAATGAATCTAAAAATATCTTATGTATTTTTGGTAGTCTATTGTTCTAATTTCGTTAAGATTTTATACATTTAAGACGCAGGATAGAGATCGGGGCATCTCCCCAGCAATTGATCAAAGGAGTACACCATCCTCGAGGCATCAAGTAGACATCGTTGTAATTGTACAAATATAATATGAACAAAATGTTTATTTGTTATGTTTTTTCATGAGTATAATCGTTCATTTTAGATAATGGTATCTATTTTTTTTCATGAGTATAATCGTTCATTGTAGGCTACTAATTCAACATTTGGTCTAGCATAAGATAAATCAATTGATATTGATGTGGATGAGATCATGTATGATGCTGGCATTGGATCTTCTCTAGACCCAATTAAAATGATAGATAAGACCTTAAAAAAATGAATGAGGATATCCTTCGTCTGTTTTTCATTCAACTGCAGACAAACGAGATTAAAGAAAAGGTTTATGTTTTGGTGAAGAGATCAAAGGAATTGAAATTAATTTGTAGGATCTTGAAATAGAATATAAACTCATTTATGATTTTATATTTTTTACTTGTATATGATCGTGAACTAACAATTTGCTTGTATCTATAGGATTTTTTGTGCACACACACTAGTGATGAAGGTGGTGTTGGTATGAGTGATGCTCATGGAGAGTCGTCACATGAGCATATGAATCCACCTACATAACATGTGCCATTATTGCCGACTGAATAGTTGGTGACACCCATTACGACACCCCTAATGCTAGATGTGAGTGCACCTGCTAGTGGCCGACACACAACATATGGTACATGACAAGGAGTTGATGCAAATATTAACAGTGACAATACTTAAGCAACATTTCTTGGATATTCCCGTGTCACTAGCACAGGTACATTGGAGACAACATTTTTGGTGGAAAAAAATCTTGTTCCCATAAAGATAGAGAAGATATCAGGTATTTATACATTTGTTAACTTATTGTTTATAATTTGATTGTAATATTATAAAAAAACACTGTTTTACAACTAATGATGACATGATCATCTTGCAGTAAATGATGTTTTTTATAAGCATATAAATGATCTCTCATTGGAGATATTTGGGCCCACCATCCGCATAAAGTGGGATAAACAAACAATTTTTTTAAAATGTGAGCTCACTAATCACTTGGTCGTCCTATTCGGCAACAAGACCTTCAATAAAGAGGAGGTCCCGAAGAAGGCTGGCCAACATTTGAAGATCGTGAGAGACCAATTTAGGGTTCATATAGAAAATAACCCTAGGTATGAGCACCCTCCAATAATTCTATCAAGAGAGTGGAAATCCCTAGTAGAAGATGTAAATGAGAGGGATTTGAGAACAGAAGGAAAGCTATCACCAGACACAAGAGGGTATGCAATACTTTAAACAATGCAATTATAAAGCTTATCATTATTAATTTTTAGATCAAATTTGAAACATATAAAATATTTCAACCTTTTCATAGGCTGCTAGACACATCAAAGGCCACATAGTCCAGACAAGAAAAAAATGGACAACACAAGCTTGGTCCTGGTGTTTATTCCAATTTGGCGGCATGAATTGTAAGTATAAAAAAAAAAATATTACATACAAAAAATAAATTGCAACTTAATTTTCATTTTATTGAAATTTAAAATGTAATTTCATGGCATTTATGCAAATATGCAGACCTATCGATTCAATGAAGTGCCCACAGAGGTAGACTTGAAGCTTGGATTCCAACATGAATTTGGAGTTGTTGTTGAATGCTGAAAAATATTATATGGGAAAACACAGTCTTTCGGTGATCCATCTTGCGTGCAGGTATATAAAATCAATGAAGTTTATTTAAGAATGATTACTTCTGCAATCTATTTGTTATAATTATTTGCAATAAAGTACTGACTAATTTTGAGCAAGAAATCAATGATCCAACTAATGCTGAGGATGGAGAACAACCTATTGAAGGTCATGCTCGAAATCCAGGTAATGAATGAATTCATATGCTACAATTTAAAATTTTTCATTAGAAATGGTGAATATTAATTTTAGCTTTTCATTGTTCAACTGTAGAGAATGTAGAGGCTCATACTATACAAGATGAGCTTATAGTGGGACTCAAAGTACATGATGTGGCCACATCATGTAAAAACACCTATGTAATATTCTTTTTAATGAAAAAGATGTCATCACAATATCATAAGATATCAATTTAACATTTTTACATTATTGCAGCAAATCTTGACCCCTTGCAACAACATCCACGTCGCTGGTACTCTACTAGGAAGACAATACGACCAGTTGTAGATGCGACAAGAACTGAACGACAAGTTGTAGAATATGAGTTGCCTACTGATTTTGTAAAAAGAAAAAAAACTAGAAATGAGTGAGTTAATAATGGATTGCTAGATTAAGAAGTTTCTTTTATTAATGGATTGTTAGATTAATGTGTAGAAATTAGAAAATGTCACAATTCGCTTTTGATTCCCCAACGACTAGGAAAAACCCGCAGAAGGAAAGAGAATACACGAGGTTTATGAAAACGATGTTTGTTCCAATTGAAGAAAATAAAGAGTTTGTAACATCAAGTATACTAATTATAAATTAAAACTGCAAACTATGTGTCACTTTTTTTTATCATCCACCAATAATCGACAAAACCTTTGGTTGGTGGCGAGAGCATACTTCGTGGAAATGAGTCGAGTACAAAATTATTAGTTATTTAAATATGAAATAAAAAAGAAACTAACCTATTCATCCTGTCTAGAATGTGGAGTGTGTGCATGTGTTGATTAGTAAAACTCAAACCATAAGGGAGACTGCAAGGGGGATGGAGTATGGGCACTGTGTAGCCCACTTGCTTTCTTTATTAATGAAATTTACAATGTGATGAAAATATGAAGTAAAAATTCACTTTTATCCTTGAAAAAGGATCAAAAGTATTACAAGACTATCGGGAGAGAAAATGAAAAAAGAAAATGGATGAATGATGGATTTTTTGGTGTCCTGAGTGACCCGAAACTTGATTTCTAAGTATTTTTTCCTCCTTCTTTTCTTGAAAACTGCTAAAAACCAGTGATTGTAAAATATTAGAATGCCACAAATCATTCAAAACAAAAAAAATAAATTACACTAAAAATGCTCGAAAATTGTGATTTTTTGATTGAAAAATGCTCTTGGAGAGACTAATTCAGATCTTGCTAGGAACGAAACTTTTTAAAGGAAATTAGATCTGATATATATGCATAATTAAAATTATATTTCATATATAATATTTATATATATAATTTTATTAAGCATAGAGAAACAGTAACCAAGAAAAGAGATTGAATCTTTAGAGAAGAAGAGAGAAAGCCTCAAGCCCGTGCTTGAAACAAGTGGAGGAGAGAGGGATATGCAAAATAAAGAGATTAAAACCAGAAAAAAAATGTTTTAGAAAATAAGTGGATGCAATCAAGCTCCAAGAACCTTATACCTAAGATGATCTTGCAATCTCTAGACCATTTCTCATACAAACAACGTCAACCCAGTCAATCTCATCAAGAAAAAAGCAATAGTCTGTTTCTCTTACAATATTATGATAATAAAATTCCAATAAATAAATTGAAAACAAAAATACTTATTCAAAATAAATTGGATCTAAACACATTATTTGACAAAAAAAGCATGAGATTCAACCGATTTCACCTCAAAATTAACCAAGTTACAAGCTCACAATGCAATGCCACAGATTAGCCTTCAAAGACCTCAATATTATTAAGGAAGTGTGCAATACAAATAATACATTAAGAAGAGGTTTAATTCATCCTCCCAAGTGAGAAGCAAGACCTTGCATTTATATAAAAAATGGAGCTCAAACCCCAGGGGCACAATTACCAATGCAGGAGGTGGTTTTGGGAGTTGAGAAAATCATGGGAGGAAGTTTGAATTCATGGGAGGGGAAGCTTCCACCTCTTAGGAGGTATCCCACTTGGTTTGGGAAGCTTCTATCTCCTCCAAATAAATCATCCAAGTGGAGGAATGCATCCTATGATGAGGAGAATGCACCCCCCTTTGGTGGAGGTGAGTTGGATCCATTCCATTGATGAATGAAGGTTCTACTCTATGTTCATAAATTCCCTAGGAAATATCCTCAATCATCCTAAAACCTCAGAGACATGTCTTAGACAAGCTTCCCTTGATTTAGGAATTGGATTTTCTCCAGTTTTTCCATTTATTTGACCCTCTGAGTCATTTTGGAGAGAAATCAAAATCAATAATTTAAAATTACTAATTTGAATCTCAAAAGTGGGTTTATGGGTTAAGTGGGGGCTATGTGTCCAAAAGAGAGCATCCCCATGACCAAATTGGCTCACTAGGCCCAATTTTATGATCTTTTGAACTTTTACAATTAAAATACACCCTATCGATGATTTTATTAAAAACTAAAAATTAAAAAACCTATGAAAGACTTAGCGCATGTCCATGAAACTTTGGGACTATGAATAACATGGTATAATACATAGAACCTAGGCTTTAATAACCATCCTAATGCATAATCACGAACTTCACCATCCGAGATTTGGAGGATTTTGAGTGAAAAACTTGAAAATTATATGTCGCTTAAAAAAATGTCATATAATTAATGGGAGAAAAAGCACTCGAGGATGATGAATTTAATGACCAATTCATTATAAGGCCAATACTTTTACAATAAAAACCGTCATGCTATGTCATTTATTATAATTCCCCCGAGGTGGTGTGAACATGTGAAAAAGGGACCACAACTGGCCCTGCTGAAACCATGGAAGTTCTGAGCACCAAGTAAGAACAATTTATTTGTTCCGATCCTTGGTGGCTCACTTGAAAAATAACCTAAGTGAAAATTAGTGGATAACATAACATTGACACTCACCATTGATCATCATGTTAAAGTTAAGGTTTCATCTTTCGAACTTGATACAATCTCCTTAGGTGATATCTAAGAGGAGTCCCTCAAAATACATTAGATCAAGTTCAGATATGATCCTACATCAGAAATGAACTAAGAAATAATTTAAATATTTTCATTTGTGACCTTTAATAAATCAACATGGTTAGAATTGATCTCACAACCTATCTCCTACCTCTTGTGCATGCTCCATATCAGGGACCATATCAGTAGCGGGAAAGATTTGTGCAGAAGAAAGTTTCTATAATCTCAATTGCAAGCTATTTATTATCTTTAGGTTAGAAAATATTTATTGTTTATGGTTATGTTAATATGTAAATTATAAATTCTTTAAATGCAACAAAAATATAATGCATAACATGAAGAGAATTGGTAAATAGTTTTTGAAAATATAATATTGCTTTAAGCTGATGTTTTCTTTCTTCTATTCTCTATTTAATGTAACACATGCTTAACCATATCATAATGAAAGACTTATTGAACACTATTAACCAACCATAGGCATAGAAGGTTGATAACCAAAATGCGTATTTCAAGAAAACTGCCAAATATGTGGGTGAACCAATGGCACATTTGGAATCCATTCATCGTCGTTGGTAAGAATGTGGCTTTTGTTAGTGAAATTTCACTTATTAAACTGTATATAGGAGTGCATTAGATTTTGTTTGATGCAAATTATGGTGTGGTTTTCTATTTACTCTATATTCTAGTGATCCATAACAAGTATGTTTGGAAGCTGGTGACAGCTCAACCAAAAAGCTCTATAATAAAATATTTTACTTGCAAGTATGTGCACCAATCAAAGTGAAGGATTCTGTAGTTTTTTTCACATCATTTGGACGTGCTGCAAGGTACACAAAATATTACATGATATGGTTGATAACTATGGAGACTTGTTGTAAGTTGGCTGTATTCAAACATTTTAATCCTTGCTTTGTGTGTTGAAATAAATATTGAATTTATAATTTCTTGTTTTTTGTTTATTTCAAGTTTGTTATCTCCTCAAATAAATTAGTCAAATTTATTTTCTTAAGAGGAGAAGTGAGGTCACAAACCCTACCTACTCTGACAAAGTGTAACTTGTATGTCAGATAGTAAGTCCGAGTTCTAATTTAGTGTTTACTGCAGTTATTAAAGAGTTCGAGGAGTAAGAAAGTGTTGGAGTTAGGTAGTTTAGCACTTAAATTAGGGTTTTTGACCTAATTTTTGCAAAACAGTTATGTTTATCTATTTTTAGTAAATTCGATCCAATTTTGCAGGATCTAAAATAAATTTTGTAAAGGTTATAAAGCCTGTGACTAATGTTGAAGCAAAGGCTCGATTTCAGAGACTTGTGAGACACTTATTGTATTCAATCTTCTCATGTTATTCATCATTTTATATAAGCTCTTTTTCCATTATATGTTTAGGTTCCATCTTTTGTCTGTTCTGTACTTGTGCTTGTATGTTTAATTTAGGTTTATTCTTTTTGTCTAATACCAGATAGCTATCATCCTATCTCTATGTTGATGAGTTGAATTTCAAGTATCTTTCCTTATTATGATTAGCCATTCATATGTGATTGATTTATATATGAATATGCCAGCATAGTGAGTTCTTCATCTATTCACCTTTATTACAAACCCTCTGAACATTGATAGTTAAAAGCCTTATCTATTTGATTGAGTATTATGCATGTCTTGAGTGTGTGAGGTATTTTAGGTCATCTGACTTGATCTATTGAGAAAACCATTAAAAATATTCAACTTACCAAGCATCCTTGAGCTGCAACCTAGAGGAGTTTCCTGGACCGATACCAAATTGGCGGCATTGCTGAGGAGAGGAGATTGAAGCTCAGCTTCCTTGGGACATGGCACAGATCCAAATTTGATGATAGGCAAAGCCTAGACATTTACTTGGTCATAATTTTCTATCTGGTGACTCCATTAAAGAACTGTGGCTTCGAGAAGGGCTCATACCAGAGCAAATCAAGAGAGGTCACCAGCAACACCTGTTGCATACCCAGAGAAGATCATCAGAAGAGGAAGAGATCTACAAAGGCAAACTTCCAAAGCATCAAGGACATCTAGATTAGGTATCTTAAGAGTAGAGTCCGTTCTTCAAGATTTGTTTGTAGAGGGAGAATAAAACCTAGCGCTGCTGCTAGGGCATATTTACAAAGAATTCTATTTCTCTGATCCATCTGAATTTAATAAGTATCCACTGGGGAGGACCTGGTTGATAGAATATGAAGAGGCTAAATTCAAAATCCAGGTACCAGTTCATCAGTTTACTTTATGGACTGTTTTTATTTTTATCAGCTCCTTTATACTTTTCCCTTCACATGTTAAAAGAATTATCCTCTGTTTTATATATTCTGAAGATTATCAGCCATATTTTATAAATCCATCTTTAGAAGAAGATTTGTAGCCTACTTTTATTGTAGAAGTTGAATCAGTCTTTGTGCTGCAACTCATTTATACAAATGACCTCTGTATCCAAATTCCTTCTAAATCTGATCAGCCATGTAACCTTGAAGAAACCAAAACTAATTTAAAACCTATGCAGAGCTCTGCACTCGTTTCCATAAGCTTTGAACCTTGTCAGCAGTTTGTTATCCCTCATGATCAGCCCACAACCTTTCAAATCAAAATCAGGATGAAGATGTTTAAGCCATTAAAATTGGCCTCTCGTCTTCGTCCTTATCCTCTTGACTGTTATGAATACCTCCCTTGGTTTTCTGGAGAGAATCATGCTTCACCTGAAAGGCACTTGGAATCTTTCGAAGATTTTATTGATCATTTTCAGATTGTTCATGAGGATGTAATCATGATATTTTTCTCTAAATCATTGATTAGAGATGCTACTATATGGTTCAAGAGTTTAAGGGCTGACTCCATTGGCTCTTGGATAGAATTCACTGATGCCTTTTTGAAGCATTGGGGTGAGAACAAATCTCTTGATTTGTATCTCACTGATTTCTATGCTTTGAAGAGAGAGGAAGACGAAAATTTGCCTATCTTCAATCGAAGATTCTACAACACTTATCATGATATGCCTTTGGATATCTGGCCCACAGAGACAACTGCCATGATATATTATGTAATGGGACTACATTCAAAACTTGCCCTTATTTTGCTAGAAAGGAAATATTCATCATTAAGCATTCTGCTTGAAGATGCTTTAGAGGTGGAGGAAAACATTTGTGCTTCAAGGAGAATCCCAGAGCAGTTTGATTTTGAAAACCATCATCTACCTAAGCCAAATAAATATTAGTATGATTCAGATTTTGAATAGGAAGATTATGAGTCTGAAGCATATTTGGAACAACAACAAACATGTGAGCTTATTTCAGATTTAGAATCAGATTCTTCAGTGATTGCAAAGTACTCTCAAGACAGGTATGAATCTTGATTGTATGATCAGTTTGCAAACTAGGATGAGCCTATGATAACCGATGATTGTATAGGCAATTATATGTTTTCAACTGATCTTTATTCATATGATGTAAACCTTGTTTTAGCATCCTATTAGGAGCACTATTATCAAAAGGAAATTTTAATGATTGATGATCATTAGAGAACAAGAAGGTCATCATTTTTTCAGTATAGAAGCAACCATTTTTGAGCAAGGGTTCTTCGTGGATCAACATGTTTTTGATCTTGGTTTCAAAGACCCGGTGGTAGCCTTCATGGAATCATACTTTTCAGAGAACCTGAAGATTTCAAATTTCCTTTGATTGCCATTGTTTATGGGTAAGTATGGTTTCTTGAAAAAATTCTTATCACTATTGTTACATGTCAAAAATCATTTGCTGATCAGTGATAAAGATGAAATTTCTTCAGTATTTAAATTGATTTGATGGTTGTTGTGGAAATCAGCCTTTACCTAACTCGAATGCGGAAAAGGTTAGAGTAGGAATAGGCCGAAAAATAATCTCTTAATATGAGCAGCTAGGTCATTTTTAATTGTTTTTATGAATAAGCAAAGTAGGATACATGCAAGTTGCAGGGGATCAGTTATAAAGGACAAATGACTCCATGCTCAATGGAATACTAGAAGATAGGTTTAATCTTTGTTTTTCAGGAAAGGAATTTGGTATGGGGTTCTTGGGACCTCACAGGGAGGTTTCCATCCCCAAGTAGGAGCCATATGTTATCTCCTCAAATAAATTAGTCAAATTTATTTTATTAAGAGGTAGAAAGTCATTAGAAAAAAACTTTATTAAATTTTTTTAGGCTCATTTTAATGAGTTCTAACTTGTAAATATTTTAAAAAAAACTTTAGAGTTAGTATTTATTTCAAAAAACTAAAAAAACAGGTTTTCGTGGCTAAGCATGGTTTCAAAACGGTCTCTAAGCCACCAAAAGCAGACTTTCGGTAGCTAAGACCAAATTTTCAGGGTGCTCCAAGCCACCAAAATTGGTGTTTTTAATATGAAAATTCATCATTTTAAAATGATGATTATGAGCGACTAGAAAACAATTTTACACAATGCTTGAATTTTTTTTGTTCCTAACATGTCAGAGAACAATAACCTCTCTCAGTTTTCCTATAGGTGTTGCATATTGGGAGAATCAAATCCATCTTTGAGCCCTAATTTTTGGATCTCAGAATTTCCTTGTTTGACACATGTTTTTGAAATATATATCTCGAGAAAATGAAAACGAATTTCAAACAACTGAGTGAGGTTTTTTCTCACAACAAACCAATATACAAAAAACTCTTTCAGTTTATACAAAGGTGTCACATATTTGGAGAACCAAATACATCTCTGAGCCCCAGGTTTTAGCAGTTTAGCCCAATTTTTGGGGCAAAAGATGACCTATTAGTCCTCCAGGTGGCATTTTCGACCTCATCTATCAGTCCATGAAGATTTTATATAGTGGTTTAAGAGTTTGAATATCAGGATGAGTTTCCATCACCTACACCAAAGGAGGATCAAGGTAAACTAGTGGCAGAGGCTTCATCCAACAAACCTAGATCCCAAACAATCAATCAACTGCTAAGGCAGGTGTATGAGCTAGAAATATTGGAGAGGGAAATAAAAAGAACAAATGAGAGGTTAACCAAGAGGAATGCTAAATTATATGACTCTCTGTAGGAGATAAAGAGGGATGTATATCATGCTGTAAAAAAGAAATCTCAGATTAATGAAGGACAACACTAGGCTTTACATGAAGGTCAAGCTAGCAAGATTGCAGGAAAAGCGTTCAAACCCTAAATTTCAAGCACACCTTGCACTGGAAATCATAGCAGAGGCAACAATAATCCTTCAGGATCCAGAGGCAGCCTGTGATGCTGCTGCTATTCCAAACCCTAGGCAGTTTGTAAAAATACCAGAAGGTCAGAATTGAAGCTGTAAAGCATCAGGACAAAGGGTGATTAAAGGTTTGATTAAATTTTGAAGAAACAGAGCTTTCAATGGCTTAGGACAACATCGCAACTGTTCATTAACCACTGAAAAAAAAACTTTCGGTAGCTTACAAAACCAAAATTTTGCTTTCTTAGCCATCGAAAGCGTAGGACAGTGCAGAAAGGCATAGTTCCACATAGAACCGACTTTGGTTGATCCAAATACCTCATGGATGATTTATCAGGTTGAAAATTAATTAAAAGCACAAGTATCTTGGGTATATTCCAGTTTTGAAGGTGCCAGCGAGGAGAAGTGAGGTCACAAACCCTACCTACTCTGACAAAGTGTAACTTGTCTGTCAGATAGAAAGTTCGAGTTCTAATTCAGTGTTCACTGCAATTATTAAAGAGTTAGAGGAGTAATAAAGTGTTGGACTTAGGTAGTTTAGCACTTAAATTAGGGTTTTTGACCTAATTTTTTCAAAACAGTTATGTTTATCTATTTTTAGTAAATTCGATCCAGTTTTTCAGGATCTGAAATAAATTTTGTAAAGGATATAAGTCCTGTGACTAATGTTGAAGCAAAGGTTCGAATTCGGAGACTTGTGAGACACTTATTGTATTCAAGCTTATCATGTTATTCATCATTTTATATAAGCTCTTTTGCCATTATATGTTCAGGTTCCATCTTCTGTCTGTTCTGTACTTGTGCTTGGATGTTTAGTTTAGGTTTATTCTTTTTGTCTAACACCAGATAGTTGTCATCCTATCTCTGTGTTGATGAGTTGCATTGCAAGTATATTTCCTTGTTATGATTAGCCATTCATATGTGATTTTATACATGAATCTGCCAGCATAGTGAGTTCTTCATCTATTCACCTTTATTACAAACCCTCTTGTCACATGCCCCAATGAGAAATAAATAGAATTAGAATTCCATATTGTATTTTTCCATGCTTGGCTTAGGAAGTACTCTAGTACAGCTGGGTGTTTAGGTAGATATGATGATTTTCATTTAACTTGAATGAAAGATGTAACTAAATTCTGCTATAGATTGCTTACGATTTTATTGTGTAAAGAAATAGTAAATACTTTATCTATTGAATGTATTTACTTCAGACAAGAACTGAACATAGGTATTTAAAGATATTTAGTAATCACACTATATATAGAACTATTTTAATATATTATTATTCTTTATAAACACAATAGATACAGTTTAAAAAATAAACATAGGAATAGTAAACAAACTATCACTTAGGGTTTAGGTTTATATAGTTTTCAATAAAATCTTATAATAATTTATTTCCAGACAATATGTGTCTCTGTATTAAGACAATAGTTTCTACTGTAGCCTCAAGACAACTACCTAGGTTATTGAAAGATAAACTTAATCCTATTCTCAAGCTTGCAGTATTTACCCTAAATCTTCCTTTATAAGAATTAAAAATAGCTGTAAAAATCATTAAAGGAAAATAATAAAACAGAGGTAAGAATTTTCCATGTAAAATTTATTCTTTCACCAAAGTGTAGGGTATACTTGAAAATTAACCCTTAAGAGCCAAACAGAGTAATAATAGTACTCTTAACACAGTAAAAATTTTCATAATTACATTGCACTGTAAATCCTTTTAATTACATGAAAATAATTAAAGTAATACAATAACCATTTATTAAAAACAAAATCAAATAGGAAGAAATGCCTTATTGCCTTTAGAATTATAGGTTAAGACTCAGGCTTGTCCAAATTTTAGCTAAAACCAAATAATATTTATCGAACAGTAACCATACATCACAGATAGGTAAAAACCCTTAATCCATTTACAAATCTTGACTGATTAACAGTCTTTTCTTTTCCTTTAAAATCTATTTTCAAAAACTAAAAATTAACCAGACAGAGGTCGACAGCCTCGTAGGGCTTAGAGCTGAGCTCTATCAAAATAAGAAAAAGAAGTTTACATTGTTCAGGTTGTAAAGGCTTAGAATTAAAAACTAATTATCATGGCTACTATAAGCCTTCATCCTCCTTGCACAATTTACACTCTAAGGGTTTCAAACTCATACAGAAAAAACAAGCAAGAAACAACAAGCTAGTAGGTAAACTGAGGCTGTGTTTTTTCAACCGCGAAGAACCTAACTTCCAACCACCACAACAAATTGCAGGAAGAAACCCTCGTTTGCAACCAGGGCTTACCATTTGAATGCTCAAGTGGAACGTTGAAGGAGAAGCTCGTTTCCACCTACAAAGCTGGGAGAAGGACTTGGAAGTTTACAAACCTTATCATTACAAATATTTCTTTAAATTTGTAAAAACCCTTTTATAAAAATTAACCTAAAAACGATTTGAGTGTAAGTATTTACTTGTTAAAGTTTCTGAATGAAGCTGAGGTAACCAACCACCGTGGATCGATTTGGCACTGGGCCAGAAGGCGAGAAGACACTGAGTCACCACCGCAAGGGATAACAATAAAACAACTCAACCAAATGAAGAAATACTCCTGCTCGAGCTCTGTCAATCAGTTTGTAGGATCAAGACAAACACCATCCTCTAGTACTGAAGAAAAACCAGTATCTACACTCACTGTAAACTACATTAACCTTTAAAGACCAAAAACCAGTTACGACCCCTCTCAAGACAGTCACGACGTTTGATTTCGGAAGCAAGCTGTCAAAACTTGAAGGTGGTTACAGGTCTCCAATGGCCGCAAACTCTCAGCTCGACCAACAAGATGGATGAACCCTCGCTCTACAGAACAAATGAGTAGGGTTTTGGAGTTATAAGCCAACCCTTGTGTGGATAAAACCAACCCACGTGTCCTTCTAAATATTTCCTCCATCGTGGGTAGAGCTCCATAGTCAGTGCTGTAGCAAAATGATTTACAATCAAACCATTGATCAATATAAACCATATGATTTACCATAATTTGATATTACCATGGTGTATTGATACTTAAGGAATCAACTATAGGATATAACATAAATATTTATGTTTATTCTAGAGATTCCTTTGTTAATAAATCAATTTAGATAGTTATGTTTGTTAGCTAGGGTTGATGGAAGTAGTAAAAGAAGAAGAGCCATGGACTCTTGGAGCTTAGCCTTGAGTTGTATTTGAAGGAGTATTCATTTAACTAAAGACCAAAAACGCTAAAGAAATCCCAATAAAATTCTAACAACTTAATGATGAAGTTGTAATTAAAAGCATAAGTAACTTGATAATTCTTTGAGAGAACGATGTTTATAGAGTCCTGAAGTGAAGGAAGTTACGAGAACACCAAACAGTATGGAGTGAACTTAAGCCCAACTATGAGCTATATGCTCTCTACGGAAATTATAAATAACCTTTACGGTAAACAAAAATAACAGTCTTATTTAGATTTTTAAAAGTATAATATTCAGTCGATTGAAGGAACTATGGATAGTACTTGTTCCTGTAAAGTTTTAACCCATGTTTATGTAGTTGGTAAACGTCATTATGGAGTTACTTATAAATACAAACTATGGAGTTGTAATGACAAAAAAATATTAACATTACCTCCTTGAAGATAAGCAGCATATAAAAACATTTCTAAGACTAGCATCTTAATCATGCTAGGGAAGTAGCTTCTCGACTTGAATTTAAATAACACCCTACTGGATCATACGCTTACCTGCTAAAACTATAACTAACCAGCAGTCCAATTGAGTTAGTTGAACGCTAAGTAAGCCCCGATCACACACAAGAATTCTTACCTACTTGACAAAAGATAAACATCAGTATATCTAGCAGCAGCAAAATGCAAGTCCTTTTCTAACTCTGATAGAATTATAGCTGCTAAGTCATTAATAGCACTAACACAAGTTTTTAAGATTACACCTTTTAGTTTACAGATTCTTATAAAGAAGCAATCCTATGTTCTTTTCTAAACTGTTTCATTTACTGCTAACCATTAGCAGGTACTTAGTTGCGACTTTAGACATTTTATGTCATTGGAAAAAATTTAATTTTTTACGAATTTTTGGGTTATTACACCTCTAAACATTGATAGTTAGAAGCCTTATCTATTTTATTGAATATTATGCATGTCTCGACTGTGTGAGGTCTTTTAGGTCATCTTACTTGATCCATTGAGAAAACCATTAAAAATATTGAAGTTACCAGGCATCCTCTAGCTGCAACCTAGAGGAGTTTCCTGGATCGATAACAAAGTTGATAGAAAAATATAGACAAATTATGTCAGTTTTAGCTGTTGTTATTCCACAGTTGACTACTAACTGGTTAAAGTGGATTTTTACAGGTGCATTTCAGTTATAGTTTAATAACTTCCATTGAAATATAAAGATTATTATAGTGCTTTTTTTGGGTCAATGTGCTCTTTTCCTATAGTGAAATCAACTCAAGATTTTAACCAAATTATTCCTCTTGATAGTGGTTTTATACTATGTTATTTTATAATAAAGATATCCCCTTAGGTACAATGTGATTCATATGATTTATCTACAATAACACTTATGTAAGTCAAACAGGTCTGTATTGTTTGTCCTCTTTATGTTGGCCATTTTATTTAGTTCTTTGCAATTTCAGTAATAATTATGTGTTTTATTCTTAATAGGGAAGGACATATATTTCACTCCCATATGATTCATTTATATCATAGATGATGTATCAGGATTTTGCATCTAATATGTAACTTCAACTATAATAAGAATTGCTTGAATTAAAATGGGTGTTATTTTCCCCAATATTGACAGTGTTGATATTTTCCCGATGGATAGTTGTGGGTACTTCTAGAAATGAAAATGCTAACACTAATATTTCATCAGTAGTATCCTGCAAACAACATCAATAATTATTCAAAAATTATGCAATGGAATATAGAGGTTCTTCCAGAATTTAGGAGAGGACACGATAGGAATTATGCTCATTTGACCGAGTAGCTTAGATGTTTGCGACATAAATGTGGTTCCTTTGATTAGATATTTTTAGCTATGTTATTGACTCTAGTGATAGTTTAAACATAATTTGTGCAATTGGGTTAGAGGGAATTGGAAACTGGGCATGAAAGATGATGAAATAAGAAGGATAAAGGCCTGGAGGTTGGGGGTGTATGGCGATGATACAATTCTCTTGTGATTAAAACATTATCTAAATATTGAGAAGAATTAGTCATGAACTCCATAGATTTGGGTGACAAAAAGGATGTTATGGGGTGTGTAGCATATGAGGACATAGTTTTTTTGGATTTTGGGGATGATAGAATGGTTTAGGGGACTTTTGATAAACTCTAAACTTAGGGAGAATGAGGATGTAAACATGGTGTTTGGGTTTTATAAGGCACTAAAAAAATTATGTATATCTCCTTCCTTAATCTAGCTGCATGTAGGTGGGTAAATTCCTTTGAAAGTGTAAACTCAGAAGACTGTAATGGGATTCTTCCGTCTCTTAACGAGTTCTTAAGAAAGAATAACGTTTGTATTTCATAGGGTTCATCTTATTACAAAAATATAAATATTACAAACACCAGAATCTAGATAAAATGTGCTTTATAATCCTTGATTTGACCAACATTTTCCTTTTTCTATTGCATGTGATGAGAACACTTTTAGACACTTTTCATTGCTACCATCCAATGAATGCGTACTTTCTAGTCACTAGTGTATCTATATGCAATGAATTTCCTTAAAATTTTCTTTGAAGGACGTCGTGATTTGAAATGACAATGTTTCAATCAAATCAAGAATGGACTGAAATTTTCCACCAACTAAAAACCTTATGGTTGCATATGGATGTGGTTCTGCTTTTAACTTATCAGTGATGGATACACGTTTTTCTTTTGCAGACATGGTCTTAGATTTGATTGGGTTAATTCACCTTGAACTACCTTAATTCCTAGATTAATCTAATTTTGACTGAATGACCTTTAGGACCATTGAAGTTTTCTAGCTACCATTTAACATTTGAGAAAATACTATCCACATTATTCATTAAACGAACAATTGAGGATATGCCAATTCTCTACTTTGTAAAAATTGTTAGGAGATACAACATTTTCATAAATACATGGCTTGATAATTCAAAGAACTTGAAAAAAGAGCCAACAAGTAGTTGCAGTACAAATACACATTATATTCACTTCTAGAGCTCCGTAGATGTGATTCAAACGCTCGTTCCCAAAAAACATAAAAGAATAGGTGTATGTGGTGTCACATTGTATCAAAAATAACTTGCAATTCTCTCTTCCTAATGCCAGACCTAGGATCAAAATAAATCTTAGAATAAGAATGACAATAAATGGAAACAAAATTACAATTGATCATGCTGTGGTGTCACATTGTATCAAAAAGAACTTGCAATGCCCTCTTCCTAATGCCAGACATAGGATCAAAATAAATCTTAGAATAAGAATGACAATAAATGGAAACAAAATTACAATTGATCATGCTCATTTATAAATTTTAGACTCTCTAGATCAATAACAACTGAAGTACCGGGTTTCCTAGATTTTTCTTTTTCCTTGTCTTTTGAATAATAAACAAGATCTCCTCAACAAGTTTTAGAGCACATGAACGAAGAAATGTAATTGCATTGACACCAATGTCCTTCTTGAATATGCTATTTGTAAATGCAATCAAACAACTGACACAATCTGTGAATGTGGGTAATCCTTGTTATGGTTGTGTAATGGAAATATTCTTGCATTATATTTATTATTATTTCAAAATCCAAAAGTACAATATTCTTGTGATCATTTGAAGTTGTAATGGTGAACACCATGAACATGTTTTTCCCTCTCAACTTAACGTTGTTGACATGATCCAAACAATATGTGAAACACACCGAATGACAATTTATCTACTTTATATAGAGCTATTTTTTAATCACAATTACAAACGATTTCACAATTACATTCTAGAAGTTATAATTTTCTACTTCCTCACTTTATAGAAACTTCAAGGGTATTTGTCACTTGGAATCCATGAAAAACTAGTATTAGAGAGGCTCTTTCCAATAGTGGTGGATAAACTGGAAAACATGTTACAGATTGGAGACTAAAGAAACTTTATTTCGTTCACATTATGACACGATTTTTAAAAATTTGGGTAGGTTGAAAAATTGGAGTAGGTTTCCTTCCATAAGGATCACTACATATAGAGATGGAGTTATAGGTCAATACATGTAGCAAGCAACATAGATGGATATGATCTTCTTTCTAGATATGATAGAAAACTCGAAGTGTATACCCACTTAATGGCGTTGAATGAGCACTTTGTGACGGCTTGAATTTTTCTCTATCCCTTATGTATTCTAGTCTATTGACACTAGGTTACTTATATGAGTGGTTGTTGCTAAACTTTAAATTGTTGAAAAAATATGTGTTGACCACTTTCTCATGTTCTTTGAAGTAAAGGTTATATATCATAGTTATTGTATAATATACTATATATTTGAGTATGATATATATAGAGAGACAGGGGTATTCTACATTATGAGAGTTTATTAACTTGGTAACAACTTGATATGAATATAGGTGGTATCCTGGGTAAAATTGTAGTAGTAATTTTTCCTCCAACAACTTGTACAAAGCATAGTAAGTGCCAATGATCGGAGGTTTGAAATTCAATGGAACCAGGTGTTGAATACACTAAACCTTTAGGTAGTAATATGAATCCCTCTAAATTGGTAGTCATTATCATCTGATATTATCATGCATGGTCATATTTGATGAGGTAGCTATGGCTTTTGGATGAGGCATTCTTGTTGAGTTTATGCCTACTTCAGTGTAATTTTCTTCTAAAAATAGAGTGAGAGATGAGGTATTGGGAAGGCTTAACAACTCATATTCTAAGTGTCCACTCCTTCTAGAAAATAGGCATCTATTTCCGTTATCCTCCATCAATTATAAAAATATTCCAGTTGTCCTATTTTGTGAGTAATGACATATCTAAGCTGCTAGAACAATAGCATTCATAATGCTAGAGCTTGATTTCCTGTTTCCTATAGATGTTTGTTGGTTCCTTTGTAACGATGATACCATACATAAGGAGTGGTCCTGATTGATGGTGAATGCATCTATAGTAGAAACAAAATAGTATGATCTAACAACCCATATTAGAGGAACTTTCTACCTGCATTTGAGTACTGCAACTCTAAACTGAATCCAAAATATATCTAACCCCTCTATCGTCCAGTCAACACTAGCGGTATTCATGGAGGGTAGTTTCATAAGACTTGTTTTGTTCCTAGTCATGATATTCATTCCTAGAGAGACTACACCAAGTAGATAGACATAACTATTGCAATTAATAAATATTCCCATATTTGAGCTTCACAGATGGGAAATAGTTTGTTAAGAGTTTAGTGCATAAGAATGTTTACTAAAGCATGGCTCATCCATGTCATTTTAAACAAGTTACATCACTAATGGATTGAGCATGCCTCTAGAAGATAAATAATGTGGATATATATAGAAACATACTAAAGAATGAAATATGGTTGTGCCTATGATTAAAAAAGGACTGACCACTATTGTCTCAAAACACAGGTCATATTGTGACTAATATATTCTTGGTTTAATGGACTGTGCTTAAATTTGTAAGCTCAAAATTCTATTAAAATTTTCTTTGGTTTTATGATAATAAACCTAAGCCTAATGAATTTTCAAATTCAAGGAATAATTGGCATTTGTGAATTTGTCATTCCAAGTATAAAAATGTTTTTCCCGTAGGGTTGTTCAAAGGGAAAAAAACTAACAAAGTGAAACAATAATTTCACATAAGATTTTTTTCAATGGCTAGAGTGCTACTCCATTAGAGCTATTAACCAGTGGAATTCACCTTTAAATCCCAAGCGTTTGAATTTTTGGTGAATATGTTGATTTTGGTTTTCTTCAATTTTCCTTACACCAAAATAGACAACAACTTTAGAAGTATGGATTTCCCGCATCAAGCTAATATAGCCTCTCCTCTCGGGACGCACACCTTAACAAAATAATACAACAACCCATTTATTAACTAAAAATACTTTGCAGCATATGCATACTAACCTGCTTCTATTTTTTGCAATGTTTCCAGGATGCATGCAATTTCCACATCAACAATGAACATTGTCTCAAAATATTCAATGCGAAAGATACCAAGTGCATGATTACTCCCAAAGATGAAACTCTACATGGCATGAACGGTGATACACTTTTATTTATAATTCCTTTCCTGTTGTTTTCTAGCAAGGGCGTTCTGTATAGCTCTAAGTAGGGTAGGGACCCCTACCCATCAACTATTTTTTTTAAAACTACTCAGGCTTGTCGCATTTTTGATGACATAAATTCTATATCTTACGAGGCTTCCATACAACTGATGACAACGTCGTAAAATTTTTGTGTGTCTCTATGTTGGTAATTCGCCAGATTTCTGACTACTATATGTTGGTTAACCGCCAATTTGGGTGGATTATGGTGTTCATTGTTGGTTAATCGACAACTTTGTCGTCATATTTCTGACGAACGTGGTGGAACTAGATGTCGCTTAACCGACTCTTTGTGTGTCGAACAAAGCTTCTATATCCGATGAGGCTGCCATACAACCAACGACAATGTCGCCATATTTTGTGTATCTCTATGTCGGTAAGTCATAGGATTTATGACGACTATGTGTTGGTTAACCAACAATTTGGGTGGATTAAGGTGTCGATTAACTGACACTTCTACCATCGCATTTTCGACGACAGTCCTCAAAAGTAGAGTTGGTTAATTGATGATCTATGTGTTGAATATTCAATGAGTCATTGTTGGATTTACATGTCAGTCATGCAACTAATTGTTGTCATATTTATGACGTATTGTTGGGGTCATCGGATATCCGACGCACATTAGAGGAAATTTCAACTCAAAATGGGCCTCCTAAAAAAAATTAATAAAATAATAGTTAAAATAATAAAATAATATTTATTAATTTTGGAGGAATAAAAGCAAAAAACTACTTTTTTGTTTGTATTTTCGACATATCTCCCTATGGTTTTACTCAAATTTCTATCGGGAGAGCTTGTTGGATGCAGAATTAAATTCCGCATCCAATGAGCTCTCCCGATCAAAATTTGAGTGAAAACAAGGGGAGATATGTCAAAAATACAAACAAAAAAAGTGGTTTTTTTAATGATACCTATCCCCAAATTTATATTAAAAAACTGTTTAAGATCTATACGGTATTTCAAATTTAATGGAATTTCATTGGCTAACACATGATGACATAGAATTTGATTTAAAGTTAAAAGGCCCATTTTGAGTTGAAATTTCCTCTAATGATTCTTTCAACATTTAAAAATAGTCCACCTTGTCGGATGTTAGAATATAAGATGGGATGATGATGAACCTATTCGTCTTTCAAAGATGAAGTTCCTTATGGTGATGATATCAACGCTTTTACTAAGATGAGAGGTTTTGTGTCAAGGGACGAGAGTCATAGAAACATATGCTCTGCACAAACCCTAGTGGAATAAAAGCCAGAAGTTGTAGCCTTTTTCATTGCGACATTGATTCAAGAAGTTCACAAGCTTGCAGCTAGAAGGAATAACATTGGAATGTAAACATCATAGGTTTCCTTTGCATCTGACTCTAAACAAAGCCCCTTATGAAACTCAAATCTTCCTGATAAATGCACACCGATGAGATGTATCAAAAGTCTAGAACCTTAAGTGCTAAATTTATGCAAGGGATCACACATTGGAAAGTTTTAACAACATATTTGATTAATAGGCCCTAACAGAGAGAACAACATGAAGGAAAACGTATTCATAACATAGCGTTTAATTAAGTAATATTTCATTAAAATTTTGATGGATTTCTCTATTCAGCCGAAACAATGAGTCTACTAGAGTTTACAAGAAGTCTAGTTAGGGTTCTTTTCCTTTTCTGGAACCTTCATCTCTTTACATAAACCTAATCAATTCCTTAGAAAAACTATAAAAAGAAGAGTGCACAATCATGCCTAGCAGGAGGAAGTTAAATCCAGGAGAGAGAGTCTTTTTTTGCTTTTCATATTTTTATTTCTTCGTGCATCTTCTGCTACTAGGGCTTAACATGGTTTGCATACAATAGGGTGATTCATTAAAGCTCAACAAGGAAGGAGAAGAACAAGATTCTATGTGTTTGATGCATTCGTTGAAGGTACCTCTTTGCTTTCTGTATTTGTTTTGCTAGGGGAGTCCACAACTGGAAACTGGGATGGTACTCGCATGACATGAAGACCAGGGATCCAATCCTGCAACCACTATACTTCTAGGTTCCCCCCCCACACCCCACAAACATGGGACACGGGTAAATACGGGTGTGATTTGAACTCGTGACCTCCAATTTACAACATGTGACTTCATAACAAGTGAACTTCCAATGATCCACACCCGTACAGACATCTCCTTGCTTTTTGTTAGTTTCCTCCATTTTTATCATTTATTTGGCATTAATTAGTGATTGCTTATGCAGAAAATTGAGCCTAATCTTACTTGATGCAATGCGATTCTCTCAAGCTCATCTCTTCACCTCTTGCTTAGTTTGTGTTGTTGGTCTTGTGAACGCTCTTGCAATTTTTTGAATTCAAATCTGATTAAAATCTTCAAAAGATCCACACACACAAAAAAAATCCATTTTCAAACTGAGCAATAAAGTTTTTAATTGCTAATTATTTTCATTATGTACCTTTTGTATTTCTATGTATTCTTGTCTTCATCGTTCTGCTTGGAAGGTGATATTCCCTTTTCTCTCTTATTTTATTTTAGATACTAGAAAGCAAAATAAATGTATATAAAACAAGCAAAAAGATAAGTAAACCTCCATTCACAAAAAAAGTAGGCATTCCTTTTGCACACAATTATATATCTGGTTCATTATTTTTGTTGATCTATCCATGTTTCCATTATTTATTTTATTATTATTGTTCATGAATTGTAAATATAGCAACGTGGAAGCATTATCTCTTGTTTCCCTCTTTAACATTGAATGTGTAAATCCTAGGTGTTACTTATTTATTATTTAAGTAAACATAATTAGTTCATTTTTAGCCCATCACTTTATTGTACATAACTCCCTACACATGTATGCTTCCTTTTATTCGCTCTTATAGTAATCAGATAGCTTTTGTTCATTTGTTATTTTATAATAATAATAATAATCTATTTTTAAGGTCACCGCCAAGCGAGACACCAATTTGGTGTATGAGACCACCTTGTTTGTGGGACAAGGGGCCCCCTCTATGCAGTGATTTAAATGCTAAAGTCTACAGAGGTGTACATACACTACCCCCCTATGGATTTGAACCTGTAACCTCCTAAGCAAAAACACATGCTCTTAACCATTAGGCCCACTCATGTTGTAGGCCCACTCTTCTTTTGAAATTTTCATCAGTAATAAAAGTAAATATATAAAAATAACTTGATGCATGTATAAAGTGTAAGAGTTACATGTTAAAATTTTATATTATTTGTATACAATAGACACATGTATATACTTTATATTGTGTTTGTTTGAGTCTTGTTGCAATTTTTTATTTTTTTTATGTATAATATGTTGTTTAATGATTTAACTTGATTTCATAGTATGTATAAAAAAACAACAAAAAACAAACACTTTAAATAGTAATAATCTCATTTTTTCAAGCCAATGAATATGCAAATTGGTGAGCATGATTATCATTTCATTTCATGATTTTGTTCTTGTTTGTTTATGGATTTTTTTTAGTTTTCTATCCATTACACAAGGTATAGGAATCATTTTTGCACATTTGTAGATCATAGTTTTCTTTTACTTTATTTTACTTTTTTGTTGGGAATGTAAGCGATTGGATTGTTCCTTGCACACTACATCTTCATTAAATTTGACGATAGATTTGAGTTGCCTAATTCTTCATGTGGAGTAAGCTCTTCTCAAGCAGCTATAAACCTAGGGTGATCGTTCTCGTCTCTTCCCGCTTAGCCGTGCGAGAGGTTGAAAGGTTGTTGTGTAGGCATTCCATCCAGCTGATTAATAGGTTCCTTGGTGCACATTGTGTCCCTAGGGAAATATGAAAAGTGTACCCCCTATTATTGGAATAATCATATCACTTTGTGGCATATTTAGTTCTAGTGGAGCAACAATATTCACACCCCTCATTCCATGTAAAGGTATGTTACTCTAAGGAATATTAGAGAAAACAATGACTGCAGTCACCATGGAAGGGTTGGGAAAGGACATATGCCTTCCATTGGGTGGGAAAGTGTGGAAAGGATAGATGGGACACATCTAGGGGCAATAATGTTTGTGGATATAAGAGGGATATTGGTAAAAACTACTTGGAAACTTGGGAAAGTCATAGCAAAAGAGAAGGGGTTAATACCTTTTAGTACAAATGTAGCCCCTCTAGTAGACACTAGGATGGATGATGGAAACCGCTCCAATGGTATCAGGATGAAAAACTTGTATTCATACCTCCTAAGGGAGAAAAGCAGATTGGGGGTGTAACCTCCTTAGTAACATATGCTTCCTCCCTATTCTTCATGCTAACTCGCTCATATATTGGATTGTTAACTTCGTGGTTGTGTAACTTAGACTCTCGATTATGGAAAAAGATAGGACTTTGTGGTGAGTTTAACAGTCCTTCAGGATTTGAGAGATCCTTTATAACAATATGACATATTTTTTCATCATGATGAGAATATGTGGATCTATGAGGGTTATTAAATCGCCCTTCAATGTCATTAAGGTATCATTCTTCAAATAACCTCTCAGACTCACTAGAACTTGAACATTTTCTTCATCTTCATGTCCTATTTCTAGTTCTTGGTTCTCTCCTTCTGCCCCCTGTGGGAGTACATCATTGTAATCAATTCTTCCCCTTAGTGTACACTATAGGTAATTCTCTCAGTTTAAGAGAAATTTCTTAAATCCTTCTGGACCTATGCAAAGGTTGATCGACCATGGTGGTCTACTGAAGACACAAAGGAAGAAATTTGCAAAGTGAGAAATAAAACAATTCAAGCAGTCACTAGAAAAGTTCTTGAAAAGATTTAAACAAGAAAAAATAATATCCCAATTATAGGTACTAGTTGTTCAAGACCAAATATCAATTAGTGAAGAGTTGAAAATAAGGGAATTATGGAGGTCAGTCTGCGATGATTAGGGCCCAAGTCCAACCAATGAAGGCTCGAATGAGACAATTACAGTAACATTCACACAATAATCGCTAAGAGTGCAAGTACTTACCTTTGGAGAATGACCTCCCAAGAAGCCAAGATGGAGTTTCTATGTCTACCTCAGGTACCGCGAGATGTTCCCCCTGTAGTAACCTGTGAGGATCCTAGGAAAGTAAACTAGGGTAATTACTTCATGCTTGGTAGTTAGGTGGAAAAATTGTTGGAAAGGGATTCTGTGAATGTGATGGGAATGTAGGACACAAGTCCTAGACCTGAAGATGTTAGTGTGTAGTAGTGTCACATTGAGGACTTTCCACACTTGAAAAACTCCCAAACTTGCACGACCCCACTAATCCAAGAAATAGGGGACAATTTTCCCATTTGGACTAACTTTCTATATTGCTTGATGCCTGTGTTAGAGGTGATTTTCCAACAAGTGTTTCATGTTACCAGTGGATTTAATGCTCTTTACTTGTTCCTAGTCTCAATATTGTGTGGTCTTGGAGGACTTAAATCTTAACACCTATCTCCAAGATCCTAGAACCTAGACTATTAGGTGAGTTTCTAGAAAAGAAAATATCTTAGGTTCTTTACAATGCTTATGTTTTCAAAAAATAACAGTTTCACAACTTTCAAAAGGATAAGAAATGAAGTGCAACTACAAATATTCTGATGCAAATGCAGTCATTCAAACTCTTTAAAATTAAATATGATTCACTTTAAAAAACCCATGCAATTAATTCTTTGAATGTAAATGCATTCTACCGTTTTTTTGTTTCACAACCAAATACAAAATTTTAAGATCCAAACTTTTACATTTTTGATAAAAATGCAACTTTAAACAACAACTAATCTAATGTAAAGAACAAAATTAGGATGATATGACTATCACTAAGGTGAAAACAACTTCTAATTATATCCTCTTCGATCACAATCCAAAGCCAAATTTGATAAGAAACAAGTCAAATAACTGTTCGTAGACTCAAACAAGTTATTAGGTCTACTAGGTTACAAGGTTTTAGAAGCCAATTTTTATTTCAAGCAAGGATAACAAGAGGCACATACATATTGATGATGCTCCGTGTCTTAACATTCAAGGCTTATTAATCACTCAATCAAATGAAAATAAAATGAAGCACAAGATACTCCTAAATTTTTTCACAAACTTTGGAGTCAATCTCAAGATAAACACTTTCAAACACTACATAGATTGATCCAAACATGACACAAAAGTTTCCAAACTACTTCGATATTAAAAAAAATTCAAGTCATTCAGAGAAAAATAGACAAATCTAAGAAAAATGATCAGAGAACACATAATTCATGCTTTCTCAGAGGGATAAATGCGAGTATTCACACCCATCTACACTAGAAGGTGCGAATACCCCCTACTATTCATGCCTGTAAGTACAAGAGAGAATGAATGGAACCTGAGAGATGCTAAAAAAAATTCTAAAATTCTAGGATTTTAAAGGTATCTAAGATATGATTAAGCCTATATCCAAAAACAAACAGAAAAATCAGTCAACAAGGCCCTAAAGGGGTTGGTTTATCCCTAGTGGAATCACCAGTTATGCTGTTTGGAATTTAATCCTATGACTAGGGTAGTATCACCAACAAACATTTTAGAATCAGTCTGACCTAAAAGTATATATTTTCCTGCATAATAAACTGTTATTCATGCATAATACCACACACAACTTCAATAAGCACATCTAAACTAGAAAAGGATTAGGGAGAAGAATATGTATGCACCTTTTTCGATGGTTGATCCAAGATGCGGGCCTTTGTCTCTTTCCATATTCACTCCTTTCCCAATTTCAACTTTCAAAACCAATAAAGGAAACCTTCCTCATGTTGATTTGACACTAGCAAATAGTGTAAATGAATTGAAATATGAGAAGAACATTAGATATATAATCAATTTCAATATAAATGACAAAACAATCTTTATGTCAAACATGAATCATAAAAGACACATGATTGGACAAGGGAAAGATGTCAAATATTAATTATGACAATGAAATAAGTAAAATATATACCTTCTCAATGTTATACACCTTATAAAATGTAAATATTCCCCTCTCTCTGCTCATGCACTCTGACGATCCCACTTTGATTCAGTGGATACATATGAGGGATGAATCTACTTGAGGGAAACAACTTCAATATTTAGGGATATAAGTGTAAGTAATAGGGGTTATTGATGGATGGGGAGGATGGGTGTGGTGGTAAGTGATTCCTTTAGCATTCCTTTGGTATCTTGGGTGTCTCCACTTTGTCTATTTCATTTCCTTTTTATGTTTGATGAAACTGGTTACTAGGTGGTTCAATGAGTTGCAATTGGACAAATTGGTTTGTAAAAATTCCATAACTCCTTTATTTTGATTTTTTATATCTTTTTTTATGAGATTATGTGGAATTCTTTTCCTATCCAAAGGCAACTTGCAAATGATCTGCACCTTGTTAGTGTGCAAGTTGCAAATGGGCAGTTTTGATGCATTTACACCTTTGTCAAGAGCATCATACGAATGGTTCGTGCCATGCTAGTGTGCAGGGTGCAAAATTTTCCTTTTTTGTGTTTACAACTCTCAGAATGGAATGAGATTGTGTTTAGGTCTCACTTTCAATGATCATGAACATCAATGATCTAGGGCACATGTTATCTATTCTAAGTCTCGGGATTGATGAGAGGAACATTGGTGATCTCACTTGTGAGGAGCTATCCCTTACTCTACAACTTCCAGTGGCATGCGGGCCAAGCCTCTGAGGTGTTATGAAGAGGCTTGCAATTTCTTGTCATAGGGTATGGGAGGCATCAAGAGGGGAGAGGCCTCGAAAAAATCTAGGACCAACATGGGGACTTGAGCCAGGACCAACATGGGGACTTGAGCCAGAGCTAGTCCGAGCTGGCGGCAATTCCACCACTGGCCAATATGGGACCACGAGATTAGGAAGGTGGAGGGGAAACTTGAGTGCTCTAGTGTTATTATATTCAGGGTTGAGGGCCCTTATTTTGTATGATGTTTTAGCATAAGGGAGATTATTTTTATGATGTATCTCCCATTAGGGCTATGACTCTTTTTGTATATTCCCCGTGAGGGCCATTTTGTACATGACACACTATATTTTTGATATATATATATATATATATATACCATTTTGGGGAGGATACATGTTATTTCTCATGGATATTTGATATGTATCTATGTTTATGATGTTTTGTATGTATATGTTGTACATATTAATGTTCATTATTTGATACTTATTCATGATATTGTGGTGGCCAACATGTGATGATGATGTTATGTGTAGACATTGATATGTTTCTTATGTTTTTGGTACATGAGATATATTAGGTTATCCACACATTGTATGTGATATATTGGTTTAGACATGCATAGTCATAGGTGTTTATACATGTATGGTGTAACCTGGTATTGATGTACATGTTAGAGATTATGGATTAAGTGCCAATTCAAGACTCCATTGGCGATCACATAGAAAACTATATTGGCTCTCCTTGGGACATGAGTGAAGGTAATGAGTTCAAACCGTCGTATGAGGAGACGTACTTGGATACACTTGTGGAAGAGAAGAAAATTGTGGACACGAAGCACATTGTTGAGTTGTGACACCACTAGGTTGGAGTCTAGGTGGAATTGTAGATGGGATATGCCAAATTGGATGGCATAGGTTAGTAGATAACGACATCATGCTTAACTTGATTGTTGGAGAGTTCCCCTAGACAAACTCCACCAGTGTGGTATAGAGTGTTGTGGGGGGTGTCTCTTATTCCTTTCTCGAAGTGATTAAATATACACATGAACTCAAATTATTTTTGTAATGAACAATGGATTCATAAAATAGGAGTTTTCTAACACTACCAAAGAACCATACCATGACTAATGGAGTGTAGATATGTACTGATGTTACCTGATGAGAGATAGAATATTTCAATATGTTATAATTGGGGTTTTGGGGAGGAGGATGATCCTCAAGAGAAGGAGACTCCTCATCGAATGATGACGAATCCTCGCTTGTGAATAATCCACCCAGGGGAGATGTATCATCGATAGTATCAACTATTGTGGGAACAATATGCTCTGATGGTGGTTCATGGGGTGAAATATTAATGTGGAGCAATAATTGGTCTCTGAGAAGCATATGTTTGAGGAGACCCTGGAGTGAATAGTGGGAGGTGGTTTCACATTCATGGCAGGGGCCTTATCCTCTGGCCGAAATGAGTATTGCGGCGCTGATAGGGGATGAAGGCCTGATGCAACTGGGTATCATATGGTGGTGAGGAAGGTAAGGGAAATGGTGTATATAATGCCCATATTGGGAAAACATTGAAAATTATGTGATGGTGCATGAGGATTCAGACTCAGGAGGATGGGTTGGTATGACGAAGGATCATATGGCAGTGATTCCGCATGTAACACGTCCATCTGGATGGTTTTCATGATTTGTGTTAGTAGGACAAGGTTGTGGCATTGTAGGTGTCTCTAAGAAGGTGACCACAAGAGTTTTTTTTTATGCCTCCTTAGTGGTGATCATGTTGATTGATGCTACTTCCTCTGGTAAAGTAGGCTAAGGTTCCTTTATTGTTTGTGTGAGGAAAATGGTTGCCAATATGTTTCGAAATAGAGGGAGATCAAGGAAATGATGTGTACAATGGACATATTGGGAACAAATCGAACATGCTTTGTTGGTATGTAATGAATTGGAATTAGGGGTTGATGAGTTTGATGTGACCTTAGTCTTAGTTTGGGGGTAAATGTGGCACTAAAGGTGTATTGAGAAAACTTATGAGCTCAGGTAAGGTAAGGCACATATTTTTTGAATGACCTTATTGTCCAAAAAGGGCTCATGGGGCATGACCTACTTGGTGGGAGTGTCATGCATGATGAGTTCTATCAGCTTTTTGTGGGTGGCACCCTTCATGTTGGTTTTTGCTTTTCTTGACAATGATGTAGAAGCATGATTTTCTATGATGGGGGATTTCAAATTTTCTAGGGTAGTGCCCCCATTGGTAGCAGTAATAGACTTGGGTGGAAGAATGCCCAAATTTTGTGAGTGGGTGAGCGTTGGTGGTGGTTGAGTCACGAAGGTGGTGGCTTTAGTGAACAAAATTGGAGTGGTAACTAATTCCACTGGGACCATCTCATAATGGGTGAGAGGTGGAGAAGCCATCTTTGGAAATTGTGGTGTAAGATACCACATAAGTAGACCTGGTGTGAGTCTTGGGAATGTCAGCTGATTTGTAACTGGTGTTCCTCATACTCCCACGAGGGGGGTGGGGGGGTACATAAATGGTATCTAGAACATAGGTGGCACTAATATGTTCAATACTTTATCAACGTCATGGATTGATAGGCTTGTTGATGATGATGTTCCACGTGTGGTGCCTCTTTCTCCATGATATAAATGGTGCACATAAGACCTTCAGTTGGAGGAGGTATGATAGGTGGAGGTCTTGAATATGCTCATAGAAGTTCAGAGTCTTTGTATACTTATGGGATAATCTCAACATATGGGGTATTGTTTGTCTCTCTTACCAAGGGTAAGATGTTTTCAAGATTGGTTGATGTATGGAGGTTGTAGTAGCTAAGTTGATCAAGGGTGATCACTTTCCCATTCAATGGGAACATCATGGTGTGGAACACCAATGATGCAACTGCCTTCATGGAACACATGTAACTATGACCCAAGAGGATGTTGTATTCCAACTGGGTGTCGATTACTTCAACATCGATGGTTACCATTCCCCCCTAGCTTGATGGGGACATTTTGGTACAATCCTCTTGGTTGGGATTTTATACCATCATATGTGCGAAGAGTGATAGAGGATGGTGCTAACTTGGTGGGGGGGAATTTATTCCAAACATTGGAATACATTACACATGTTGATGCACCTTCATCAATAATGCATCGATGGATGATAATGTTTTTTACAGTGACCAACACTTGGAATGCGATTGACGAGGGTAGTTGTGGTTCTCCTTTATCAAGGTTAAAGGTCAAGAGGTTTGTGTCCAAAGGGTTGACTACTCCTAGTGCATTCAACAACACCTTTCATTGGGAAGGGAATGATTGAAATACATCAAGGGTTTACATGGTAGTTGGTGATTGTTACACTGAGAGGTGCTTTCTATGACTCAAATGGATGAGATGTGTCTCGTCTGTAACACTGACGTGGCACATGTCAGATCAATAAAAATAATAATAATAAAATGTAAAAAATAAAAAATTATAACATGTACACTTATAATTAAAAGAATAAAAAATAAAAATATTATACTCATATAAATATACAACCGTATTAGGGAAATACTCACAATCTTACAAAATAAGTAGTAAAATTCAATTGACTTGAGTAGTAAAAAGAAAAATTAAAATTCAATTGAATTGAGTAGTAAAAATTACAACAAGAACACTAGATTTACCTTAGAAAACCCTGTAGGGAAAAATCAACATTCAATAATAGATCTATTATTGGTCGGCCAAGGATAAGAGCATCTCTCCTGCTCACATTGGCACATTACAATGTAATATTACAAACATATTTATGGGAGGGAGGGATGGGTAGGGGACATAAATGGGGGGGATTAAAGGAGGAGAAATATAAGGGGAAGGGAGGGATGGTCATCATCATCATCATCATCATCATCATAGTCATCATCCTCATCATCATCATTGTCCTCCTCCTCCTCCTCCTCCTCCTCATTGTTCATCATCACCATTCCATTGCAAATGCTTGAAAATAAAATCAAAGCAAAGTTTCAACTAAAACTATCATCATCATCATAATTGTTCCTCATCATTGTCATCATCATCCTCATC